>ML977150.1:331414-686492 GCA_010015705.1 Aulographum hederae CBS 113979
TTTGTATCTTCAGAGACACAAGCATCTCTACACATTCAGTTCTTCACTGCTTTCTATGATCTTCCTTGTGGATTGATTCGCAGATCTTCTTTCGCTGTCGCTCCTGTCACCAGGTTTGATAGACCCCACCCTCATCTCTCCGCTCAGATAGTATCAATACAAGCAACTTCTCAGCTCTGTACAGAGCGAGCACCCCCACACTGAGTTTCCGCTGCATTTTCTGTGACCTCTGCCTCTTGCGAGCAAGGCTGACCTGTCCTGCAACAATATCTATGAAGTTCTAATTCTAGTAATCTAAGGATAATATCTTTAGCGTAAATATCGAAAATACAACGATTTAATAATCTAAGGCTTGAAAGAGAAGGTGGGATTTTACTAGAAAGGGGGTCTAATCCCCTAACTAGGTTTTACCCACGGCATCTGAGTGTATTTAGTGTTCATAGACCCATTGGGACCCAGGTAGCACTATAAATTGATTTTATATATATATAATCTAAGGCTAGAAAATTTAGGGCGTTATCTACTCTCTTCTTCCTATAGAGTTCTTTAAGAAAGACCTTTCTACGCTTACTAGTAGGATTTTGAGTTCTCTAGACTAAGTCCGTGAAATAGGGGTAATAACCCCTATTCCTTCATTCCATTCTCAAAAATCATTAATCTCCATAATCTAAGAAGGACTTCCTTACTCCAGATATTCAAAAACGTCTAATTACGAGAATCTAAGAGTAAGATCTTTAGCGGAGATATTTAGAATTGGATAATTTGGCTAATCTAAGAATAGGAAAATTAGGGCGCTATCTACTCTACCCTTCCTAGAAAGGTCCTCAAGAAGGACCTTTCTATACCTACTAGTTAGGATTCTGCCTTCATCTCCGCAGTCTAAAGAGGAACTCTTTACTATAGATATTCAAAAAGTTCTAACTCCGGGAATCTATCTAACTCTTAGAATCTAAAGGCAAGGTCTTTAGTGCAGATATTGAGAATAGCATAATTTAGCGAATCCAAGGGCAAGACCTTTGGTGCAGATATTGAGAATGGCACGATTTGGCCAGTCCAAGGGCAGGAAACTGGCGCAGATATTGAGAATCGCACGATTTGGCGAATTCAAGGGTAGGAAAATTGGGCCGCTATCTGCTCCACCCTTCCTGGAGAGGTCCTCGAGAAAGACCTTTCTGCGCTTGCCACCTCACTCATACCCAGCAATTCATTCACCACCTGCCCATTCTTCCTCGGGGCTGTTTACTGTCTTGGCGTCTCCAGTCGCCTTCTTAAGCCGGCCCGCTCTCTTCTCTTCTTCTTCTCTTCTTCTCTCCACACCACTTCACTCCACACATTTCTGTACGAAGTCTTGCTCCACAACACAGTTTCTTGTTCAAACACCTCATTCCAACGTCTTCAATCAGCATAATGGCGAGCGTCGGCGGCTACGTCACAGACCCTACGGTGCCTGTCACCACGCTCTGGGTGGATCGGCACGGGATTCATACACAGACGATCCCACCGCCGCATCTCTCTTCCTTCTCTGCCCCCAACCTCCGCAACGCCCGCTCCGCCCAGTCCATGCATCATGCTGCTTCAATGTACCGTTCTGCTCAGAGCCTTCACCCTTCCGCATCCCGACATAGCATCCAGTCCCACAGATCCCATCATACCAACGAGCCAATTCCAGAGGAGCCGGAGACCCCAGCAGGCAGCAGCGCGACCAATAACGAAACGGACCTCGAAGCTCAGCATCTCGAATCGATCCCGGATACTCGGGCAAGCCTAGTAGAACGCCAATGGCTCCGCCCATGGTGGCGGGTTTGGGGGATGACGGAGTGGTGGAGAGTCTGGAGATGGCCGAATCCGTCGAGGGCTGGTACGTGATTGATTTCTACACTCAATTTGACCTGCTAATCAATTTGTTGCAGCGATCAAGTCGGTTCTCTGCCCCTGCTGCCTCTTCGCAGACGTCCACGACGAGATCCATGTATACGACGGAGAGTCTGATAGCCCCTGCAACACGGCCTGCACGCTGTGCTGCTGCGCTGGGTTGGGGTGCTGGTGGGGTGTGGTGGTTGGTGAGGCGCGTTCGGCCGTGCGTGAGCGGTACTCGATTCCTGGCAGTGCATGGCTGGACTGTATTCTCGGTTGTGTGGCTCCCTGGTGTGTCTTGACGGAGTGTAGGACGGAAATACGCCAGCGCGAGATTGTGAAGGAACGACAGGACTACGAGATGCGAACATTGCGGAGGACGGACGAGATGCGCTATGAGCGGCAGAGCAGCGAGGCATGAGAGACCCTGTTGTTGTTGTTGACTTGGTTTTGGTGGATTATTTCATTGGCGTTCCAGAGTTTTGCTTTTGGAGTTGGTGGACTGGCTGGACTGGCTGGCTCTGGAACGTTGTCTACCCTATTCTCACCTAAGAATGAATCACACAGCATCGAATGGTATTAATCCTCCCAATGATCAGATGCATGCTGAGTGCCTCATCTTCGTCATCTCGCAGCGGCCAGTTTTGAAAGCCAAAGGAAAGATGACTCTTGGATTGGTTCCAGGGGCATCCAGAGCTCTTGCTGAATGGATGACATGACTTAGAACTGGAAAGGAGAAGCAAAGTTGTTTTTGGGCATCTATTGGCAATCGCAAGCTTCCATGCACGCTTTGGGAAGCTATATGTGATTGTACGTACACAAGTACAACCATTGGATCTCCGAAAAAGCTCGATTCTGGGCGGAGCTCAAAGGTTCCTGCGGTTGGATATCCGAGAATCTGTCAATTTGGGCAGAGCATCTCAAAAGTTCCTGCAGCTGGATATTCGAAAATATGAAATTCGGAATGGAGGACTCGTGTCCAAACAAGTGTAAAATGGTCTTTCTTGGCAATCCATTGGCAATCGCAAACTGCTGGCCACTCTCTAGGAAGCTACATATGATTGTACGTACCAAAATGCCGCCGTTAGATCTCCGAGGAAGTGCGATTCTGGGCAGAGAGCTCTCAGGTTCCTGCACTTAGATATCCAAGAACGTGTCGTCCTGGACGGAGCGTCCTGAAACTCTTGCAGTTGGATATCCGAAACAATGGGATTGAAAATGGAGGACCACTCTTCAGACACGTATGGTTCGGTCTTTCTTGTTGATCTATCGGCAATCGCAAGCTTCCATCCACTCTTCGGGAAGTTATTCATGACCGTACGATTGAAAGTGCAATACTCTAGTTAGATATCCATGAAAGTGCTCTTTTGGATGGAGAACCATCAAGTTCTTGCTGTTAGATATCCAAGAATGTGTCACTTTGAGCGGAGCGCCCTCAGCTCCTGAGGTTAGACATCCGAAAACATGGGAATTCGATTCGAGGACTCATATCTAGACACGCGTGGAATGGTCTTTCTTAGCAGTCCATTGGTAATCGCAAGCTACTGTCCACTCTTCAGGAAGCTATGTGTGATTGTACATTCCAAAGTTCAGTCATTGGATCTCCGAGAAAGTGCGCTGCTGGATGTGGAGCCCTCAAGTTCTTGCAGTCAGATCTCCACTGAAGTACGCATTTGGACAGGGAGCCCCTGAGTTCATGCATCAAGACCTCCAACTGAGTGTGCTTCTGGACGGAGGGTTTCAACCTTTTGCAGTTGAATCTCCAAGAAGATACGGTTTTGAGCCACGTACCCCGAAGCTCCTGCAAATGAATCTCCAAGAAAGTGCAGACTTGGGTGGAGTGCCCTCAAGTGCCTCCAGTTAGACTTCCGAGAAGTTGCGAGTTTTGGCGGGTCACCCTCAAGCTCTTGCACTCATATGTCTGGGAAGGCATGATTTCGGGCGGAGTGGCCTAACGTTCCTGCGGTTGAATATCCGAGAAGGCTTTATCTCAGTTTGCGCTCAGACGTCTCTTCGTGTCAGGTGATTAGAGTAATTGTGGCGCAGGCGGTACGCCGTCTGAGCTGTACTCTGTACTCTATACTGAGATAAAGAAGGCTCGCCTCTTGGTGGAGCTCAGAAGGTCCTGCAGTTCCAATGGATAGTCCTTGAGGGCCCGTTGGCGATCGCAAGCTTCCATCCACTCTTCGGGAAGTTATTCATGACCGTACGATTGAAAGTGCAATACTCTAGTTAGATATCCAAGAAAGCGCGATTTTGGACAGGCCCCCACCCCACTCCCCCAAACGTCCTGCGGGTAGACGTCAGATATCTGCGCTCTTCAAGGGGTGCGTCCAAAATGCCGCGCTTGCATATCCCAGCATTTCAAATTCTGAGGTAGATGGAGGACTTGTTGTTTTGTTGATGGCGATGGAGTTTCCCATCCAAACGGTATTTCTGATTCAAAACGAGTGTCCATCTCAATGAAAGACATAAAGCTGCTGCCGGATATCAATCAATGCCAATCAATGAGCTTCTCGCTGTGCATGCTACGATCTATCTCGATAAGCCAACTCCAAAAACTCCGACTCAGTCCCGAGAACGGAAGAGCAACCCCGAAGCCAGCCTCCTAAACCGCGACACCGCCGTCAACACTGACGTCCACAATCGAAAAACTGCCAGCCACTCCATCCCCATCCGCCGTACCATCCACTCCGAAGCCCAAACACCTCTCCCGGTCTCTCATCTCCGCCTCTCGAATAACCTTCATCATATCCACGGTACTCGCCCTCAGGCTCTCCTTACTCCTCTTACCAACCCCATCTTCCCATCCCGCCGCCTCCAAGTCCCAGGCGCCCTCTTCTGCATTCCCGCTCCTGCCGCTCGGGCATTCCAACTCATCCGCCATCTCTCCAGTTTTTCCCACTCTACTGTCATCGTACCGGTTTTCTTTATCCTCTTCATCTGAAGAAGCCTTTCCAGAGACAGGGCTCCTCTTCATCCTTACACTAGCGAGGAAATCCTTCACAAAGGTATCCTTGGGCATCGGTGCTTCCTCGCCACTGGAGCCTAATGACTCTGCGTTCTGCGCTCTCTCGAGGATGGCTTTGAGGATGTGGCCTGGGAGCGGTCCCGGACCTGCGTTGGAACGAGTGCTGGAACCTGCATCATCAAGCGAGAAACGGGGGCGGTTGTCAAAAAGGCTTGTGTAGATCTGAGACCACGCGTGGGCGCTTTCTGGCTGTGGGTGGATCGTTGGTGGATCTGTTCTTCCAATTGCCTCGAGGGCAGAAGGGGAGCTCATAGACGTGGTAGGAACTCTAGACGTGGTGTCTAGCGTGTTATTTTCTTGTCGAAGGAGTTCATAACCAACATCATCGTCCGTCCCATCAAACCGACTGACTGTACCAAACTCCACCAGTGGCTTTGGCGCCGGCGACGGACTCGGTGGAGCCACAACTGTCGACTCATCGTGACCTCTCGCCGGGCTCCTCGACAAACCCAAATCGCCGAATTCACCATCATAGCCCGTCTGCGTCTCTGTGAAAATTGGCGGCAGCAACTCCAACTCTGGATGGCTCAACTCTCCGCCCGCCGCAATACTCGTCCGATGGCCGTGACCATGCCGCAAGAATTCCTGACTTTGGCTCTTGAACAGCTTGGCGTAGTTCTTGAGAAAGTTGCGGCCGAACGTCATACTCCTGCTCTTGAGCATATATTGGAACTTAGGTCGGCCCTTTTCCTTGCTTGAAGCACTGTCGTTGCTGGCGGTCTCCTCGGTGGTGTCTTGACGACTGCGACTGTGGCTGAGGTCATCGTAGGCAAAGTCGCGGACATGGACGCGGTCAGCAGTGCCGGCACTACCAGTGCGAAGGGCGCGCGTGTGACTCGGATAGCGACCCCAGGCGCCGAGGTCGAGGTCGAGGTCGAGGGTTGAAGACTCTGGACTGTCGGGACCGAGAGCAGGGCTAGCAGGGGCGCTGGAGACGTTGAAAGAGAAGGAGGGTGCACGGGTTCTGCCTTGGGTTGGGGATACTTCTCCTTCGTCGTTGAGATGAACATTTCGAATCGAAGGAAGAGGGGAAGCGCTCGGGCCTTGGGCAGAGTCTAGCAAGAAAGATGGTGGTTCTCCCACGGTATTCAGTGGATTGAGGAGCGCGGGGGAGTGGGCGATACTTGATTTCCTGATCGTTCCTGCATCGAGAGGATCGAGAGAGGTTGGGGAGCGATCAATATCACGTGGTCTCTCGTAGGCAGATTCAGGACTGAGGAAATTGACGGAGCTGAACGTCGGTGGAGCGAATGACACTCGACGAGCCTGAGGCGCACTGCTGGCGCTCGCCATGCTCTTGTGGGAGCCACCAGAAGGAAGAATGGGCCTACTGAAGGACTGGCTGCGCTCACGAGGGGCGTAGGGGGCGTCTTTCGCCTTGTTTGGATCCAAGAAAAAGGCCGATCTCTCTTCATCTCGGGCCTCTGCAGCTTTGGAGAAGAGCCTTGCTGCTTGGTCGCGACCATCGCCGAGGACCACAGAAGACGCAGAGCGTACCTTTCGCCTTCGGATATCTGCTGTCCCGTCGTAAACCGGCATTCCGTCACTGAATCGACCAGGTCGGGTCCTCTGCCTATGAGCAAAGAAATTAAAAACGGATGACCTCCGGAAAGGCCTTCTGATTTTCATAGAAACCGACTTTGAGCTTAGTTTACGGCGAAGTCTCCCCTCAGTGCTAGTTATGCTCGGAGCTTTAAGGACGAATACTTGGCTTCCAAGGAACAGACGGTTATCCTTGAAGATGGGCTCTTCGCTAGCTCCGGTGCCTGGCGAAGTCTCCTCCCGCAGCCGAGAATTGCCTGCATCGTCAGTCTGGGAATCGCCTCCGCCATGCGTGTTACGTTCCGAAAAATTATTGCTTTCCTCGTTTTGCTCGTTGCTTTTGCAATTTGAAACCTGAAGGACAGTGCCTGTAGAGCCCGCGGAACTGTCGTATTGAGACACGCGAAGTCTCTCCGAACAATGGACAATACTAAGAGCAGAGGCTTTTGGCGTTACGGAAGGACTGTGACGAGGCGAAGAATAACAAGAGGAAGCTGCATCCCTCGTGTTTGGAGACTCTTCTTCTTCGGCCGCTTGGCTAACCTCGAATCCGGATTTTGATACGCGGTGTTGATGTCTGCCGAGTTGGGACTGCACCCTGCTGCTGAATCTTGATACGGCAGGGGAGAGCTGCATCACAGATCTAGCATCGACAGTGGACTGATAGGAGATCGCAGATGGAGAGCGAAGATGCTGGGAGATCCGCATGTTCCACAGGTGGATCGAACTGGTCGTTGAACGCGCTCTTGATGGAGGAATGTTCTCAGTCGCAGGGTCATCGTTACCTGTCGCCACGATGGCAGTTGATGGAGCTATGGACAAAGTACGGTCTTCGTTATCGCCATTTTCTCGTGCTTTCATTTGCCGTATCTCAACATTGTGAGGGACCTTGAATCCAAGTAAATATTGCTTCGATTCCAGCAAAGAGATTTAGGGAGTTTACCTGGAGCATGTCTTGGTGCCGCGTGGAATAAGCGGTAGATGCTTGTTTTCCCATATGGGAAGCAGGATTTTCAGCCTCAGGTTGACGCTTTGACACTTTCAGTGTTTCTTGGATGGCCATACCCCACGGCGATTGAATCACATCTGCCGTTGACGGGGGCATCTGGGATGGGGCAGGATCTGGGGTTTCTGAAACCAAAATGGAGCCTGACAACGATCTGCGGAGTCTATGAACGCCCCTGCCCATGGCAGGTGGTGCACTAGAAGACCGGGGACTCGACATGTCAGGTGAAGTATCGATTTTTGGCAGAGCTATCCGGAACTTGGTGGTCAGACCCGCTCGGCTGAGTAATGCGTGTCAGTGGAGTACATCTGATAATCAATTCAAAAGTACCTTGAATTTACTACTGCCCATTCGATGTCTCGGAGATCGGATCGTCGATTTTCCTTCCTGCCCCTGACCGGAGAACGAGGTGAGCCGACATCGGCTTGGGAGGCGACATGCAACAGGTCTCGAAGAGCAAGACTTTGGGGATCTGAATCGTAGCCACCCTCTGTGGGGCCTCCGTCATTCAACAAGTTCTTGCGTAATTCCAGCTTGAAAGCTCGTATCCTGGGGTCTTCCTTGTGCCTGACATGATCTCTTGTCGTTTTTCTCCTTTGAATGCTAATGAGGGATGCTCTCCTCTGAAGGTTTGCGATGCCTTTGGTGGCCTCCCGAGAAAGCTTTTTTTGGAGTTTGTTGGTGAAATTGGGGACGCTGTTGGCTTCTCGCATCAAGGGAGCGCTGTCAGGAGCATGTGCAACCAGACCCTGCTCGTTTGACGTGTTGAAGGTGTTGGCTGCACTGAAGATCTGTCGAATCTCGCGTAGATCCTCGGTTCGAGTTGACGTGAACCTGCTACTGCTGAACTGATTTTCGTTTCCGCGCGCTGAGATGACCGACGACGGGCGCAGAACTGGAGCTGGGGAAAGCCTCGCATTGGGGAGGTCAGGGGACTCGCTTCGCTGGGATGCAGCGCAGCAGAATTTCGAAGCCATGGCGAGAACGACTCTCTGGGAGTTGCATATGATATGGAAATGAGATAGTTGGGTGGGCAGAGTGTTTGGCCGCCAGCACGATTGTGCGAGAGGCTGTCGGGGTTCTCTCGAGGAATAGAGGAAGAATTGATGCTGAGATCTGATGCCGAACTGGAAGAGAGAGCAATAGAGCAAGGAAACCGCAGATTGCAGCAAACAGACAGCATGTTGCTGAATGCGTACCTGAATGGAGCCTACCTACCTCGATTGGCACCAAACGAACGTGCAGAAGTTGCAGATGAGAAAATGCTTCTCTGTCCTCCATAGCATGGAGTAGCGACCATGATGGTCATCACCTCAGAGATAATTCACCCACCTGCAGCGAGTGCCAACTGCTGTACTGTCAACACGTGCACATGAACACGGTGATGGCACCGAGTCCTCCTTCTCGGCGGCGCTGCACACGGCAATGCACCAGTACCCCTCATTCTGCAGAAGCCTACACCAACCGAGGAGACAGTGCTGTCGGCCTTTGGTGTTGCAGCAAGCCTGCTGCAGGAAATAAAGGGCATTGGAGGAGGAGGTCAGGGAGCACGACACGTGACTTTGTGACCCCGCCAGCATAAACTCCAAAAAGGAGCGGTGAGCAGGAGGATTGGCAGCCCCAGGCAGAGAGTGCCCCTCTTTTGGAACTCCAGCTGGAGACCAGCAGCTGTTGAAACTGATGCCATCCGTGGCAAGAGGGTCAGTGCCTGTGGTGAAGGACGAGCGTCGAGGAGGCCGGGACAGCAGCGTCGCGCAGACAGTGTGCAGTTCAACGATAAGGGGCAGAGTCCAATTGACGTCGAGCATTTCCCCACAGAGGACTGAAATACTGCAGTTCTAGACACATAGGACACATAGACAGCAGACGATAGATGGCGTATCGTAGGGGATAGAGTGCCCGCAATTACGCAAATGAAGGCGGTGGCCGGGCTTGGCACAAATTTCATCCCACTTTTCAAACCCAATTCTCACGCCCCGGCCACGGAATCCGCAAACTTTTCTTCACCTCCACCCACCTCCACCCACCACGAATCCCCTTCCCATTGCTCTTTTCGCCCTCTTCTCACCTCCACGGACTGCTGCATTGACTGCTAGAGTCCTTAAACACCCATTCTCCTTTCTGCTCCAACAATCTTCTTCTTTGCACTCTTCTTCTACCCCGCTCTCCACCATGGTTCAATCCTCAGTTCTGGGCTTCCCTCGCATGGGGCGCCTTCGTGACTTGAAGAAGGCCAACGAGGCCTACTGGGGCGGCAAGCTCTCCAAGGACGACCTCCTCGCTGAGGGCAAGAGGCTCCGCCTCGAGCACTGGAAGATCCAGAAGGATGCTGGCGTCGATATCATCCCCAGCAACGACTTTGCCTACTACGACCATGTCCTCGACCACATCCAGATGTTCAACGTAAGACAGCTGTGTACACCACGATGGACTCTCAATTGACATTCCCAGGCTATCCCGTCACGGTATTCCAGCGCTGGCCTCGACACCATCGACGAGTACTTCGCCATGGGCCGTGGTCACCAGAAGGATGGCGTCGATGTGCCCAGCTTGGTACGTATACTGTTACACCACTCTGTCTCACTAGGTACTGACTGCTGCAGGAAATGGTGAAGTGGTTCGACTCAAACTACCACTACGTCAAGCCTACCTTCCAAGACGGCCAGACCTTCAAGCTTGCCGACGACCCCAAGCCCCTCCGCGAATTCAACGAGGCCAAGGCTGCTGGCATCATCACCCGCCCCGTCATCCTCGGACCCGTCTCTTTCCTCCACCTCGGCAAGGCCGACCGTGATCAGACCGTCAACCCAATCTCTCTCCTTGACAAGCTGTTGCCTGTGTACGAGGAGCTTCTGGCCAAGCTGAAGGAGGCCGGTGCTGAGACTGTTCAAATCGACGAGCCCATCCTCGTCTTCGATCTGCCCCTGAAGACCAAGAACGCCTTCAAGCCTGCATACGAGAAGCTGTCCGGCAGCAACACCAAGATCCCCAAGGTTGTTCTTGCCACCTACTTCGGTGATATCGTCCACAATGCCGACATCCTCCCCACCGTCTCAAGCCTGTACGGCCTACACATCGACCTTGTCCGCAACCCAGAGCAGCTTGAGACCGTCATTGGCAGCCTTGGCTCCAGCCAGGTCCTCTCTGCTGGCGTTGTCGACGGCCGTAACATTTGGAAGACCAACTTCAAGAAGGCCATCGAGGTCGTCGAGACTGCCATCCAGAAGCTTGGCAAGGAGCGTGTCATTGTCGCTACCTCTAGCTCCCTCCTCCACGTCCCCCACACCCTCGACAGCGAGAAGAAGCTTCCCGAGGAAGTCAGGGAGTGGTTCTCTTTCGCCGCGCAAAAGGTTAAGGAGGTTTCCGTCATCGCTAAGGCCGTCACCGAAGGCCCCGCCAGCGTCCGTGAGGAGCTTGAGGCCAATGCTAAGGCTATGGAGGCCCGTGCTTCGTCCAAGCGCACCAACAACCCTGAGGTCAAGGATCGCCAGTCCAAGGTCACCGCCGAGATGCACGAGCGCAAGTCTGAGTTCCCTACTCGTCTCGCCGCCCAGAAGGAGCACCTCAAGCTTCCTCTCTTCCCCACCACCACCATTGGTTCTTTCCCTCAGACCCAAGAGATCCGTATCCAGCGTAACAAGTTCACCAAGGGTGACATCACCGCTGAGGAGTACGAGAGGTTCATCGAGAAGGAGATCGAGGAGGTAGTCAAGATTCAGGATGAACTCAACCTCGACGTCTACGTCCACGGCGAGCCCGAGCGTAACGACATGGTCCAGTACTTCGGTGAGCGTCTTGAGGGCTATGTCTTCACCACCCACGCCTGGGTGCAGAGTTACGGCTCCCGCTGTGTCCGTCCTCCCATCATCGTCGGTGATATCTCCCGCCCCGCCCCCATGACCGTCAAGGAGTCCAAGTATGCCGCCAAGATCTCCAGCAAGCCCATGAAGGGTATGCTTACTGGCCCCATCACCTGCCTCCGGTGGTCCTTCCCCCGTGATGATGTTCACCAGTCCGTCCAGGCTCAGCAGCTCGCTCTCGCTCTCCGTGACGAGGTTGTCGATCTTGAGGCCGCTGGCATCTACGTCATCCAGGTCGACGAGCCCGCTCTTCGTGAGGGTCTTCCTCTCCGCTCCGGCAAGGAGCGCGAGGCGTACCTCTCTTGGGCCGTAAACTCCTTCAAGCTATCCTGCGCTGGCGTCGAGGACTCCACCCAAATCCACTCTCACTTCTGCTACTCCGAATTCCAAGACTTCTTCCACGCCATTGCCGCCCTTGATGCTGATGTTCTGTCCATCGAGAACAGCAAGTCTGATGCCAAGCTGCTCAAGGTCTTCGTCGAGGAGGCCTATCCCCGCCACATCGGCCCTGGTGTCTACGACATCCACTCTCCCCGTGTTCCCAGCGAGGAAGAGATCAAGAACCGCATCGACGAGATGCTTCAGTGAGTTTCATCGTCTGCTCACAATATAAGCCTTTCTTCTAACAACAAACCAGGTATCTCAAGCCTGAGCAGCTCTGGATCAACCCTGACTGCGGTCTCAAGACTCGCCAATGGAAGGAGACCAAGGCGGCTTTGGTCAACATGGTCAACGCGGCCAAGCTCTTCCGCGAACAACACAAGGCGTAGATTGGTGTTATTTGATGGCAGTTAATACTTGCAGCACTCAACACTGCTGCGAGCGACATTGATGGGAGGCGTAATGTCGTGAACGTTAATGATGGAATTGGGACGACAAAAGTTCAACATGCATTTGCTCAACAAAAATCGGGACAGGTGGGGGTGGATGAGCGACTTCAACATCGGCGTTCTTCTACAACCGGGAACATCAGGGGCATTGACCTGGATGGGTGGATGTAGGCCTACATCTTCATCATTTCCTTGATTTCAAACGGAAATTTGGCGTCAACAAGGAGCGTGTGCATTTACCGCAGAACTGAACATGGGAGAACCTGCATATGGTGCAGTTTCGATGACCCCCTTCAACTGGGTTAATGTTCACCATTGTGGGATCAAGAAATGGTGGGGAAGGAAGTGAAGATCTTAAGAGGGGGAGAAAGATCAACAACCATAAGCTAGTCCATAGAATGTGGATAGTCTCAACTACTGTGATACCCATTTACGTCGAGAAATCTTTTGACTGTGAGCATTTGACCCAAACCAGCCGGGCCTTAGTTGCTCAAACGCCAAGATCACGTCAAATATACAAAGACAAGATGGTCATGTCCCATCGAGGAAGAAGATTTGAGTTAACTATATGTACAAAGGGATATCCTCTCATACTAAACCCCTTCGTGACTTGCAGAGGGTCGCGTAATTCGGGATGCCTGTATCCCTTCCCTGTCCAAATGACTTTTCGTCCAAATGACTGTCTGTCGTTGATATGGCCGCTCCCGTGACAGGCAGCGATGAAACTTGGCGTGTGGGATATCCCATCTTACGCCTAGAATGATGATGATGATGATGATGATGATGATGATGAAGAACAAGGACGAGAGGCAAAGCCGATTAAGAAGACATTGGAAAATATGCATAGGAAGGACAAAAGTGGAAGAATCGAGGAGGTTCAGGGGCAGGGTGTGTGCTTTTGGTGATACCTGGGATGGCGTGATATCTAGGATACGATTGGAGGAAGGAGGGAGAATGCGGGAGATGGGAGGACGTGGAGAGTGTCCTATTTGTTGACGGGCGAGTCCTCGCCAATGACAGGGTTTTTGCCTGGGCCGATCTTCGAGTCTGTCTTGAGGGTTTCGGCTGGTTTGTCTGTGGAAAGGGGTAACAAGGTCAGTGATCCGATCATCGCCATACCAAGTAAGAGAGGTTCACGCTAGACACCACTTCTGCAGATTGAGACGGGAAAGGGGGTTTGAACTCACCATGCCTGGCATAAAGGTGATATTCCTCATCGCCATAATTTCCTACATCTCCCTGCTCAACCTGCTTCCTGGTCAAGCTCAACTTCCCCTTCGGCAATCCCATACTGGCAAGGAACTGTACGCCATCAGTCCACTCGCGCTCTTTCCGCTTGCCGTCCCACTTGAGCTCCTCGGCCATCAAATCGATAACCCTGGGAAGCGCTTCCAGCGCCGCCTGAGCGTTCAAGAATGCCAGTCTCGTACGTCGTGCGAGGACATCGACCGCAGTCTGCGCGTACTCGTGACGCACGGCATAGCGCACCTCGCCGTCGACGAAGGGGTAGAGAGGGGAGATGCGGATGCCGCGGACGGGGAAGCGCTGCTCAGTTGGGTCAGACAGGGCTGCGACGGTCCAGGCGCGGTCGCCGTAGGCCGTGGTGAGGTACTTTGCGACTTCGGTCTCGATGCCGTAGTGCTGGATGAGGTTGATGAAGAGCGTGTTCGAGTAGCCGTGGGCGCCGATGAGGCGGACGCGGTGGGTCTGGCAGGAGCCGTCGAGATTGCGGGCGCCGCGGTCGACGAGTTCGGTGCCAGAGACGCGGGGCGGGTTCAGGACGGGTGTGGTGCTGAGCTTGAATTCTTTGAGGGCTTCATCGACGGTCTGTTCAGCCATTTCGCGGTAGGTGGTCCACTTGCCGCCAGCGACGGTCATGAGGCCAGATTCCGAGGTGGTGATCAGGTGATTTCGGACAAGGCCTTCAGTCTTCTTGGCTTTGGGGTCGCGGACGAGGGGGCGAATGCCAGACCAGGCGGCGAGCACGTCGCCCCGGCGGACATTGATGTCGGGTTGGAGGTAGCCTTTGATTTCGGAGAGGATCCAGTTGATTTCTTCTTCGCCTGCGATGGGGTTGGCCGTGATGTTCGTGGGCGCGTCAGTGGTGCCGGCGATGGTGTTTCCTTGCCAGGGGAGGAAGAAAATGACTCTGCCATCCGATGTTGAGGGATCAATCAAGCCCATTTTGGCTGGGCTGTAGTAACCAGGCAAAATGACATGGACGCCAGAGCTTGGGGCAACGATTTCTTGAACAGATGGGTCATCCATCTTGCGAATTGCGTCGGAGAAAGGTCCGGTAGCGTTGATAACGCCCTTCGCGCGGATGGAGAATTCGTCAGCCTTCTTGCCATCTTTCTCCTGAACGCAGTCCCTGACACGGGCACCGCACACCCTTCCAGAAGCATCCTTTTCCAGGCTAGTCACCTCGATGTGATTCACAATGGTGGCGCCGTAGAGTGCCGCAGTCATGGCAATGGAGACGTTCATGCGAGAGTCGTTGTGGGCTCCATCGTAGTATACCAGAGCTCCAACCAGATCCGTCTTCTTTAGCATGGGAAATGCCTCCAGGGCCTTGCTCCGCGTCAGGAAGTAGGACGTCTCGATGTTCTCAGATCCAGCAAGGAAATCGTATGCCTTGGTGCCAGCCCAGAAATAGGGAGCCTTCCACCATTTGTCGAGAGGGATCATGATTGGCAGCCATTCTGAAAGATGCGGCGCAGTATCCAAGAAATATCTTCGCTCTCGCAAAGCTTCCTTGACAAGCTTATACCTGTTCTCTGAATCAGTCAAGCCCGTTTATCATGTCCAACGCCAAGGCTCACTGGTTGTAGTCCAATTCCCAAAATGCCTTCTCCAGATATCTCACTCCGCCGTGCACGAGCTTTGTGCTCTTGCTGCTCGTGCCACTGCTGAAGTCATCTCGTTCCACCACAGCAACTCGCAGCCCACGTGTCGCGGCATCCAGAGCAACACCAGCTCCAGTCGCGCCCGCGCCAATGATTAACAAGTCGTATAGCTCATCCGCTTGGCTGGCTGCTTCGCCCTCCTTGCTCCCTCCCAGAATATTTGTGATGCTGCCCTTCTTGCCTACTGGTGTCCCACTACTCCTCTTGAGATCTGCGATCTGTTCTGCGCGCGACTTGATTTCGGGGAAGTCGGGGGCTTTGAAGCCTCCCGGTCGGTAGTTTGGTGGCGGCACGCTCGCTGCTTCAGAGCCAGGAATGTCGCGAGGCCGGTAAGCAGCATAGACAGCACCGCCAGTGGCGAGGGCGGCGGTGGTGTAGAAGGCGGGCTTGATGATGCGTCGGGAAGCCATTGTTGACAAACAGCTGCTTGGATGGATGATTAGGGGGGATGGGGGCTGGGGGCTGGGGTAAAGAGGATAGGGAGAACTCTAGGTTAAAGGTTCTGAAGGAGGGTCAGAATGGTAATATAGCTGTGATGATGGGCCACGCAGGGCACGCACCGTCGGCTGGGGAAGTGGAGGCGCTGAAGGCGGAGAGCAATGCTAAATTGGAGAGCTAATGGATGGAAGTCCGATCACATGCGGAGTCAAAAGCGAAGCTCAAGGGGGGAGACTGGGGGAGCTGCATGTCGCACCGCCGCTATCCGCAGAAGCATCTACACCCGTCGAGTCGCCTATTAAACAGCAATTGGCAGCTTCAACGAGTTTTTCCGCGTCCAGTCGACCTGCGTTGGGTGCGCGTTGAACCGGTGGTGACGGCGACGACAGAACATCGCGAGCCTCCTTGACGACGAATGACGTCGCTGGCGGGACGATGTCCGGACAAAGTAATTCTCTCCCATCACGGCGACATATATCAAAGGGCCTGGAATCGACGCATCTGCTGCGCCTGGCATAGAGACATGGACAGCATACCGAGACGTCCATGTTCGCCGGAATTCTCACGAGACACGAAGCCCGCGCGCGCCAATCGAACGCGCTTGCTTGTCCACAAGGATGGAGAGAACTCCGAGCTTTGTGTTCGTACAGCATCACGAGTGCAGAGACAAATGCTGGCTGAGCAATCAATCATGTGAAGCATGCATTTCCATTCTCCAAGCAGTTTCATGGGACCTCGAATACTCCAGTGTTTGTTGCATGATGGCGGGCTGGTGTCCGAAGAGAGGATGACAGCTATCCAAGAGTCTCGACTTGCTATCAAACCCTCAATCAACGTTACCCTTGGACTCGAGAAAGGTCTTCGTTCTTCAGTCCAGTGTCTTCCATCCAATGGCCCTGCGATCACTTTTGTGCGTCGAGAGATATCCCGACAGAAGATGCCCACGAAGAACGTACGGCAATCTCTATCTCTGAAAACTTTGGAGAATCATGTTGTTCTGGGCGTCAGGTTCTTGAGACGGCAAGATCGAGTAGCACAGCTTTAGCCATTGAACTCCCCAATGATCTATAGACTCGACGAAGCTGATTTTCCTTGTATCAGGGGCTGAACCTCATACCACCGTTCGCGCAGATCACACTCCCCGTACAGAATCCGCTATCCGCGCTGCAAAGCATGGCAACCACTCCAGCAATCTCATCCGCAGTGGCTGTCCGGCCTCCGTCTTTTTTGGCCCGCTCTACAACTTCGGGAGGATCAATGCCGTCCCTCCCTGCTGCCAGAGGCGTGTTCAGAAGCCATCCTGCCATACGCCTCTGCCACTCGGGGCTGGGTTCCGCGTACATATCCGTATCGACAGGACCAGGGTTGACGCTATTCACAGTCGCCCTCTCGGACAACTCTCGAGACCAGGTGCGCGTCATAGCTTCTAGTGCGGCTTTGGTACCACCATAGACAGATTGTTTGTGAAACCCCATGCTGGCGGACACCGAACTAAGATTGACGATCCGACCAGATCGGTCGGTCGGTAGATATGGCAAAGCAGCCTTCATCAAGAACAGCGGTCCTCGTACATTGACGTTGTATTGGAAGGCGAAATCGTCCGCATTCGCTTCCTCAATGCTCAAGTTGTTGGCGACACCGGCGTTGTTGATGATGATATCAATGGTAAATTTGCCGGTCTTGGGATGTTTGAGGTGATTTCGGGCGGTTTCCACCAAATGTGCCGGTCCTGCCTCGTGGCCCATATCGGCCTGTATCACAATGGTGGTGATTCCATACTCTTGCTTCAGGTCCGATGCGAGGGTTTGCGTCGGTTCCGCAGACGTATCGCTCGTGTAATTCATGATGAGGGAGCATCCTTTCCCGCCCAGGTTCTTGCAAATGGCTTTTCCGATGCCTGGAAGGGGTGTAAGTCGATAGTCTTAAGGTTGAGGCCGGGTACCGTGTGCCAAGTAACGTACCTCTGGAAGCTCCAGTCACGATGGCAATCTTCCCCTCCAAACGTCGATAGCCAGAGCTGGCGCCGATATTGGTAGAAGTAGACCGCCTAAAGCCTGGATGTGACATATTGGCAAACAAAAGAGACTTGAGCAGGTATTGCGTAGATGATTCGAAGTAGACGCGGAGAATTTAGAGGAGGATACAAATCAAGTAGAGTACCTACAGTAGTCGTCGTGCAGTAGTCCGTGGAGGGGCAAACGGAGCGATTGCCGCCAGCGGGGAACTGGTGAGGATCTTCTGCTTGAACTTACGATCAGGTTAGAATGAAGCAATTATCCAAGATGGCAAAATTGATGGTCTACATTAGCCCTGAGTGATAAACTCCAGAACGAACTCTGAATGGAGAGCTTTGGAGAACTCCTGAGTCCTGTTACGTCGTGTCACAGTGTCGTCTGCTGAAGCTCCAGTCGTAGACGCGCGCTTGACCTGGCGAATCACTGCCGAGCCTTTGTCGGCCTTCATCAACTCCGCGACATCACACCCACTTCCGCCAGACTCCCCTCAGCAATTGCTGCTCTAGCAGACTCCTCGCCATGGCAACAAGTGGTGCGAAGCAAGCCATCAGCCGCGTTGGCAAAGCTGCCCAATTCAAGGCAAGCTATGCTTTCCCCACAGCCGCCCACTTCATCATTAACCCCCTCCGCAGAGATACACCGTCCAACCCACCGGCATCTGGGCTCGTATCAATAATTTCTTCGCCATTGATCCATCCCGATCCACTGGTATCCCCCTCAATCCACAATTCCGCAACCCGCCCCCCGGCTCCAACGACCCCTACGACTATACCGACCCGGTCACCGTTCCCGCGGGCGACCTCGCCGAGAATCCATACTGGAAGCGCGACGTGCGCCGGCGCTATCCCAAGCTTTCTACAGTCACGCAAGCAGATGTAGTTGGGCTGCTGACAGTTGGGAGCAAGGCCAACCCCAAGGAGGATGTGCTACAAATTGGGGATGCTGGACACAAGCAACTGGTGGAGGTAAAGCAAGAGGGAGAGAAGGGTTTGGCAACCTATCTGCAAAGCAAAGGCGTCAGCGTGGAGAAGTCTGTCCTGGGTCCGGGAGGTCTGCCGCCACTGCCGGGGGCGCATCCCACTGCGGGATTGAGGAAATACGACTTGTGTGAGGACCAAACGTATGGAAACGACAACGAGTAAGAGATTTCCGACTCTATTCTGATTCAACCTTCTAACCCTCATTTAGGTATCCCTGCCGGACTTTCCAGTAGAGCTTGGCTGAGTGTAGAGCTTTTCGTAGTTCAATCAAAGGGTGTCTGTACATATGCACAACGGGACTGTAGAGCGTACTTGCCAGTTGTGATATGAAATTTCGAGCGAAAATGAATAATCTTATAATAAGTTGGTATTCCAAGAATCGCGGATGGAAGGAAGACGTGCAGTGAGGGTGATACGTCAGTAGTTCTCGTCGCCTCCGAGTCATAGGTTAGGAGTGGCTTGTAAGTACGCAAATCTACATCAACTCTAACAATACCCACTAGAAATGGATGATTCAGAAACGACCAGCTTATTTGATCCAATGCCATACCAGGAAACTCAGGCTCCTAACTTGGACACATAAGAAGCGGGTACCTAAGGCATCAACCGTTGGTGAAGGCTATCAACTACCACGGGATAGTGGTCGGGTGGTGCACCGCTGGGGTTCCTTCCGGAACAGGCTGAGGTCACTTGACGAGGCAACGACTTCTCCAACCTCCAACACCAGAAATATTATCTCCAGCTTACCTCTATCACCCCGACCTGCGACAGTGCCGGTCCTGTTGCGCATGGCGAAAACAACCCAGCCCCCGGCGCTGATGCGTCCTGACGAGATCATCTTCAGCTGCTCTGTCTGCCAGGCCACCATCTCAGATCTCTATCGACGCCCTAAAAGCCGTTACCTGTTCAACGACGGCATATCCAATGTCGAAAGCCCGGTGACTAAGTTATGGCTGTTGGAATGCGCGCATCTAACCTGCGGAGAGCATCTCGAAGGCGGAGGTAAGCTCGAGGAGAATCATTTCTTCTTTGTTTCGCATGGAAGAGACGTACCTTCTTGTATAGCACTCTCACCAACCGCTGCATAGGAGCGCCCTTCCATCGGCAAGGAGACCACCCACGAGCAAGCTGTCCTGTTTGCACCACCGAAAAGGACGATTCGGAGCCTCGCCGTCTGTTTGCGGTCAACGGTACAAAAGAAGGAGAATATGACCCCGCTATACCGAAAGAATGGCTTCTGACGCCTCCTATCAAACTTGACGACTCCAAGCCGGACTCACAAGCGCTTCGTGTTGGTTTGCTGTCTGCATCTACAATGACTGCGGCGACTAACCGAACTCAGTTCCAATATCTGCAGCTAGCTCGTTACGGCGCAATGGTGACCGCAAAGCTGCAAAACTCTCAGAGCCAAGAACGAGACTCGGCGAGGAAGTTGAAAAGCCTGGAGGCAGAAAACAATGCCATGAGGGAAGAAATGGTCCGTCTGGAATCCGTTGACGAGTCCCTGGATCGAGCCAACTCCAAGTTGAAGAAGTGGACCCGCCGTGAACCGGAAATATATGCCCATTTAGCTATCGAGAAAGAGATTGCAAAGCAAGTTTGTCCATCCGTCCTTGGAACGCGCAAGCTAACGGCTTTCAGTGAAAACCACATGTTGCGAGATCAACTCGATTTTCTAGGCTATCAGGTTCCAACAGTCGACTACAGCACGAGACTGATTGAAGAAGCGCAGAGATTGCAAGCAGCCCAGCAAATCCGGAGCAGCCAAGGAGAGGACGACGGTGAAGCGGCTAAATCGAACAAGCACGACAACGAGCTCAGGACCAAAGACCGGAGTCCTTCTAGTTTAGGAGATGAAGGTCAAAAAGCAAGTAGGTTAACGCACAATGTCAGGTCTCTTACACTTACGGAGCTGATGCAACCAGAGGTCAGCCACAACAGCGAAGCCAGCAGCTCTTCACGGAAGCGAAAACATTCTGAATACATGGCTAGTGTGACAGATCTCAATGGTCACCGCATGAACGAGAGCAGTCAAGCGATGCCGCCCCCACGACCAAAGATCCCGCTGCCCAAGTCGTTACAGGCTCACAGGGGCATTGCCCCAGTGCCAAAGCCCAAGGCCGCGGCGCCTCGTCCTGGTATCGAAGTTTACGAAGACGATTCATGGCAAAAATCGACAGGTGGGCCCCAAAGAAGTCGAAACCACACGGAAGTCACGATGCAAGAACCAGAAAGGTTCTTCGTGGGCAGTGATCCCATGTCCCATCAGTTCCATCCGCCAATGATGTCTGGAGCGAACACAAATGCAACCTATCAATCGGAGCAGCAGAGCCAGCGACCTCGTCCTAGACGCAACAATGCTGCATTCATGCAGTCAATGTCTCCCCAATCGTACGGCACTGCTCAATTCGAAGGACCGGCGATCACAACTCGCAGACCTGATATATATGTCAGCCAAAGCCGGAACCAGGAATGGTCCGCTCAAGTGCCTTACAGCATGCATGTACGCCTTCACCCGCCTCCAGAACACGGGAATGTTGAAACTGAAACTCACAGACAGACTGAGACTCCTCGTCAACACCGGACGATTCCCCAATCACGGATGCGAGAGCCCTTCAACACACCCGTTCCAAAGACTCCGATGGTGAATACACCTTTCAAACCTCACCACATGCAGAGCCCCTTTTTCAAGACTGATCAAAGAAATACCCAGCTTCACCAGGAAGCCCAACCGTTCAATCACAGGCCATCTCGAACAAACATGTCCATTTCCAATTCCAATGCGTATTCAGCGCCCTTTGCCAACGATTGGTCTGCGCCTCGTACCTTGAACGGGCTTTCATTCATCGAAGAGCCGCTTGGGCATGCCAATCAATCCCTCTACCAGTCAACTACGCCCCCAACAATCTCCACAATACAGCAGCCGCTTTCGGACCTCGATTTGAATGCCGACTGGAACAATAGGAGGTCAAGGCAACACCCCGGTTTTCGAAATTCCCCACACCGGCGGGCAGTACATCAGATTCAGACGACCCTTAGACCAACGCACTCCCGAGCTACTCATCAGGCGAAGCCCTTACCTTCCCCAGTGCCATATACTGGGTCCGGTGTCACTCGACAAACGCAACCGCACTCTCGATTTTCGAATGCACAAGATGACTCTAGGCTTCTGGCAAGGATGAAGACCGTACGAACCGGAACGGCTGTTGGCAGCCAAGCGTATCGGCCAGGTACACATTTGGGATACAGCACGTACGCCCAAAGAACCGGACAGTATGATTTGCCGCAGCCGCGCGGTGTGTTTTCGTCGGCAGGACCGGGCAGGCGAGTAGTCAGAAGGTGATACCCAGAGGTTGTTTCTTACGTTCACAATCCAGTCCTCTCATTTCACTGTTGAGTGGGTAGTACCTGGCACACTGTCTCGTCCTTGAGTTGCTCGATGTTTAGCTCGATCGAGGCTTCAGGTTCCTTTGCGGACATGAGTTATATTTGCAACTTGATTGGGGCTATTCGAGCACCCCTTTTACGTTTCCTGTATTTATGGTCGGCTGGACAGGTTCTTCTGTAGCTAGTTGTCATCTAGTGAACCTTTCTCATTGTCGCAAAGATGTTGCGTGTGGGCCAGACGTGGGCAGTAGCATACTCTTGATAGACGTGAGGTTGAGATAAAGCAACTTTAGCTAGCTCGTGGGGTTGACAGGCGGGTGCCTTGCATTAGATCTTGGCGTCCATGCACCGCCACGACCGCCACACTTCACTTTCAGACGCGGTCAACGTCAACCTCCGACAAAGTACTCTGCCCTACCCTGTCTCGTCCACCCACCCACGCCCACATACCCTCACCCTCACAATCTACTCTGCCCACGCTACCCACCCGATGGTGAACAGCCGAGATATGCACAGGACTGTTGCAGCATTATACACACCTGGTTCGCTTGCCTCGCGCCTGAGCTGCTAAGTGAGAGTCCCCCAGCTGCTTTTCCGCTGCCATGGGCGGCCCCGACGACGAGGGTGTCTCCTCAGGAGCGCTTGTAGTCACCTCGAAATCCCACGATAGCTCGAGGACGACCGACGAAGATGTTATCCGACTCGCCAACACCGCCATGAAAAACGCGCGCGCCGAATTGCAGAGACTTCCCTCCAGCGATATGAACCCAGGCATTACAATTGATTTGGGCGCGAAGGGGATCAACCATCTCCCAGACGAGGTCATTAATGCCATAAAAGACGACATTGAGAGGTATGTTGGAGGCTTTCGCATCACATTTCGTATTAGAGACAACAAACGGAGGCGTCAGATGAGCAGTGGCATGGGGGCATACCACAACACCCTTCTCATGGAGCTAGCCGCTACTATTACCACCGCTTGAGATTCAAAGTTTGCTGACTTTCCTTGGAAGACTGGCGCTTTCTCATAACCGGCTTTCATCCTTCCCCGTCCGACTTCCTGAATGCACAAGGCTACGCTACTTGAACGTTCGCTGGAATCACCTACGGGAGTTTCCCGCTCCGGCAAGTCACTCGACTTTCGAGGAACTCGGTGTCCTCGTCGAGCCACTCGACTAACACACCCCAGATCGCCCAGCTTTCGTGGCTCGAAATCCTCGATATCAGCAACAACAGCATCCGCATCCTACCCGACTCAATCGCCAATCTTACTTCACTCAAGGTCCTTGCTGTCTCTAAAAACAAGATTGAACGGCTCCCGCTCTGTCTTGGAGACCTCAATTCCCTCAAATCGCTCAAGATCGACGGTAATCAGATCGCGTTTCCGCCACGAGACATTTGTACGATCAAACCGGATGCTCCAAAACCTGCCAGCGAGAACGATCGAGTGTTGCAGATCACAACTCAGATCAAGAGATATCTAAGACAAGTAATGAACCGGCAACAGCTTCAGGTGGAGTCCGAAGACGAGTACAGGTATGAGACTTTGACAAGACGGATGATTGAGGTCTGGCTAACCATGACAGTGAAACCAATCTGGAGACTCCTCGGCCACCCAAACGCACTCCTACGGGACGATTCCCTGTGCGTCCAAGCGTCAGCGGCATAGAAGGAATTACATCACGTCCTGCATCACCAAGTGTACACGCTCCATCAATCCCAACGCGATCCCATTTGCGCAATCGATCGCAGGCCAATGGCTCCCAAGGATTACCGTCGAGTTCTTTTCTTCTGGGCAGCAACGAACGCAACCGTAGCCAGAGTGAGAGCAATTCGATCATGTCCTTACGAACCAAGCGCCCGTTGGGTGCCGTCAAAGCCACTACCCTCGAACCACTCGACGAGGGCTCTCTAAGGCGCTCCATTCATCTCCGCGGCCAAAGCGATGGATCAGCTGTCCGAGAAAAGGAAGAAAGCAATGAGAAAGCACGACCTCCTCATTCCGCTGCACCTTCGGTGGCAGGGTTCTCCACTGCATCCGCAGCCATTACCGAGCAGCGCAAGTCGACCAGCAGCAGAAGAGGCCATTTTCACCCGTCTCGTGACGCTATAAGGCATTTCCGCTCGAAAAATACAGAGTTCGAAAGTTTGCGGGCGTTCTTTTTCACGCTGGAGCAAATGGCAAGCCCCCTCGATTCAATTGTCCATGAATTACGCGGGCGTTTCCCAGCCGTCCACGCAGAATTCTTGGGACTTGTGGAACGACTTGCCCATGACCTCGATGTCATTCGCCGTCGACTGGACAGTGCTTGGGACGGAGAAGGCAATCCCTCCGGTCAAATGCACTCACCCGAATTCATAGGAGAACTACGCTCATTGTCCATTCGCGCCGCTGTGCACGCGGAAATGATTTCTCGGATGCTCTTTGCCAACGCACCCGCACTCATCAAGTATGTTTGGTCTAGGGCTATGAGGATGTACTTCCAAATCCTCCAATTATCCGTTTTTGAAGTCCGCAACGCGCTTGTAGAGGCAGGGATTCAGTTTGGCATTCCCCCACGCATTTCGCGCGATTCTCTCACGCCGACGCAACAGCGACCAACGAACTCCATCTCAAATCCACACATGCGACAGCGTGACAATCTTGCGGAAGTTCCCAAGCTCGTGAAGCCTACCCAGCGCCGAGGGCCTATGCCGCCTCTCCAGAAGTCTCCAGCAAAGTTTTCCTTCAGCAGTGTCAGCGGTCGTCCACAGATTGCAAGGGAGTATTCCGAAATGCATTCATCAGACTCGATGTCCATGCCACCTCCACCAGTACCACTTGGGGGATACCCCCTGAGTCGGACGAACACCATGAGCTCGATGGGTTCAATAGGCTCGGCAACACCACGATCTGGAGAATCCTTCCAAAGCCTGGCATTATCCCTTCAAGGCCTGTCAGGTCAAGGACTCCCTGCCACCGACGAACTGGTCATTTTCGAAGAAATCTGGAGCCAGCTGCGTTGCGTGTGTAACGGCCTGTTCGTGTCTCTTGATTCGATGACGGAGCAAGCCAACAACATTCGAACGGGCGCTGCGCAGACTGTGGGCAGAAACCGCCACACTTTATTGAATACGGTCAACGAACTCGCCCAAGAGATCCAAATCCTCCAACGCTGCAACAGCGAGTTGTGGCTTTACCTCGAACGTGTCAAGCTAAAAGATCCTTCAATCGTGACCAGCACCGACTTCTGGGGCAAAGCTGCAAAGCTGCTGGGGGCGTGGTACAAACACATTAATCACTTTAGAGCTGCAAAACGAGAGTATGGGCTCCGGACGGATCGACGTGTCATGGAGATCATGTTAAGGGTTCACGACGACCAAAAGACCGCTCTGGATCTGATCTCCGCATCGCCCTTCTTCGGTCTGATTCCTATGACGGACTTGCGATTTGAAGCCAAACCGGGACCTATCAAGGTTACTCCAAAAATGAAACAGATTCAACATCGCCGCGAACAAGAGCGTATCCAGTACGAATTGAGGGAAAATCAGCGTTCAATGCTACAACATGGCGCAGAACGTTACAGCAACAACGACACTATGTCGGCAGTCGCCAATGTTTCTGCGCCGGAAGAGGAAGACTACTGGGAGAACCGCCGTCTAGACGAGGAGCGACGCATGCGGGATGCGAGGGAAAATCGCAAAGGCTACACTTCCGGCGATCTTGTCGACACGGGCACTGCAAGGCAAACCTACCATGAGAAAGCCTTTTTAGCGCGGAGGGAGCAGAGCATGAGAGATCCCATGCCGGCCACCCCGTTGAGCGCCGCTCTTGGTCCCGCTGCCCAGGCCACAATGCCGAGGAACGCAACACAGTATCCACCAGCGATCACCTTGAAGGCACCCAAGATGAACGGTCGCGACAACGTCCACTAATTGAATTGGAATCGTCATGCCTCTGACCATGTACTTTATAATGTATCTCTTCAGCTTTTTCCTACATTGTCCCTTCATCCTTCATCTTAATTCCCTATCTTGCATTTCCTTATTACTCTTGAAAGACGAGTCTCGTTTGTTCTTGGGCATTCCTTGTTACGTACACAAGCACGCAAGCGATGGCGCACACTCGAAACGACACGATATCAGCATGGCAAGGAGTCGCGGAGCAAGGTCAAGCAGGGAAATTTCGACTGATCAGCGATCACCTCACACTCTGCCGGGGCGGCCTTGGAATCAAGCATTGAATTCAGAGCAGTGGAGTCCTTTCTAGTTTGGTTTGTCCTCGATCCTGAGGGTAATTGAGAAAGGAAGATCATGAAGCGAAATGGATTATGGTAATCACCAGGTACCACCAATACTTTGAGGCAGCATATACAGAAATCACAAGATAATAAAGAAATGAGTATCGCTCGTTCAATTAATCGTTGGGCGTGCACGTGTCGAGATATTGGGTTGGTCCATTGAAGCCATAGTAGTGTCTTAACTACCCCATCCCTACAAAAGACGCCGGCCTCCTCCTCGGGTTGTGGAAGCTCGATGCAGTGAAACAAGAAAAGAAGAGAGAAGTAGAAGCCGTCTAGTCGAAAAGACCGAAGCCCATATCCTCGTCGGACTCTTCCTTCTCTGTAATACCCGAGTGCGTCAGTCGTGCCCCTCAATTCATAACGTCCAGATGTAGGGGGAAACTCACCCTCCTCCTTGGCCGCTTCGGGAGCAGCCTCTTCCGCAGCACCACCACCACCAGTTGCACCACCGGCGGCGGGGGCAGCGGCAGCACCGCCACCGGATCCGACGTTTGATAGCAGCTCCTTCACGTCTTTGCCCTCAAGTGCCTGTGATCCAGTTCTTAGTAATTGTTCTGCTGCTGGTCTCTTGTTGTACGCCATTTCGCACCTTCGCAAACAGAGATGCCCATATCGGCTCGACGTCTTCGATCTTGGCGGCTTTGATGAGAGTTTGGAGCTTGTCGGCCTGGCGCAGAATGTCGGGTTAGCGATTCTGAGTCTTTGCGAGAATTGAGAGATGCGGGGATTCGTACAGTGATTTCGACGCCGTCATCCGCGAGGATGAGAGCGGCGTATGAGGTTGCGAGCTCGGCGTTGGACATTGTGACGGTGGATTGATTGTGTGGGGGAGAGTGTCGTGGTGAATGAGAGAGATGCGGTTGTGGTGGTGAATTTCGAGATCGGCTTTTCCCGAGTGTGGGCTGCAGCCGCAGCGTTGCCAAGAATGACGTCGGAGACCGGAGAAACTATTGTGCCTAGCGCGGGTGGGCCTCGAGCCAAACCTAAACCCCGCGGCTGTCACGGTCATCAGTCGGGCGCATTTGCCGTCATCGCCACAAGAGGGGATCGGCACACACCACCAGTTCCCGCTGCAATTGCCTCGCTGACAGAGCTTTATCAAGCGTAAACACGCCTTGGACGCTGCCGCCTCGACTTCACACCTCTGATCACATCCTCAACACCCTCATACTGCCGCCATCATGTCTGATTCCCCCGCCGTCTTCAACGCCCTCCCGACCGAGGAGCAACCCATCCTGGACAAGCTCTACAGCATCCGTTCGCACCTTGAACTGCTGAAGCAGGACCGGTCGCAGTATGTCAAGAGCCAGGATGTCATCAATCTCTACCACGAGACCAACGAGCAGGTACACAAGTTGAACGGGTTGCGGCAAGACAAGCCCCTAGAGCAAAACAGAGGTCCGTTCGGATGTACTAGGCCTCTCAAGTACGGAGAACTAATCATCTGCGAGCAGTGGACAACGTCTTGGATGACTGCTATCAACTCATCTCCCTCTCGTTCATGACGATAGGCAAAACGCAAGAGGCGCCCGCAGTGTAAGACATTCCTTCCCCGTCGTTCTTTGTAACATGCAAGCTCACACCCGGGAAAGCTACTCCGCGATATCCACCGTCAAGCGATTACTCGACCACCTCAAGGAATGCGCCTTCTTCCTGAACAAGGATCTTGATTCCATCGCCGACCGACTGGAAGCTTCTCGCCACATCATCGCGAGGGGCAAGAATGAGCATGATCCGAACCTTCTGACCCTCCTCGAGAACCGCATAGATGTGTGCCAAACGATACTGTCGGAACTGCAGCGCTTCCTGGGGCAATTAACCCCAGAGCTTCTGCCTACATACGAGAAGCTAGTGTCAATACTGCGTTCGCTGTCAGCTTGCAACACGAGGTCGAAGTTCCCAACCGCCGAAGTGAACGACTTTCAAAAACAGCTTCGACAGATTGCTGCGGATTTGGGTAAACCAGTACCCGCGGATGGTGGCATGACTGTCCTGGAACAGTATACCGACAAGTTAAAGCACATGAGCATAGAAGAAAACACAGAGTCTTCGGGCCAAAAACTTGTGTCGGATCTCTTGATTCGTTGCTTGCTGTGGGTGGAGATAATACAGAAAAAGTAAGCTTGTTTGGTAGACACCGGCTCGAATGTTTGGCACTAACATATGCTGCAGGGACGGGAAGATCGACGAGCACTTCAAAGATACTTACGACAAGCTCCTTGCGGTCAGGAACAAACTTGAGCAGCTTCAGCTTACACAGGCGTGGTCGCTCCGTGAGACAGATCTATGGAGCTTCCAGCGGCAGCTTGACCGTATCGATGAGAGCAGAGTTGATGGAAACTTTGTCTGCCCGAACGGGAAGCCGGCGGATCTGCATGCGCAGAGGGTATGATCTTTGCTCCCGGATGATGGGATCAATTGCTAATATTCCTCCAGACATTGCTCTATCTCCTCAGGAAGAGCTACGCTGTCATCTATCAGCTTCTCATCTCCTCGGAGCCTGTATCGGAAGCTCTGCTCCCTATCCACAACCAACTGAAGACGTTACGGCGATGCCTTATTGAAGTCAAGAAAGCAGGCGGTATTTCTTCGCCTCGCGAACTTTACCCTTACAGCATGAAGGTAACTACCTCTACTTGACTGACCTGATAGCACATGCAGCTAACGCACGCGAACAAAGCTCAATTCCATCGACAACATGCGCAAGGACGGCAAATTCATGATCGGCGACGACATCCCCGACGGTCAGGGCGCCGTAACGCAACTGCTGTCCGAGTGCTTTGAACTAGCATATGAGCTCCGCACTGAGGCTGAGGAGAACGAGGAGAGGGACGACAAGGAGGATGATTCGGCTGTGGATGTCAAGTCGGCCAGAGCGGATGAGGTGGATGATGCTCCAGAAATCAAGTTGACTAAGACTGATAAGGGAGCTGCTGAGGCGCCTGTACCTGCTGCCGACGTGGATGCACAAACATGAGCGTCAGGTCAAAGCAGTTTAAAATGATTGACTGTATTGGTTCGAATGAATGAGTCAGGATGATTTGATGATGGCATGGAACATGCGGAATGATGGTCTCGGATTCATGGATGGAAGGCCTCTCCATTTTGTACGATTGCGGTGGGAGGATGATCCGCCTTTGCTGGAATGAACCAGGTAATCTTTGATCTCTGTGTCCTGCCTTATTCCTCTCCCTTTTTTTCAAGAAGGTTCATATTGCAATACCCTAGCTCACGAGGTTGGTTGGTGTTGAGCTGTTATGGCGTTTATAGGCAGTTCACAGTCTGCTTTTTCAATGTTTCTGTGCGCGCGCGAGGACATGCATGCTATCCGGTTAGTTAGGAGGACCCCTCGGTCATACTGTCGTTATCTACCCATCAAATCAGTGCCTCTTCTACTGTCTTGTTATGCCGTGTCCTGTCTACTCTATACCTTCGTCAACTGTACAATCCTGGCCGAGGCATCATCTCGTTGGCTCTTCTTGTTACGCAAACTCTGCAACCCATTTTCACAAGTCAATTTCCCTCAGCACATCTTCCTCGCTCTCTTTCCCTTCTCCATCCACATCAACATCCTCAAAAGTCAACCGATCCCCATACGATATACACAGCTCCTCGCCGGCCTGTACGTCACGACATGTGCGATATATTACAGTTTGGTTGGCGAGGTCGCGCGTCCAGGTGACGTTTTGATGGTTGCGGGAGTGGTTGAAGAGGGAGCCGAGGCCGAGGATGACGGCTTGTGTGTTTGCCGACGTAGCTTTTGGCTTTCTAGTTGTATCGTGGTTGGAATTTAGAGGCGTAGGAGGAAGCGGGAGGGGCCAGTTGCTGGAGATTTATTTGAATTGTAAGTGTGGCGCTGCTGATTGAGGTCTTGTTGCGGCAGGGGGACAGACGTACTAGGTATAGTGGTATAGACTCGAATGCCGGATCAACTGTTCGTTCTCTTCAACGCTGAGGATGAGGACGGGACAGGTTTCAAGGACCCGACCGGAGGGGATGAAAGCGCTCGCAAAGATTCCGCGGCCTGTAGGAGGAGGAAGGTGTGAGAATCATCGTACTTTGACAGCCATTGGGGGAATTTCTGTGATGCCTTGCAACCAAAAAGGATTCAGGGGTGGAGCGAAGTTGAGGAAGCCTGAGTAAATAGGTAGAATGCTGCTGAAGACGTCCGATACAGACCTTTGGGTGTATCGGAGATGAGGATTAGGTCCGAGCATCTCGAGAGGGGGATGCCATTGGAGAGGGACGGCGACACAGACGGAGGATGGGGGGGAATGCTCATGAGATAAGTGGAGCTCCACGGTTGGACTTGAGGCGTGTTGGGAAGAGCGAGGGCTGAAAGGAGTTGGATGGACTCGAAGAGACGGGAGGTGACGATATCTCAGCCCTACGGCTTGCTGCCCCGCCAAAATTTAGGTGGAATCTCGAGTCTTCTAAATCCGTCTTGAACAAGAACAAACGTCCCGTGAGCACGTCAATTGACAGTATTTCCAGGTATTCCGCACAGCTATGGCTACAACTAGGCCTAGAGCTACGAGCGAGAGTATTAAGAACCCTCACAGTGTCAGCTTGAAGGTGTTGCGGTGAGTAGATCTCGAGTCTCCCCACCTCGCCGCCGTTTTGATCCCAGGTACCGGACGAGTACCTCATATACTCGAAGAAACCTCCTATTCATACAATCAAGGAATTTCTAACAAGACTCCAGTCTCTCCCGCCCATCCCTAGCATACCAACACCCTCTCCCAGCCCTCGGACCTCTACACAACGACCCTTCTCCCATTCCCATATCCCCCCTCGCCGCCCTCGCCAACCCCAAAGGCGACCCCTCCGACAAATTTATCCTAACACCCCTCCTTAACCTCCCCAGCGCCTTCGTCTCTGCCCACGTCGGCGAAACCTTCTCTTGCACCCTCAGCGCCAATAATGAGCTCCCTCCCTCCACCCCGTCTTCTTCATCCCCGTCCAACGCCTTAGAACCCCAGCAACAGCGAAATGTGACCGTCACCGGCGTCCGTATAACCGCAGAAATGCAAACCCCGTCAAACACAGTCGGCTTCCCGCTGCCGCTCTCCTCGCCGCCGGATCTGCCGAGCGCCGACGACGACTGGAGTCCCGCGCCCGGTGAGAGTCTGCAGAAGATTCTGAGTCTGGACTTGAAAGAGGAGGGCAATCATGTTTTGGCGGTGACTGTTACTTATACAGAGACTGTTAGAGGAGGGGATGGGAGTGGCGGTGGGGAGGCGGCGAGTGGAGGGAAAGTTAGGACGTTCAGGAAACTGTATCAGTTTGTTGCGAGGCAGTTGCTGGCTGTGAGGACGAAGGCGGGGAGAGTGGAGGGAGTTGGCGAGGGAAAATGGGTCATGGAAGCTCAGATCGAGAATCTAGGGGAGGGTGTGGTTTGTTTAGAGGTAAGTCGACTTTTTTTCGAGCTTGCCCATTTCGTGTCAGGTTTTCAAGACTTTATCTTTTTTCGCAAAAGACGTATTGTCACCTTTTCCCTTCTTTTTCGAGTGTTTTCCTGTCTCCATGTTGATTCGATCAGGCATCGCATTCTGTTCTGCGGGCTTCTATCCGCCATTGTTTCAACATTTCACAATTGCTTCTAGACATATCCCTTCATTTGCAAAACATCCCCTCGCGGACAAGTCTGCACACTGTCCACCAATTGTTGCAGGTCTTCTCTCAAGATGGAAGAATCTTCCTTCGCCAATCTGATTACACTCCCACGCCTGCAACCTTGTGGGGATATGCCCGCCGCTTGTTTCACGTTTGCAGAAAGATGTCTGGATCTCCTTCTTCATTCGCAGAGTATTCAATTGGACGGAAATAATCATGTAGTTTCCTGGGATATGTGCTCTTCGTGTCCAAGCCACCATATGGTCCCGTCTCCCGTCCCGCTGTCAGTTTCCCGGAGAGTTGTAACCGCGCCTTGTTCAGCAGTTTGCCTGGTGAAGGATCACGCGCTGGTTGAGACTTCAGCCTAGCATGAATCAGGAGTCATCAGGACAGGGAAACTCTCTTGCTGACTTCTCCCAGTCAGTGGAAATTACGCCGAAATCGCCGTTCAGTTCAACATCATTGAATTGGGATGCCCAACCAGACGAGGCAGAACAGATTCACCCGCCTATCTTAAACTCGAGGGATGTGTTTCAAGTATCATTTTTGCTTGAACGTGGAGACGATATTGCAGAGGATGACGAGGAGGCGCTCAAGTCCCCAGCCGGCGATACCCGTATCGTTCTCGGCAAACTGCATCTCTACTGGAGGACATCGTTAGGGGATAAAGGGACGCTTTCCACAGGGTGGCTCCATGGGCGGCTGAAATGAGAGGTGTTGCAGGCCGGCTGGGAACAATGCTCCTTCGTCTGGAGACTCGAGAGTCTGGCATCTCTGGAGTCTGGACGCATGGCTGTACGGTAGTGGTCTCGACCTCGAGGTTGTTCAGCCCAACGACGAAGTGGTTTCAGGATGTCAAGTCACGAGCAGACGGGAATCCCTGACAGGCGCATCGCAAATTCGCAATCCCCGGATAACGGCTAGCCTACCGGAGCTTTAATGGCGCGAGATTGAGTTTCGGGTAATGGCGCACTTGCAAAAGGTGATGCTTGGCCAGGGTGGTGAGATGCCTTTTGCTTGGGGATGATGTGGGTACGTGCGGGTCGTCAGCCAGCCAGGACCATCGGTTGCCAGCTCAGGGGCTGTAAAGGAGACCTGCCAGGGTCACGTGCAAGGTGCATGGAGACCGACAGGCGCATCGCTGAACGGCGCCGTTGACGGTTGGGGTTCTGAATCTGATACACACCGTTTGCTCTTCGAACCGGCCACGTTGAGGACGCGTCGCTGGCTGTTTAGTGGTCCAACGCAGCAGAGGACGACAGTAACGTCAAGCTAGACGTCGCCCATAGTGGCATAGATACTGGCCTGCGGCGATGCAGCATGCGCGCTTCCAACGACATGGGAGTGGTCTATTTACTTTGATTTCGGGCGACATGAACAAGGCGATGGACGAGGGTTCCCGAAGCTTGACGGAGCCACCTCCAGGCTTTGTGCGACCGTGTGTTCCGGGGCCAGCGATTCAGGCCTGACTCCTGAGTCCTGAGTCCTGAAGGCTGAGGCAGCGGAAAGCGGAAAGCGGAAAAGCGATTTTTATCATCAGGGAGTCGGGGTGCCGGGGAACGCGTCCGCGTCTTGGAGATGGGATGTGGGCTATTATGGCTATGGGGCCCCAGCAGAGCAAGTGGGGAAGATCTAATCGTGGACGCTACTGACATGGCGAACTGCGCGTAAAGAACGCGTCGGCCGGGGACTAACGCATTCGAGGGTGCGGTCAGCAGGGGAGGTTCCCTTTCTGGCGTTGGTGTGGTGATGTGTGGCGGCTCGATGTAGAGTAGCCGGACAGCATCTCCAGATCACACCCGGTCCGAACAGGCTCGATAGATGAAGCTTGTTCTGTTTGTGGCCTTGCTGCCCGGGGATTCTGCGCATTTAATATGAGAAGTCTGGCATGGAGTGCAGAACTGCAGACGCGACGGGGGGAGCAGGGGGGAAATACCTCCAGGTCTGGTCCGCCGGTCCTCTGAATAGAGTAACGCGTTAGAGGTGCACAGGGCCAGGCACAGGCACGGCGCGATCATGCACCCCCCCTGAGCAGTGAGCCGTGAGGTGAACAAGTTCAGGTTGACTGTGAGTGTGATGGCGTCGAATTATTAGTCTTGGTACCTGCGCCGGCCGTCGTCCAGCTACTCCACTCACACTGGTGACTGGCGCTAGGCCTCGTCAACCCTCGAAAAAAGCCTTTTCTCTTGACGCGACACTCCAACACCATCCCTTTGCAGCAACATTCTTCGTGTGGCTCCCTCCTAAACACCCTTAGACACCACACCCTCCGCAGTCGCCGCACCACCTCCGTTGGGGGACCATGCTCCGCTCGCCCTGCCGCTCCATCTTCGCATCCACTCCACAGTCCACAGCACCACAGTCCACTGCCACACCATCCACCTCTGGAGTCTGCATGATACCGCCCGCCAGATAGCCTCCACTGCCTTGCCCGTCTACAGACTACAGACTACAGCCAACACCTCACTTGCACCATTGTCACCGGTGCACCACAGCATCACAGCATCACACTCCACCGTTCTCCTAATCGTCGCTACCACCAGCCCTCCTCCATCACCCACCACGAGCATTACAGCATATCACAGAGACACAGAGACTGGGGCCGACACACCCACCTGCTGGACGGCCACTTCACTGCGCCCAACCAGATCCTCTGCAACAGCGCCTGAAACATATCGCATCACAACAGCGGGCCATCCGATAGCAGACCGTCGCACACGGCCGCCCACAACGCGTCTCGGCAGCACCGTTTTTGCGAACCCAAACATTTCACCTGTCAGACCTGTCGCCCGCAAGGTCGAACCGTCCAACGTCAAACGCGCCGTGGAGCTCTGCTTCCTGACTGAAGTCGCATTTGGCATTGGCTTCATCCACCGTACATCTCTGCGAGCACGACTTCCCGCTGCAAGCTTCGATGCAGTGAGGGACCATCATGGCTCCCATCCCTACCTCTCCCTCTGTCGATGCCTCCGCCGTTCCGCTTGCCGACTATTTCTTCATCTCAGGCATCGAATCGACCCAGGTATACGACGAGAAGACCCAAAACAATGGAACCACCTCACCCGCCGGTGCCTTGGACGACACCATCGAAGAAGACCGCGCGCTCGAAGTCGACGAACCTCCCCGCCCCAAGTCCACCGAGTTCTCGCCGGACAATGGAGCCAAGAGGAGGTCTTCCCGCCTCAGCTACGATCCAAGGAAGTCTACAGGCAGTTTTATAGCCCTGGCCGAAACAAAGACAAGCGACAGCAACAGGAGTAGTGCTACCATCAAGGGAATTCAGATCAACGGCACTGAGCTCACCGAAGCAGACTTTGAAAAGGCCCTGAGGAAATTTGCCGAAGAGCGGGAGACTTTTCTTGAGGACATCCAATTCAGCGCTGGAGCCGTGGTCACACCAGCAAGCAGGACTCCGCGCCCACGCCCAAAGACACAAAGGATAGTCAGCGAAGATGTTGGCAGCTTGCGGTCCGGGGTTGGCACGCTCCGGCGACGAATATCGACGATGAGCAGCATGAAAAGACAGCCGTCTGTTGTGCGCAATTGTAAGTCGCCAAGTATGTATCATGCATGGGAGGGGGCAAATCCAGACAGTGCTAACAATTCAGCCTCGATCTACACGTCGAAACGTCTCAGCGGATACAATTCGGTCATCCCAGCTCCTCAACCCTTCCAAGTTTCGCCAAACGAACATCCCCTCAAGCGCCGGTACGAGCCTGTCCTCCTCGATAGATACCCTCCAAAGACCATGTCGGAAGAGGTCAAACGTCGCAACCCATTTCCAGACTATGTTCCTATGTTCGCATTTCCCAACGACATCAACGTGGTCTCTTCGGACGAGCGACCGAGATCTACATGGCACGGATTCGCAATGACGAACGGCGATAATTCCAAGCTTTACGGCATCTGCTTGACCATTTGGCAACCACTGAATGCCAGCGCTGCCGCAGCCTTGGAACAGCAATGCGAGGAGTGGAGGAAGGCTAACATGTCAAGCGAAGAGCGGGAGCTTGCCAATAGTCTTGGTGAACGTTTGGCTGGAGAGAGGGCAAAGTTGTCTCGACTACTTGCTCAACTACCCACCGTTGCCTCGGGTTCTCCTGAGCGAGAGCAATTGGAAGATGATATTAGCGCAGTCGAAGAGAAAATTGGCCTCATGACTGATCTTCTGCGACCTGTCCGCCATGGCGCAGCTGCGAAAATTGAGGGTCTCACTGACAGCGAGACCGGCCTGTGGATCCCGAGAGCCTACGGCGTCCTGGGACGGGATGGAAGCATGACCGGCTTCTGGAAAGAGTGGCTCAAGGCTGTGGTGGTCCCCATGACCAGCGGTGGTATCTTGAGAGTGCCCGCGAGCTCTCCAAAAATTGGAATGTGGCAGCCTCTGGAGCGATACGTCGTAAACCTCTGCGCGGAAGCCCCGAGTCCCATTACCTCCCTCACCCAAGTCGAGATTTCCATCCGAGAGCTTCGCATGTACGCGCGGAAAGAGGCTTCAAATGAGCTTCCTGGCTCTCGTGGCACCGATCTTTACGCTCTCTTCCGCTCACTATCCATTCCGAACATTATCACCCTATTCGAATATGTCCTAGCTGAAGCACGGATTATCCTCCTCTCATCCCATACGGCTATGCTTCACCTCTCCAGTGCGGCTATCACGAACCTCCTGTTCCCGATGAAATGGGCCGGCGTCTTCATCCCTGTTTTGCCGGCTCGGTTGATCCAGGCCCTTGAGGCTCCATGTCCATACATCGTCGGTGTGGAACGACGATACGACCATATCGAGCTTCCGGATGACGACTTTGTCCTGGTGGATTTGGATAGAGACGTGATTGAGAGCACAGCGAGGCCCATGCCGATGCCTCGACAGCAACGAAGGAAACTTACTTCTCTCCTGCAATTGTCTGCTCCACATCACAACCGCTTCGGTGTACCAGTCGGACCTCCAGCATACGCCATTGAAACCTTTCCTTTCGACGCATTCTCCTCCGAAAGTACCTCTATCTTCAATCACCGCGCCTCTTCCTCTACCCTGGCCCAGCTCGTAAGTCTCAACTCCAACTCCTTTGCGGAGTGCGGCGTGGGAGCAGCTTCACGGCACCCCATCTTCAATGCGTTCCTACAATCGCGCAGCGAGCACAGCCGTGGGGCACTTGACCGACCCACAACAAGCTCAACCGGGACCAACTCTCACTCTCCGCCTTCGCCTCCCAAACTTTCCCCCGTGTCTGGCATGTTCCCGAATGGGTCAGCCACAGCCATGTCTCGTAGTGATTCTGGGTTTGCCCTTCAAGCGAGTCTAAGAGAAAAGCGTTCTGGCCATTTTGACAATGTTTCTCGGCGAAGCTCTTCGTTTGGCATGGAGAGGATGGCAACTATGCGCCGGCCTAGCTTGCCTTTCCTTAGCCAGCCTCATTCCACCCCATCCACTACCACGCTTGGCACAGAGTCCACTCCCGGCGGCGGCGGCGGCGGCCATCGTATGGGACACCAGCACACTCCGTCAGCTTATGCGCCTTCAGTATACGCTCAATCCACTCTGGCGGCATCGACCATCATGCCTGGCGTGCTAATGCAACCCGTGCGTGACTCAGAGCAAGTCAAGTGGATGGAAGGACACTGCTTGCAATGGAGACCCCACGATGAGCGGTCGACCTGTTCTGTATGCGAGGACAAGGCGGATGACGGCATCTACAAGTGCTCAGGTAAGGACACTTTAATTCTCTTATAGTTTCTTACTAACCAATGCTTCAGGCTGCACCGTCTACGCTCACCCTCGCTGCGCCCTGAACATCTGTCTTGTATGCCCAGCAGCCTTCCGCCCTGATCAGGTTCGAGCGGCATTTGTAAGATGCTTTGCGAGCCTTTTCTACACTTACAGGAAGTTCCTTGGACCGCCCTCGGGTGATCAGAAGAGGGCAGGCCATGTCCATAGTTTCAACATGGACGGGTTCCTGCGAAGCATACCCAACGAAAACGCTGGATACATGCAAATGTTGCAACAAACACAGGCGTTCAACGAGTTCATCTACGAACGGGAGAAGAGTCCCTCCAGTGAGCCGCGTATCGCCCTCTTCGACCAGATCATCTTGTCCAAGAAGAACCGCGGCCGGACGTCGCTGTTCTCCAAGTCGTCTACGGACTTCCTCACGTCCACCAGCGATCACCTTTGGCGGTCCGCCGCCGCCACTCCTCCCAACTCTCGCTTCCCGGGCGATTACCGCCAGGTCACTTCAAGAAGTACGAAAGCTCCTCCACCAAATTCTCAACAAACGGTTTTGTCTAACCAACTGTTCGCAGTTCCCGCTAAGCTCGATCCGGCGCTCATGAAGGAGCCGCGCGCCATCCAGGGCGTGCCGCGTATTCCTGTTACTAAGGCGAGGCGCAAGCCTATTCCGTCGCTGCTTGGTTCGAAGCAAACCAGGAGCGAGGATCTACCCTCTGGCGCCTTTTAGTTGCTCTCTACTCCCCTCACATCCATCAGTATTATACCCACTCACAACCATTGTTGCTGACTGATCGATATTCTATAACTCTTTGATACCTCTTCCTCATGATGCTCACGCCACACTCTCTACCCTCCATTAGACCTGTACAACCATCGTCTTTTTCCACGCTGCTCGTTCCCCACACAGCCGGCGGATCATCCACACATTCATCTATCTCTTTCATCTCTCACACTTTCTCTACAGTCATTTCCGGCATTTTCATGTACATTATCATCTCATCACCCATCAATCGGCATTCTGGGCCAGGATAGCGTTGGTGCATTTTGGAGTAGGAAAGGGGCTAAAGTCTTTTTTTTGCTCGTTCCCGTCTCTCGCTGCCTCCTTTCCTGCTTTTATTTTGGCAATTCCTAATTTTGCGAAAGGATTTTATCGGCTTGGCGACGGGGAAAGGATATATCCTGGTGGGAATAGGAAATCTGGAAAAGGGAACGGAAGGGACAGGATGGATCTCGAATCACTTGATCTTACTTTCTGCTGGATAACTCGGAGACGGCGCAGCGAGACGAACGGGCCGTCTGGATATGAGATGAGGAGCAGGAGTTGGGGCTGGGATTCGGTCCATCAGCCCATCCCCTCTCCCACTGAATTTGATCTCTTCCCCCTTTTCTTTTTGAATTTATCGCCCTACATCAATTTTCCTTTTGCGATGCGACTTTGGATACCATATCATACCTATGTTAGTTTTGTGATTTCTCGAGTATATGGACTGGTCTGTGGGCATGACCCTGTACTCTGTAGTGGTAATCTTTTTTGACACGGCGGATGAAGTCGGGAGTGGCTCTGTGGACTAGATGAATGGAGTTGCCGTGGGTGTTGGTAGATTGGTTGATTCGCTATGACGGTGTCGCGGTGTATGTACATGGTGGAGAAGGCGAGATGAGAGAGGATGGAGTTAGAGTTTATATGAGGGGTTAGGGATGATAGGTACCTAGGTATCTTAGCTTTTGTATTATTGAGTGAGATGATTTTGTTGCGAGTCTGCTTTGAAGTTGGGTGAGTGCATGGTAAGTTAGCTTCAAATCACATGGTGGGTCGTCCTATGTAAGAGTAGGTATGCAAGTATGGTGCCACAGTGGTGCAGAAAGACTGCATCATACTTTCGCATCCGATATCTACCATTTCTATATACAGTCCAATTGCACTGTGCTCTTACGTTATCGTTCTTTTCCCCCAAGGTTTATTCGCTCAAGTGAATTTTCAGAAGCGAAACCCGCCACATCACAAGGAGGACGTAGTGGACGGGATGAAGGAAAGACCAAGGCCGGACCGACCGACGAATGTACACGAAAGATCTAATCAATCTTATCTATCTGAGATATCACGACAGGACCTAGCCTTGAAGGGGCAATATGTAAATATTGGGGACCATGCAGGTGAAGGTACATTTGTACTTTGGCATGTGACGGGCGTTTGGCTCGTGGGTGCCCAGGCAGGTCTTGCAAGGGGTCGGATCTTGGGTCTCTCGTGTGGATCTGCCGTATGCGAGAATCTGAATATGATTGACCAATCAATGCGGAGATCTCATTCGGTTGATGAACGAGGGAGTGGGAGTGGTGGCAGGGTTGAGAGATATGGTGGAATTCGTTCCGTGATGGGTGGCAGGGGTTGCCATGGTGGTGACGAGATTTGATATTGAGCTGTTCGGCAAGGACTTGGTTGTCTGTGACTGAGAGATATGCATGAAAAGCTTCTTTCTCGAAGCCTTGGGTCTCGGTCGGCTTGTTGACTGTTCAAGGTAGAGTGTTGTGCTAGAGTTGTTTACCGAGCGAGTATCGGAGATGGCGAGATGCAGGGAGGATGTTGGGGGTGAAAGAGACAGCCGATATCGCTTCGACTTGAGGTTTCAGTGACAAGCTGAGACTTGAGAGCAGGTTTAAAAACTTGTAAGGTTTGGTTATCCAGCTAGATGCCATTGCAAGTTCCGGGCTCGGCGTACTGATTGCAAATGTTCTGGTCTGGACAATGGATTTGAAATTATTGCTGAGCATCCGACGACATGATAAGAGGTTGGACGGCTCGAATATTTAGCATTCAAATATCCAGTCAACTTGTCAAAGGCTTCCAACCTCCGCGATGCAACCTCAAACCTTCAAACCTTCATCTGAACTGTGGTCCAGATGAGTGTCTTGTGTTGCCTCTAACCTATTGTTACCATCGAAAGCAGCTCTGTCACGGCTAAAATGTGATGCAGATTGACTTCCGGCTCTATGGTCAGCGGCTAGACTGAACTCTTCTCATCCTGCAGAACTCAAACCATCATAGCTCGAAGCACATAGTGATATCACGCGATGGACGTGGGGGTAGGTGAGTCTGATATACCGAACGAGACGATTTAACCTCGATAGTCCGCCGGCTGTTGAGGAGAAGCGGAGTGGAGGCCCAGGCGGTTGAGGAGGAATCGGCGTAGGCCGGAGTGCCAATGAAAGGAGGATGTGGGAAATACGTACAGGTACCAGGAGAGGAAGAGGTCACGCTTCAATTCCTGTTATCGTCTCGTTTAATTTGTCTCGTCAGGTAGTCCGTGTGAATTTCAACGCCTCGTGCGGTCAATGCCAAAATACCTTACCTCTGCTCACATCCCGAGGACCAGGCGCCTTGTAGCCGTGGCTCCCGGCTCTACCCTTCACATGGGGTTCGGAGGCGTCTCGATCACACGCAATACAAGCCGATGGACCACTCGGTTTTCGGTGGTGGTTTATGCGTGGTCGACGCTCCAGCGCAAAAGTCGAGGTTCACGTCTCTTGGCCCCTGCTTTGCCTCGGCTGAAAGGCGGCGCTAGCCCATTTCGGCAATGTCGTAATAACCGACAAGGCCCTCGAGTCCCTCGACAACCTCCAGGGTGTGAGCAAGTCGAGCAGGGTCACCTTGACACTCTCTCTGTATAAGACGGCCTTCACCTAGCAAAACATCATGTTTCGATTCTCTGAAAGCCACCGTCGCTCGTTCTCCTTCGAAATGGCTCCGACTCCAGCCTGGGTGAAGAAGCTGACCCCGTCCGGCCCTCAGGGCGAGGACATCCTCAAAGAAGAGCGGGCACAGTCTCATCTGCCAGTTCAGAAGATCTCCGAGTTCCTCTTCACCAAGACGGTGCTCGAGAGGAAGTACAAGATCCTCAAGATCCTCGAGGCCGAGCAGGTCTTTGACAAGTCGCAAAACTACTTTGCCGGCCGCGTCGACAAGTTCGAGACGGCGCTGGCGAGGGCGAAGAGGCTCGCCCAGTTGAGGTTCAAGCATGCATGGACTGAGGAAGAGTTCCGCATGGCGACGGATCTGATCAGCGAGCCCGGTCCCTACGGCTTGCACGACTCCATGTTCCTGGTAAGTCGAGCCCCGTCATTCATCTGGAACCACCCGATCCTGGCCGCCGAGCACCATTGCTGATCAGCCCTACGTAGATTACCTGCCGCGACCAAGGCTCCGACGCTCAGCAGAGCATGTACTACGAGCGTGCCGCCAAGTACGAGATCATCGGGTGCTATGCTCAGACTGAGCTCGGCCACGGATCTAATGTCAGGGGTTTGGAGACCACGGCGACGTGGAATCCGGACAAGAAGAACTTCATCCTCCACTCTCCTCATCTGACTGCCTCGAAATGGTGGATTGGATCTCTTGGACGGACCGCCAACCATGCCGTGGTCATGGCCCAGCTGATTCTCAACGGCAAGAGCCTTGGTCCCCACCCTTTTGTTGTCCAGATCCGTGACATGGAGAGTCACGAGCCCCTGCCGAACGTCCATGTCGGCGATATTGGTCCCAAGTTCGGCTACAACACCATGGACAACGGCTTCCTCCTTTTCAACAACCTCGAGATCCCTCACGAGAGCATGCTGGCGAGGTACTCTGGAGTCGACCCCAAGACCAACAAGTACATCCGCCCAGCTTCTGCGTCTCTCGTTTACGGAACCCTGACTTTCATTCGTTCGAACATCGTCATGCAAGCCGGCAGTGTGCTGGCCCGTGGTGTGACCATTGCTACCAGATACTGCGCCATCCGAAGGCAGTTCCAAGACAAGGACGCTCCAGCAGGTTCTGTTGGTGAAAGCCCGGTTCTCAACTACACCATGGTGCAGATCCGATTACTTCCTCTTCTCGCCGCCACCTTTGCTCTCCATTTCACAGGCAAGTCCATGATGGACTTGTACAACGAGAACAAGAAGAGGATGGGCGAGAAGGCGACCGCCGGCGATGCGAAGCGTGGACCTGGACCCGAGGAGATCAATGCTGGCAGTGACTTGCTTGCCGATCTGCACGCGACGTCTTGCGGCTTGAAGAGTCTGGCGAGTATCACCGCCGCTGAGGGTCTCGAAGTCTGTCGACGAGCTTGCGGTGGCCACGGCTACAGCAGCTTCTCGGGTATCGGTCCTTGGTATGCCGATTACCTGCCCACTGTCTCTTGGGAAGGTGACTCCTACATGCTGACGCAGCAAGTGGCCCGCTATGTAAGTTCGGAAAATCCAACTGTCCATCCCCTCGAGCATCAGCTAATTTTGTACTCCTAGCTCCTCAAATCCGCTCGCTCCGTCCTCAAGGGCGAAAAGCCAACCAACGACACCACTCAAATCCTCTCCACCTACCTTTCTCGCGCCGACATGGGCGCTGCCTTTGATGTCCTCGGTTCCGACGAAGATCTGGTCGCGGCTTTCGCCTGGCGCGCCGCTTACCTGACCTTCGAAGCGCTCAAGCACCGCGACGAGCACAAGAAGGCCTGGAATGACCTCCTCGTCGACTTCTTCCGCCTCAGCAAGGCTCACAGCCAGTACCTCATCGTCAAGAACTTCTACGACGCGCTCCATCGTTCCGAGACCGCCGCCGAGCTCGACCCGGAGACCATAGCCGTCTTGTACAAGCTCTTCCGCCTCTACGCGCTGCACACGCTCGAGACCGAGGCGAGCGAGTTCTACACGTCTTCCGCGGTTACCGTACGACAGATCCAGCTTGCACGATCCACGATGGTGATGAAGCTGCTGCAGGAGATCCGCCCGCACGCTGTCCGATTGGTCGACAGCTGGGATTTCCCCGACTGGCAGCTCGACAGCAGTCTGGGACGGTTCGACGGCAAGGTCTACGAGGATCTCTTCCACCGTGCCAGCGAGCAGAATCCACTCAACGGCATTACGATTGACCCGTATCCGAATAATGGCATCTTGTTCAAGAGCAATCAATCTGCGGCTTACAAGAGTAAGTTGTAAAGCGGGTTGGCGATTGCTTGATGATGATGGGTCTGGAGTTGGTGGCGAAAAAGAATAGAACTTCTTCTTCGGTGTAAATATTTATCTGCTTGGAGGGAGGCATTCATTTTGGTTAATGGACTGCTTGCATTTGACATTTGCATTGCGGCTTTTGCATTTGGAGATTTAGAAGGGAGGGAAGACGGAGACGAGAGAGTGCATGTGTTAACACACTTCATGGCAGAGGGAATATAGAAATGCTTGAAACGGCCGATGAAAGATACAACAGGTTCTTTGTATTAATGCATGGAGCCTCTGATTGCAGTGATCAACTCCCACTTCCAGGACCTACCAGCGATCCTCTTGTTTCGGTGCTCCTCTTAGTGATTGAGTACTATATAATCCATTATCGACGCAATGTCGAATCAAGTCTCCTCATCCACGCTCGCCTATTCCTGTCATAAAAACTGCATCAGGTCAGTCTCACAACAAATTAAGACCAATCCCAAGCATAGGTGGAATCAACTCACCATTCTCCTCGCGGCACCCTCGGAGCCAGCACCTCCAAGATCACTCTGATCTTCGCCATCAGGATAGTAAAAGGCGGCCAGGGCGATAATGACATAGGCGGCCATAAGCAGGGCACCCTCAAGATAGTTGCTGCGGCCGTCGAGGATGAGGAAGTTGACGACGAAGGCGGTGACGAAGAGGCAGACGGTCTCGAAGAGGTTGAAGTAAAGCGACATGTCCTTGTCCATGCACCAGCCAAGGAGGACCACCACGGGGGTTACGAAGATGGCTGGAGAGAGCACGTTAGCAAGCACATCGTGATCAGTAGATTCGGGAATGCTCCCACTCACCAATCTGAATACTACTCCCGACTGCCACGCCAATACTCAGATCCATCTTATTTCTCGCCGCCACCGTCACGGCCGTCACGTGCTCAGCGGCATTTCCAACAATCGGCAGAATGATCAACCCGATAAACGCCTGTGAGATGTTCGGCGAGTCGGCAATCATGGCCGGAATAGCGTCGACCAAGAACTCGGCGCAGACAGCAACGAGCGCCGTCGATGCAAGCAACAACACCACAGCAGCGGTTCGCGACATATCGCCGTCTTCCTCCTTGGTGTCGCCCTCAGTTGGTTCGAACGTTACGTGCGCCTCAGCGCCCTGGTCACCGCGGGGACGAGAGGGCTCGCGAGGAGGAATACGCGCGGTTTCGTTGAGGCGCTCCGGGAGGGAGTTTGCGCGGCGGATTGCCATGGGCCTCATTTTCGGGTACATCATGTCCCAGTTGCGGGGCTGGGAGTCGGCGCCCTCGGGCTTGATGAAGACGTTTTGGGAGAGGAGGGACGGGAGTGCTGGGCGCGGGAAGGAGCGTTTGTTCCTGGTTGCTGATTGAGCTGTGGGGAAGTTTGCGAGGTCTCCTGGGGTATCCTTCGTGCCGTCGCCGGGCTCGGTTGATGTTTGGGTGCCGTCTTTGCTTTGGGAAGGGGGTTCAGGGGGTACTTTCGTATGTTCTTCAACAGCCGTCTCTTCATCAGTGGCTTTGCGATGCCTGTGCTTTCTGTGCTTTCTGTGCTTCCTCCTCTTGTCCTTCGAGGGCTTGGAAGGTTCTCCTGCATCTGGTTCAAAATCTCGCACAAGGGTGCTACGTGGCGGATATTCTGTGTCTGCTTCGTCTCCACTGTTGATTGCAGCTAGCATAGACGGCCTTCTAGATCGCACTGGAGAGCGCATTTCGATATCGTCCTTGCTTTGGCCTGGTACTGTGGAGTCATCTTCAAAAACGGACGTACCTCCATTCCTTGGGGAATTGATGCCTGAAGGAATTGAGTGCGTGTCCTTGGAGGCAGCGCTGGACTTCCGTCTTCGGTTCCTGAAGGCCCTCTTGATGCGCCTAGCGGTAGTGTGAGACCCGGAAGAATCATCCGAGTCGCTGCTAGACGACGTATCCGAACTCGAAGAAGAATTCAAAAAGTCGTGTAGCACGCCAGGATGGGACTCCTCGTCTATAATCTTTTGTGGAACGCTGGCGTACATGTAGGAGTGGCTCTTCAGCTGGAACAGAAGATACAGGATGTACACGAGAAGGAGAATCACGCTCGTGCCACGGCTGATTTTCAAAGTGTACTTGTCGGCCGAATCAGTGTTTTGCCAGGAGGCGTGGAAGGCTGTAGGCAAGAGGAGACTGGTGACGCTCAAGCTCAACAGAACCGCGCTCATCTGGGTAACTGTGCTATTGTAGACTTGTTCTCGGAAGCGTAGTCCACCAAAGAAAAAGGCCATTCCCAAAATCAACAGGAGATTCGCGAGGATGGAACCCAGGAGCGAGGCTTGCACAATACGAATCTCATTCTTGACGAGTGCAATGATGAAGATAATCAATTCGACGGCATTGCCGAATGATACGTTCAGGAGTGCCCCGATGGTGTCTCCCAGCCTGCTCGCGACGCTTTCGGTCGCATGGGCAAGTAATCCGGCGAGCGGGATGACTGCAATGGCGTTCATTGCAAAGATGAGGCTTGGGCTCAGGCCGATAGCCTCTACTATGATACCAATAGGTACAAAAATGAGGAGGACGTTGACCCAGCTGTGGCAGAGGGCATCCTTGGTGTGGCGAACGAAGCGTTTCGAGCCATCTCTCATCCGGGTCGGCCACGATTTCTTAGGGGCAGCGTCATTTGCCGCGTTTTCAGGCTGGCTTCCTGAGGGCACTGGCGAGCCAGCAGTTTCGGTATTAGTCTGACCATTCTTGCGCGAATTGTGATTAGAAGAGGCGTCCTGAGGGTTCGAAATTGATCGCGTGACTGGGTCCGCATCTGGCTGCTTCTCTCCGGACGTGTTTCCGTTGAGGTTAGAAGCATGCGCTCTTGCCCATGAACGGATACGGTCTGTAGCGGTGTTAGGACTGAGGAGAGTGACAAACGTATGAGAGGATGACGCGTAGGATGACAAGGCTGAGAAGAGGACAAGCAATAGAAGACAAGCAAGCCAAGAGATGCGCCAACAGGGCAAACAAGACGCGTCTGTGAGACAAGCAATGGAAGGAAGCCGGCTCTCACTCACGCATTACAAGATTAAGTACTTGGCGGGTCTGGATGTGTTACCTAGAAACAGGGTGTATCTAAGTGAAAGTGGAGTGTGACAAAGAAGAGGCTTTGGTGTTGATGTGGGCGTGTGGCTCAACTTGTACTCGTGTGCTTGTCCTGCCAACCTTGCCAACAATTTCCTCAGTGACGCAGATCGCCTCCCACGTGACCTACGGTGGCCGAGTGGCGATGGCGCTAGTCAGCCTTATCCCCGATCCCTGTATCACGAGCGCGAAACAACAACAAATTCCATCAGTCTCCCTTGAGTCCTTTCTTCTCTCCAATCATCCGACGTCTTTTGCCATCATGAAGAAGTTGCTTTCTTCGGAACACACAGCCCACAGTAGCGCCATCTGTGGGGCAAAACCAGTCAAGCTTGGAACGGTCTCTACCATCCAATGTCTCCACGAGACAGATCTCCGGTTGACCCGGTCTCAGTTTCACATGGAACATTCACTTCAAAAGCAATTACCGTTGTTCCTAGCATTTAGTATCATTTGAGATCATCAATTCGTTATTTATCAGCTAGGTTATGTCCAAGAAAGCCCGATTCGAGCCCATCTGCGTCTCCCAGAAACGCCAACCTGTGGGTACAACCGCGCAGGATACCCAGGCAAGCCCGACTATCAAAGTCCAGGCACAGAACAACTGCACCAGCAGCAGGAAGCAAAAGACCCAAGCCAACGGGAAATCAAAGCTCGAAAGTCGCGTGGTCCGGTGGAGGTGTGGTTGTGATTGTGATTGTCGCATCGGACCAGCCGTTCTCCTATAAGAGTATTCTACTCTGATCCCCAGAGTTTCTTCACCGCGTCTCGCACCGGTTCCACCAGCCAGTCGTTGCTGTGTCTCCCCGAGTCCGTGTAGGTGCCCTGCCGCTCAATGTGCTGACGCAAGGTGCTATCGCGCGAGTTTCGCTTGGTGTGGAGTGACGAGGCCGAACTTGAGGGTTGTTCAATCGCTGTTTTCTCCGAGGCGCCAGATATCGACGAGCCGACAAGAGTGTTGACGGTTGATCTGCTGTTGCGGCTGCTGGTCGAGTTGGAGCTGGTGGTGCTTGATTGCGTACTTTTCGACTCGATGGAGAAGATGGAGTCGGTGTCGGAGTGGGAGCGCCTGGAGGACTTGAGGTCGTGCAACTCCTGTGATGTTGTCTTTTCCTGGTCTGAAGAAGACATTCGCTTGCGGTCCGGCCAGTACATTAAAGTGGATGGATGTTTGCTGGAGAAACGAAATGAGGTCAGTGCATTGAACCGGAGATATCAGAGGTCAGTCCCTTACCGTCAAATGAAGGGTCTCGCTGCCACTGCCAGACTGGAGCGATATCGGTTTCAAATGGGGTATATGTAAGTGGAAATTGGCCCTGCCAGGGAAGTACGAGGTTGAACTTGCTTGTAGTCAACAGTTGATACCGGGCTGGGGTCAAGCGGCTACTTTTATATCGTCGAGATGCAAGATGCAAGACGGCATCGCGACTGCAACCAACAAGCCAACATGCTCTATCAAGCAGCCAAGCTCCCGGTCAAGCTTGACAAAGTACTGACGACGTACGCAAAAGCCGTGCTTTCTCGGTTGTTCGGCGCAGGCCCCAACCCACGTTCACAGGTTTCGCAGATAGAGCCGCACGCTTCGCCCACGCAATTGGTCCGTCTCGGTCAAAGCAGCTTTCTCCCCCTCATCCTCCCACTTTGCGCACTCTTCCCCCGGCGCAGGGACGCGTAGTCACTCTAAAGCTTGGCAGAACTAAGAGACGTCATCTGACAGGGTCAATGCTGTTTCTATTTTCACCAGCAGCCTTAGCATAAGGCTGGCGGGATCTAGCTGCTCTTGGTACAGTGTCATCTGCTTTTCGCAAACTCCATCTCGCCGAGGAACCTTATTTCATTGGAGTAGACACGCATTGATGTCCGGATAGTCGGCCGTTCGCGGGTCAGAGAGACATGCTTGTTGAGTAATTGGCTTAACACGTGAGCTTGGGCTCGGTCGTAAAGCGTATTCGGCCGATGATTTTATCCCGAACATCTGGATTGTGAGGGAGCTACCCTACGCACCAAGAATTTTTAACATGCAGAACCCCAACCTGGTTCTTGGAGCGAAGCGAACAGGTGCGTTTCTTTTTCGGTCTCTTATCGGTGGACACTCGGCTGCCCAAGGTATCTCCCAAGAATCTGCAGACTAGATCCGAGTCCCATCGCTTTATATTTTGATTGGTTACTTTCGGGGCATCATGGGATTTTGGCTCCGAGCACACCATGGGGGGATACAAGTCAATCCGGACTTGAAGAGGAAAGCAGAACGAGGGACTGCTTGCACCGGTGCTGCCCAGCTGTCGTCTTCACCCAAAAGCTGGGAGGAGTGCATTACTTTTTCTCCTGTTAGTCTTTCTCTCTGGATCCCAAGAAATCTACGTCTTACATCAAATCAGCAATCTTAGTATCCTAGGTGCAGGTGACCAGATGCGAGATAAGGAAACTAAAGGGTTCCAGTGTCAGAACAGGGCAATCTTCAACTTGAGAAGAATGTCGACTCTCCAAAGTCTCAAAACCTCATATTAATTCCCCATCATACTGACAAAGAAGTACCTAGTAATCAGTACGTTTCCAAACCGTAGGTATGTACGGACGTGGCAAGCAAACAGCCGTGCACAGGGGTCGTTACTGCTCTTCGGACTCGATTGACGACGGAAAGCTCTCCACCATCCAACAGAGCTCAACCTTCCTAGAGATCCCCGGGGGTGATTCGAGGGTCTCTTCTCTTCCTTCCAAATAACGATCAATGGCCACCACATGCTCTAAGTACCTTATCGGAAAAACATTCCGTCTTTCGCATTTTTTCGGATGGTTGCGCGCTTAGCTGTTGCTAATACAACTCCTGCTATCAAGGCTCGTGTCGTCGGTGTTCTTACGTTCGGAGCTCCATTCAACGGCATGGCGAGCAAACAGCCGTATTTTCGACTCGGAGTTTTACAACTGGAGCTCTCCGGACTCTGATTGACGAGGGAAAGCTCTTCACTATCCAGTAAAGCTAGAAATTCCTGGAGACCTTCGGGAACGATTCGATGGTCTCTCCTCTTTCTGATTATTGATAAACGGCTCTTTTCTGCGGGTATCCAAAAGGTTTCTGTCGCCGAAAGGATTTCACAGCATGTGGGGACGTGGCGAGCAAACAGCCGTATACGTGAGTCGTCACAGCCGGAGCTCTCCACCTGGACTCTCATTGACGAAGGAAAGGTCTTCACCATCCAGTAAAGCTAAAACGTCCTGGGTACCTCTGGGGGTGATTCGAGGGTCTCTCCTCTTTCTAACAATTGAGAAATGGCTCTCTCAAATGGCTCTCTCATGCGGTAGGTCTCGAGAATTTTTTTCCAACCCTAGTCTTGTGCCATTCAAAGGATTCTTTCAGCCACTGTGCGCGGTGAGAGTCAATTGCCTTTCTTGGTGCTTGAATCCATGAGGTCCCGTGAAGCGACTGCGCATCACGTGCTGATTACATAATATCAAAATCCTGAACACGTGAAATTCTCATTGTTTTTTTCAATATACATTTCAACGACAATCTTTCACTCTGATCATATCATCCAATTCCATCTTTGCGACGGCAGCACCCAGAATCTACCGAGTAACAGAACTGACGAACGCCACCGCTTGAGGAATGGCTGTCGCCGTGTACGCCACTGTTTCATCATGTCAGCAATCAACAGCCTCCTTAGTCGAGGAAGATATTGAGTAAACTTACGATGGGCAGCGCCGATGTTGAAGTTTCCTCCGCATACACCGTCCGTAGGGGCGCAGAAGACCTGGATCGGGCCAGTGTATCCCTTGATTGTAGAACCGTTGAATGGATCTCCGAACGTAAGAACACCGACGACACGAGCCTTGATAGCAGGAGTTGTATTAGCAACAGCTAAGCGCGCAACCATCCCTCCCTGAGAATAGCCGCTGAGGATGAATTTGGCATCAGGGCATTGAGAAGCAGCCTTTTCGAGATCCCCCTGAGCAACTTTTCCACCAGGGAGCGCGAAGCAGAAGTCAGCAGCGAGCGAGGCATCGTAGTTGACACCGCGGACGTCCAGGCGAAGGTTAGCGGCCAAGGCAGTCCTGAGCATGGGCCCAACAGAGATACCGAAGGCACCGGGCTCACCCGTGCCCTTGGCGTAGATGAGGATGTAGGGACGGCAGCCGAGCTGGCGAGACTCGAGCTCGTTGTACTCGGCGGCGGCAAGCTCCTCGGGGGTGGCCTCGGCGACACGCTTCTCCATCTCGACGGCGGCCATCATGGTTGCCATGTCGGCCTCGCTCATGGTGGACATGTCCATGCCGTCCATCAGAGAGCGCGCGTTGATGCCAGGGCCGGATGTGGCTCCCTCAACAGGTGTGATGCCGCTTCCAGAGCCCATGCCAGTGCCAGTCATGCCGCCCGCGGTCGAGACATCAGGGCCGGATGTTGCTCCATCAACTGGCGCGATACCGCTTCCGGAGCCCATTCCGGTACCAGGGCCGGATGTTGCTCCATCAACGGACGTCATACCGCCCGAGCCCATTCCACTGCCACCCATCTGCATGCCACCAGAGGAAACACCAGGGCCGGATGTAGCTCCATCAACTGGAGCAAGTCCTCCTACAGCACCTCCTGCAGCACCTCCAGCTGCCGGGTCGGGACGTCCGCTCATGGGGAGGTTTCCACTCTGGGCACAGTACGGAAGCTCAAACAGTCCGTTGACGTTGGGAAGGTTGGCGCTGATGCACCTGTCGCCGACAGCATTGCCACCTCGGGGTCGGCAGGCTGGGAGAAAGCCAGTGGCACCAGCAGCGTCGGCGGAGGCGCAGGACTGGGAAACGCAGGCGCGCTTTTGGAGGACACCGGCATCAGCGGTTGCCAGAATGGCCGCCACGATGGCGAGAGTGAGACGAGCCATTGTGCTTTTCTTTTTTTCTTGCAGAAATGAAGGAATGGACAAACGAGTGAAAGACGGCGTGACTCTGACTAGAGGCGGGAAAGGACTGACGAAGAGTATAAAAAGGCCACGGGGCTGAATGGAATGGGGTCAATATAAAGCTTTAATTGATTGCCTCGCCATAATTCGCTCACGGGGCCCTCGCATCTTGTTCGACTTTGTGTATGTGCGTAGACCATGTGAATTCCATCACTTGATATCTTTATATCAATTCAATCTCGGCGCTCGCATCCCGGACATGGCTGGTCTGTCCTTTGCGGGCAGCCGCCCTATACTCGCCAAGTCTCAAACCCCTTCAGGTGAAAGGTTGGTGAGATAACCCTTCCAGATCGTACCTTGCTCAGGCTATCGGGGCGTAGGAGTGACATTGCTGATGTCCTAGCTGTCAGCTGTCAGCTTTCCGTGTGTATTAACGCAGTAAGGGGTACCCTTGAAAATTAATTTTGCGGGGCCGAGCAACAGAGAGTCTACGCGCCGAGGATGCCCTCCAGCAACAACAAGATGCGCACCTACCTAGGTATGTTAGTTTCACCCTTTGTATCATTGCCCTATTTCCGTTCGCTTTGAACAATGGCCAAAAATGCCGAAAGGCTTCTTCGCTCCCTCCAAGCTTTCTGCTAAGCCTTGCTCAAGCTTCATTCCGGTGAAAGCAAGTCAATCCAGAGGAGCGGTTGTTTCCGCGTCGATTGGTGTGGGGCTGTGTCATGTTTGAAGGTTGTCTCAAGTACATTCATAACGTGGGTATGCCGGGGGATATCAATGTCCGAGAACTGCAGGTGGTGGAACTAGAACACGGGATATATTAGTCACATGGGTGAAATAAAGATGAAGTAGGGTATCGCGGAAGCGAAAAAATCCTCCGTCGCTTAACCTGCGTCTCAATATAAAGGCGAGTGATAGGAACAGAGGTGGTGAGCTGACAATCCTTTTTTCTGAAGGGCCCCATCGTGGGTGCTGGAACTCTCGGGTACCTGATACCGGAGCAGTCTAAAAGCCTTGAATTATGGAACAAAGGAATGCCACACCGAATATTGAAAAGAGAAGAAGCTCCTGGCTTGCACACAGGTAAATCGCTCCGAGAGCTTCTCGGCTGTGGGGAACATTTCTTTCCGAAAACCTGCTACAACATTTTGGCACTGTAACGTCTAGAAATGGAAATGACACAAAGACTTTGACGAAAGAAAATACAAAGAGACAAAGGATAAGCTCGCACAAAGGCTTGCTTGGCGTCCTCCAAAAGAAGTATGGCTAGAAACGAACAATGGGAAAATCTCTTACAATCTCAATCTCAAAACTGGTCACTGTCAAATGAGGTCTGCTCGTTTATTATATGTTTCCAAAAGGTCTGACCTGAGGGTGTCGTGGTTGCAAGACGTTTCGAAACCCGAAACGGTAACCTTCGGTGTGGGAACAAAATCGAGGTGATGAACACTGAACACTGAACACTTATCTGAGTCGCTTGGCGCACGCAACACGGTAAAAAGCATCACCGGAAATTCTTTCATGCCATCCGATTGCGCTCCAACTCTCCGCAAAGTTTGCAGGCGAGCTTTATCTTTCTGTTCTCTTTGAACCTCGAATTGAAGTGCAGAATCATCGAATCATCGACATGAAGAAACCTTCAGACAAAATATCAGCTGAAAGAGGAGCCATGCTTCCCGTCCACGAAGAGAACTACTATTTTTCGACGGCCACTCCGTATCTTCCACTTGGGTGCTATTCCCTGCGGATAAGAAATTTCTTCCATCCTCAATCACTCGAATCAAATCCACCAAATCGCAATCGCTTTCAACGTGGCTTCCTTCGCGGTGCTCAACAACTGGACCGGTTTTTGGGAAATACTCATCTTCATCTCTTCGGCCAGAGCAGTTTATACTTGGCGGCTTTACTGTTCGTTTTCTTCCTCTCTTACGCGGTATCTTTCATCTGCTGGATAGTATGGATTTGCCTCGTGGAGAGCTCAGGTCTCGAGGGGAAATGGATTGTACCAGTGATCTTGACTTTAGACGACACGTCGATGGAAATTTCGGTAGCTTTCGCTTCCATGTATACCATTGAGTTGTTATGGTGGGCCTGTCATTTGTTGCTGTTGCTCATGCAGGGAGTGCAGATGGAGAAGCAAGACGTAGAGGCAGGTCCAAACATGGCGTAGGGTACTTCGGAGGTCCCATCTCGACCATCGCATGACCCTGTATTCGTTTGAGCGTTGCATATTGAAATGTCAGTACCACTTATTGTTTTGCCAGCTTGCTGTTCGGCGTTGAGAGAGACCCCGTGTATTGCAAGGGAAGGCCAACAATGATTGTGAATATGTGTCGGTCATGACCCGAACAACATACTGCGGACATTCGAATGGGAAGTCCAGACCGCTCGTTGGTCCTTTCTGCGGCGTAGACATCGGGGCCTTCGGGATATTCATTGGATATAATCAAAGAAAACAGTGAGTGCATAGATAGGCACACTTTCGTATTTACAACACACCATAGTAAGTATGAAATGTCTCAGCGTTTCCTTTCGTTGGTGAATGAGACATGAAAGGGAACGATGAAGCAGCTTTCCCGGTTCTCTACTGAATGTAGTTGCAAAAGGAACAAGAGCAGATGGTGGCTGAGTCTGGAAGATGCTAAACTTGAATCGGCAGTGAGCCTGTGATGAACATGCGAGAAGCCTCTGTTGCGTCTGAGCAAAAAACAAAAGGCTTTGGCCAAGCATGCAAAACGATATTCGCGCAGACAGCCCTGAGATGATCCGTGACGGATTTTGCAAGCATTGAACCAGGGATCGTTTGGAGGTGAAGGAACATGTCGGAGACTAATCACGTGTGTGCTTAGTCAGGCATCATGTGATCTGGAGCATACATTCCATCTTCGGCTTTTGGCACTCCTAGACAGATACATCACACTTTCCATTACAATCTACACATCTTTGCTCTCTCAAAGACCTCACTTTTTCCACTGCGTTATTGCACTCCCAACGCGACCACGCAGTATCCTCGGAGCTTGGCAACTATCACCCCAAACACTCCGACAGAACACGATCAAGAGAATTGGCAGCAACTGATTAAAAGGAACAGAAAGTGATTGGAACTGAGCCTCGAAATCAGGGCAGGAAAAGCTATGGAGGAGGGAAGCGACTACAGGCAATATCTCTTTGTTCAGCCTCAATATGAAGTTGAATATCCAGGCTAAGCCTAAAGGCGGCGGTGGGTTGGAAGGAAGCGAGATACTCGTATAGTGTGGAGACGCTGCTGTGGTGCAACTCTCAAGGACGTTTGGCTGAAACACCAGACAAAGAAGTTCAGCAAGCTCGGTAACAAGGACCAATGGATGAAGAAGCGGAGTGAAGCGCGGTGGAGGGCGGGTGGAGGGTGGAAGGTGGAGTGGAACTATGTAGTAGAAGAGTAAAGGGGGCGTTAAGGGGGATCTGGCGGCAGATTCCTTGGCAAGCCATCGGGACTTGCCGCCCGAATTCCATGCACCGCGAGGACGACAACATTCAACAACCGTCTGCCACTGCAGTCTCTTTCTTCCTTGCGCCTTCATATTCCGGCGCTCAGGCCTCATGAGGCCCACGATACTGCACATCCAGCGGCACTCGACACTCGAGGTTCACTGAAGGGTGAGTTGTCCAGCAAGCTGCGTCTTACTGACTTTTCGATATAAACTCTCACCTGCCATTCCTCAATCTTGTGCACAACCGTCAATGAAGGCTAATCCTCCTATGGTCCGATGTGGCCCTGCGATTTGGAGTCAGTTGCACAGCATTCCCGCCTTGCCGAAGTTGCCAGCGCCTCTCCAATCATGACAAGTAGTACAATCTGCCTGTCTTTTCCATCGGACCGACGCCGACCGTTTTGGTGTCACTGAAGCATTGGATTTTGCACGAGCTTCTACCAGTGTCTCACGAGTCACGGGTAGCCAGACCAATGCGAGCCAGACTTCAGCATCCAGTTGCATGTTCCTCGGAAGCATGTTCGCTACGACTGGCAGACAAGACTGGAAACTCGCTCACCATGATCGAACTCTCCGAGATCAAAGTTGGCCACCAGCCTCTTAGCCCAGTGTTCCAGTTGTGTAATTCCAAACTGTCATTCCAAAGACCAAAAGATACCGACAAGGCTTTCTTTGCCAGCCTCGAGAGCGCACCATGATGCAACAAGACGTCTAAGCCTATTGTCAGTCAAGAGATTCACCTGCTAAGTGTACGCTATGTTCTTTCGCGTCTTTTTCTCCAGTTTCCCCGCCTTTGGTGAACTGCTCACCGTCCTTTGTCTCGCATTCTGGTTTGTCTCCAAAGGTGCTCCCTGTTTCCGAAAGAAGCACCACAATTTCTTTTGCCGAGCCCATCCAAAGACCACTTAGCAATGCCATTTTCTTGCAGTGTAGCGACTGCGGCTGGGACGGGATTTTCGAAACCTCAGGGGCCCGACGACCGGATTCTCGGATATGTTCAGCCTAGTAGATGGGAAACGCTGTTCCTGATTCATGCAGAGCGAATTGATCACATCGAGACGAACATGGCGAACATGTAGTAATACCTCGCCACACTGCCTCCTGTCGGCTTTCTTACCCTTCTGAGCAAGCCTCAATTCAAACAGCCATCGTCGCCTCAGCGGAACACTCCAGCCTTGTACTCAAGGCCAGCTAGAGCCCTACAATTGGATACGAGATGAGGTGAAGGCATTCTTCGTTTTATCCACTGCGCCTGACATGTCCGTTCAGCTGCATAGTATGTGCAGCCGCCGCCACATAACTATTATCTCAATTAATTGTCTTGATTGCTGTTGTACTCGCGTCGATCAACAACCTCTGTGTAAGGGAACTTCTACAGCAAGAGCTGAGCTCATGGAATAGATGAGGTGATGATGACCCTGGGAAATCTTTGTATTTTGACCGTCTGTGTACCACTCATCGCATTTATGCACTTCCCTGCTTCCCCAAACTCCCTTGCTGCCCTGGACAGGAAGAGGAAGTATCGCAAGGTTTACCCCCGGACCACAATGATAATGTCGTCTCCATTCATCGTGGCAGAGACCGACCAGCCTTCTCAGAAACCTCTTGTCTCGCGGATCGCCCCGACCGCTGAGAAACTTCGATCAACTTGCGATAGCTGTGCTGCCTCCAAGGTTCGCTGCAACAAACAGAAACCCAAATGCCACAGATGCGAACTTCTCAAACTGGACTGTGTTTATGGCCGGTCCCGGAGAAAGGGAAAGCCGCGCTCCGATGGAACCAAGGCATCATTGCGAGCAACCGAAGCTTTCAAGAAGAACCAAGTGCCACACGGTTCCATGGACTGTGTAGCACACAACCTTCCACTCGGACCTGTTTCTTCGATCCAGCACTCAGCACCATACACATGGTCATCGCCCGACTTTCTCAATGCTTTTACCGTGTTTCCTCCACTTCCCGAGGGCGATTCTACCCTGCTGAACCCCACAACTTGGTCTGTTGGCAATGTATGGGAAGCGTATAGCCCTCGATCCTCTCGAGAATCCCATGAAAATACTGTCAGCACTGACCTGTTTTACACTTCGGCGTCTCCAAAAGAAACCGACATGTTTACAACCGGTGCTTCCTCTTTAGGGCAGACTTCATTCGCGACCGTGGCACCAGGATATGGAGAGACCCCAGCGATGTCTCTCCAAAGACACGACTCTTTCGTGTCCCGTTCGGGCGACAACAATGCAATGTCAGAGCTATCGCAACTTCACACAACTGGCCAGACGTGTATTTCCACCGCCTTCTCCACTCTGGAGGATCTCTACCAGCTACCACTCCGTCCAACAGACGACACAAGCCTTCAGATCGACCCCGTTCATCCATCCAGTGACCATATTCTTCAGATGAATCGAATCGCGGTCTCGCGGCTCGACCAGCTGCAAAGATGCAACTGCGACTGCTGTAGGACAGATTTCAATCTCTCACTCATCCTTGCTATGATTGGAAGCAAAATACTCGACTGGTACAAGGCCATCTTTTCTGGGGTCATTGAATGTCACCCATCCAGCCCACTGGCTGGTAACCAGCAGCTCCCAAGCAGTGGCTCGGCAACGATAGGATCGCCAGCGAGCAATGTTTCGATCACGCCTATTACCATCGGATGCGGAGACTTCCAGTTGGATCCCATCGCGGAGACTAGGATGAAGGCACAATTGCTGTTGTGCGAGCTCCAAAATTTGCACGGTGTTTTCGAGGGGCTTGGACAAAAGAGCAGGAGCATAGCGCATCAAATAGGGGTCTTCTGCGAAGGTGGTGTTCATGACGCTTTCCAGAAGCAACTCTATTTGGAACTTGGAACGTTGGTAGCAAAACTGGAATGCTTCTGCGGTGGTAAACTTTGAAGTTTTCACTCGGTGCTTGGGTTTCTGAAGGTAAAGTTGGAGGTACTCATGAGAATTATGTTCACGAATGACGCAGCGATGCCAGACTTTCAGTAGTTTTCAGGCTTTCTTTTTGGTTAATTCGTCTTGTTTGTTCCATTCTCATCTATACCCGCTTCTAGATATGCGAAGAAAACTCGGCCTCAGGGCCTGAAAAGCTCAGTAGCTCCTCAGTAACTTGGTGAAGGAGGCCAATAGGTCGTAAACTCCTTAAGGGCTTTCACGTTTCATGCCCTCTTCTTATTCATAGAATCAACGCAGATTGTACAGGACTTTTCTTTACTTGATCACAGGTCGGAATGGGAAAACTTATTGCATGTCTCCTAAATACCAATACACCCCATAAGTTCGCAAGTTTTTACCGAAAAAAGATTCCCCAAGGAGCTTGGGGAGGGAGTCTATGTGTCCACCATCGAGTCAACCTACCTAACTGACAAAATTGCCACACTGACCTGATGGCCTGGTGGCTTGCCGACGTTTTGATCTTCTGGTTACAGCTTGATGGAGCTCCCAGGCCGAAGTGACTGACCTGACTAGCCGTAAGGTTTCTAGCTGAACGAGATTGTACTTCCGAAGTCGTTGTTGCTATTCTACTGCTAGAAACAAGGTTCTGTTTTGGCAGGCTGGCTATGTAATTTGACTTCGACCTCCTGAACTGACAGATAGAACCTTCGATTTGGCCTAGCTTATCATCTGCAAGTAACGGAACCTAATCCTAACCAGTGAAAGCAAATCGGATAATTTGACAGCTGTATACTTCCCGGGGGAGACAAGTAGTACTGCTTAGAACCTGTCCAACCTTCAAGGCGACCAAAGGAAATGACTTATCAGCCACTTGAGGATTTTCCCACATCTTCAGAATCACGTCAAAGTCAAGTAACGCAGAATACGATATTGCGCCCATCCTTAGAGGTAGCGCCTTCCCATCTCTCTCAACAAAAAAGATTCACACAAAGGAATCCAACCGACTCGCCGAAACCCTACCAATGACCTAACCAGTCTCCCATCCACCAAACCATGCATTTCTTCTTCTTCCAAATTCCTCTCCACCACTCTCATCTTCCACTCTCCCCAACTCCACATCCCCACCCGCACCTTTCTGCCCCAACCAATACGCCCACAACCCACAACCCACTCTCCCACACTCCCGCCTATCCTTCCGAACCAACCACACACGCTCCCTCTACACCCACACTCCCCCCTCACCAGATCCCGAACTCTCGGAGCCATGCTTAGCATCAACGCAGTGACGGCAGCGGGCTCGGTTCCGCGGAGCTGGGTTTCCATGGCATGCATGCATGTCCATCGAATGGATCATCGGAGGGGTGGGTGGGTGGAGAGGAGAGGTGTGGTTGCACAGCAGTAGCTGGCTTTTTTGGTCGGAGCGGGGAAAGAGATGGGATTGCTTGGCTTGGTGGTGGTGGCGGTTTGTGTAGACGAGGGGTGGAGGAGGAGTGCATGAGGGGAAGAAGCAAAGAAGAGAAAGGAAATGTGGATCTCACATTGTTGGCGGTGTGCGGGTTTTTCGCTTCGGGTTGAGGATGTGGGAGGGGGATGGAGGATTGCTTTCGCAATTATTTTTCTTTTGCTGCGAGTCTTGTCTTGGATAGAAGTGGAGGGTCCCTGACTACAATTTGCCATGTCTTGGCGAGTAGGTCATTGGGAGTTTGAGGAGTCCAGATTGCTAGAAGATATATTCAGCTGTGTTGTTGACGTGACCTTCAGAAGGCTCCGGAGGGTCATGTGACGAGAGCCAAATCGTTCTTCTCTGGAGCATTTGGAAGATAAAGTCTACGCCATAGATCAACTCAGCTCCGCCTAGCTTCTGAGTATAAACTCCAGATTCTAGTAAACTCCTTTGCACGTGTCATATCTGTCCCTGATCAAAAAGAGCTTTTTTGTCCCATCATACCAACCATGACCTTTTCAACCCCAGTGAAGAATTCGCACGCCTTGAGCCATCTCACGGGCTCAAACAAAACTCCTTGACCTCCTCATACGCCCTATCCAAATCATCATTCACCACAATCTTCTCATGCGGCGCCTCCCCACTCCTCGCAAACTCCATCTCCCTAACCGCCTGCGTCAACCTCTTCTGAATCGCCTCCTCGCTATCCGTCTGACGGCCCCTCAGCCGCTGCTCCAGCACCTCGGGGCTCGGCGGGCTGAGAAACAGAAACTTGGCCTTGAGGTGTGACTTTGCGATCTGCTTGACGCCCTCCATCTCGATGTCGAGGATGCAGCGTTTGCCTTGCCGGGCGATGTCGTCGACGGTCGCGTAGGATGTGCCGTAGTAGTTGCCGCCGAATTGCGCGTGCTCGATGAAGCCGCCGTCGGCGATCATCTTTTCGAATTCGTCGCGTGTGATGTAGTGGTAGGATTCGCCGGGGGATTCGCCGGCGCGGGGAGAGCGGGTTGTGTCTTTAGAGGTGGTTCTGTCAGTCTTCAATCGGACACTATGACTTCGATGGGCAAAGGTAGGTCTGCTGGAGAATTGAGAAAATCTTTTGTGGGGGGACGTACGACTGACACCAAATCCAAACTTGTCAGGGAACTCTCCGAAAAGCTTCTTGTTGATGATTGTGCTCTTGCCGCTCCCACTGGGGCCTGATATCACAATTGTTCTCTCCTCCTGTTTGCCTTCTTGCCCGGTAGGAGCCATTGTGTGAAGAGAACAGGTGTAGTCCCGCAGCTTGGGTATTCTCGAGATCCGCTCCTTCGGGGTGCGGAGCGGGGTGATTGTCTTCTCAGATACCTTTTCTTTGCGGACCACACACGGAATGTTCTTGTGCTGAGGGTCCAATGTTGTTTGTGGATCTTTGGTCTCTTCTAGAGGATCGAGTCTTGGTGGTGACTTTGAAGAAGAAGTTGAAGCGCAACGTCTAAGCCTCGGAGGGAAAAGTCTAGTTAAGCGCACCAAATACGGTGGTCTGGACATGAGGGTCCATGGTGGGGCGAAGACGAAGGGGAACTTTTGGCGGTGAACGATGCGCGCCGCAAGATGCAGCGGGGCCGAAAATGGACCAATGATCGTTGACAAAGATAAAGACATCACGTGATATACAGCAACTTGCATCGTGGAAGTAGGTAACTTACTAGAATTCGTCGGACAGCAAATTGACGACAAATAAGCTCTATCAACTCTTTCCTACGAATAATATCGGCCTCTTCTTAATAGATAAGTAGAGAAGAGACTCGAATTACTCCCGGAGGCCTCTGGGATATACATGTGTTTTCCTGAATAACAGAGCTTTCCTTATAAACTGATTAGAGTGTCCGGATAATTACTCCACCCCCTGTGCTTGTCGATCAGGTAGGTATTTGCGTCTGCTCCTACACCGGGACATTCTGCTAATTGCGGTACACGAAATTGATCGGACTAGTGCCACTTTTGAGACTCATTTGAAAGTCTACGGATAGTCGTCGCAGAATCGATATATTACAAGGACCTGCTTGAAGAGCAGATCAGAGGTCATGCAATTCGCTCTTCTCTAATTCATGCCGCCAGCTTTTGAAAGTTTGGGAGGCATGGTATATGTAGTCGCTCGCGCTTGAAAGAACTTCTTGGAGACAGCATCATCATCCACCAGCCTTCTCTGTATATGTTGCCCGACCTTCGTTCGTTGCGGAGGGACTTCGCCGACTTGGCAAGAGGGGCGCAAGGAAGAGGCGCAAAGAAGGAAACAAAGTGTAGTTTGCAAGAATGAGGCCCCACCGCCCAGTGCATGCATGCGGCATGTGCAAGAGGTATTGACATGCCGGGAAGAAGAAATAACGCCCGGTTACTGCAATGCTAACATGAAGAGTTTGAAAACGAAGGGGAGGAAACGAATCGGGTCTGGCAGGCCGTTGAAGGATGGGATGTGCCCTGGATAACCGCTCAACTTGAAGATCGAGTACCTAGGTTGCTGTGCACCGGGGGAATATGGTGTGTTGTGAATGTATGGGAAGGGTATCGAAATGAAGACGACATGGTGCATTTTGTAACCTTGCCAGCGTTGAAGGCGGAATCTCTGCCTACTGGTTTGCGACAACGATCCGAGCAGCAAAAGGTTCAAGATGCAGGCATTGAAAATGCAGGAAGCTGCCTTGGTTGGCAAGACAACCCCAGCCGGCGATCAAGGATGATGGGCTGGCGGACCGTCATGCGCGAAGTAGATTGACCAGTTCGTGTTCGGCAGCCGATCCGTGCGATAGTGGTGTGATTCAGGATGCGACATATTGAGCCTCGAGCTACGTGCGGACACTGATAGGGCCCCCGAGAGCCGCATCGAGGTTGCGCTCGCGGATGATATTGGCGTACTTTGGCTCACGCAGGAATTTGGGGACAGAATCCTGTGATTATTGTCAGCACTGTCACAGCCCATCAACTTGATGTTTCAACTTACACTGGCCATCAGCTTGAACACCGAGGTTTGTGCCTGGTCAAACAGCGTGGCTACTTCGTCCAGGCTTTTAATCATAGATTCGTCGTCTCCCACCGCACGTGTCATACGCCCAGCAAGCGCTGTTCGCAAGCTGTGGTCGATGTTCAATTCGCAAGGTGACCCAGGGGCGAGGAACGCGTTGTAAAGACCTGTTGTAGGGTTAGAATGAAATAGACCGGTGGGTGAAAATCTGTGACTCACTGTACGCTGCTGCCAACGTCTCCCTGATCATCTCCAGTCTCGGTTGGTTGTTGGTAAGTTTCGCATTGTTGTAGTGCTTCAGAAAGTCTTTTACGTCGAGGTAAAAGGCCATGTTCTCTTCGCACAAGGTATCTCGCAGAAACTCGCGGAACAATAGTCGCAGAGCAGGATCAGCAATGATGCCTTGCATCCTTGTGGTGTTCGAGTCCCTTGAAGAGGCAGCAGACACATTTGTCGGTCGACCGGACAAGGGATCTCCATTCATGGACGGGTGCGGACTCACAACCCATCCTGCGACTTGCTCGCCTCGGGGAGTGAGTTTGTATATCGAGCTCTTGGTGGCAGAAAACCGGCCGGCGTGGTTCAACTGATCGACGTGGAACATGAGACCGTATTCAATGAACAGATTGGCAAGCTCATGTGTTTCACGTCGATCCACGAGAGTGCAACAGTCCATCAGCCAATCCGTCGAAGCTGCGCCTGTGAAAGTGTTCTCGTAGATCTTGTCGCCAATCTTCCTTTCCCTTACCATCTTCACGCCAACCAAGCCGTTGTGGTAGTCGGTCAAGCTCTCAGAGTCTGTTGATGTGGAGTGTGATCGCACATTCGGACCATCAATGCCCGCAAAGCGACGGAAGATCACCTCGATTGTGGCGCTGTCCCGATGAATCTTGTCCGAGTCCGGTTCTCGTTCCACGATGACAAGCTGCATCGTGTTTCTGGAAGACTCCAAGACTTCGTAGACGTGGCGCTGATTGATGCCGTTTCTTTGACAGAACCTTTGCAGAATGTGCATGCCCTTCGGCGAGAGCTGCCACACGGCGTTGCTCCGAGAGAAGAAGTCTGATTTTCCATCCACCGGCTCGATGAATCTGGCTTCTAGGAACTTCTGGCACACTGACCGCGCCATCTCTTTCGCCATGGAAAACGTAGTTGTTGTGGTAGTGGTTACGATTCGAGTGGGATCCTTGGGGTCTGGCATGCGATTCGACTGAGAGAACTTGAGAGAACCGAGGTTTGTGACGGCTTCATCGGAAGTAAAAGTGTGCTCGACCTTTTGGAACCGTACTCGGTGTGGCGTCAATGGCAGACTGACCATCAGGGTCGAGAACAGGTCTTTGAAGTCCTGAATGTCCCATGTTAGCATTGTAATTACCATCAACTCGAGAAGCAATGTCGGTGCCTTGGTGCTGTGTATCTTGTTCAGGAAATTTGTTGTTGACGGCCTACTGCCGTACTTCACGACCAACTCGGCGATGATGAAGTCCATGATGAGAAGCAGCTGTGGATGGGAGGACAAACGGGCCCCGGGTAACTCAGAGTGAAGAGAAGAGCTTGCGAGTTCAATAGAGTAGAATTGGTGCAGCGGGTCTGTGAGATGGTGCATTGGAGATGGCGAAGTCTGTATAAGGAAGTAGGAGCTCAATTCGTGCTGGAGGAAGAAAAAGGACAAGCCTCCGGCTATGGGAACTGGCAATTGGAAGGCTGGTGCAGGATGTCCGAAGTCGATTCATGTCGGACCTCACCAATCCGCACGCAAACATGTCACGGTCAAGGTTGGGAAAACAGATGTTTGCCTACCCTTGTGAATGGCCGATCATCATCGGTCATGCGCAACAGCCTCGACGACGTCTGATGCATTTTGTGTCGGCTTTGGGTGGGCTCAGGGGAAGGAGGAATGCCGTGGACGGTAGATATGGCGGAGGGCGAGCTGGGTTGGGCACGAGTGCTGTCCCGCTTCTTCTTCAGACGAGTCGTGTCGGCGTCGGTTGGGCGGAGGAGATGTGGAGGAGAGTCGTGAGACGGGTTTGCCGAATCGGGATCGCACAGCGTCTGGGGCAGCACCTCCACAGATCGCGAAGCCTGGTTGTCGGATCCGCCGCGTGGGCTCTCACGAGAGGAGTCGGCAACCGCACGGCTGAGCTTTGCGTGCGACACAATGCGGCGGGGAGAGTCTCGCGGCTTGGGAGCGGACACAGGCGCGGACGAGGAGCTGAGGCCGACCCACGAGGGCAATCGGCGCGAAATGCGGTTCCGTTTTGCGTTGAGCGAGTCGTCTGTGACTCCGGACGAAGCGTGCTGGACGGAGGGCGACGAGGAGGACGACGACGCTGGCTCGGCAGCTCGGGGATGGGCGGTCGAGGGAGCTTCGTGGATCGAGTCCCTCCGATGGGTGTCGTGCGGATGGGTATCTGCTGTGAGGAGGCCGTTGGATGAGCTGGACATTCTTTGGGCGGCTACAGCATGATGGAGGAGGGAGCAGAAGGGCTTTCATACATGGGGGGAGAGGGAGGTAGAGGTCTGCCCGTGGTGTCTCAGGGCGCCGTAGACTCTAGTCCTAGAGGGTTTTGGCGGGCGATCCTAGTAGACTACGGCGGGCACACACTGGCACACTGCACAGGCACTTTCTCTGGCTGGCCGCCGAGCCTTGAAAGTTGAGGGTGCAAAAGTGCAAGTGGACCTGCTAGCGGCCGGACGCACGAGGCGAGGCTTGCACGGCTTGCGAGATGCAACGACCCACTCGTGGACACCACGCGACAATCCCCTCCCTAATCTCGCCGGGAGCTCGCCGGCCGCGACACCCTAAGAAGTCCGAGCGAGCGCCGGTCTGGCAGCAGCGGCGGGCAGCACACTCTGTGGAGAGACAGATAGCACGGAGTATTGAGTACTGAGTACTGAGTACTGAGTACTGAGCCCCTGGCTAGGTGGTCTCGGCGCGGGTCAGTGGTCTGGAAGGCTGGAGTAGTAGTAGAGGTACGAGAGGAGGCGAGCACTTGATGAGAGGCAAAGAGCAGAGGACGTGGTTGTGGACCTGTGGTGCTGGGTGCAGCGCAGCGCAGCGGGCAGCGAACGACTCGTGGCAGCGGAGAAAGTCCCACGTGGAAGAGCAAGCAACCGGAAGGCCAGCTTCTGAACACCCGACGGCGATGGCCAAGCTAAATATCAGATTCTGGTCCTGGATGTGAGAGAGATTTGAGGCCGGTGGGCGCAACGCCGTATGCTGTACTGATTGCAGTAGTAGAGTCGGGTGTTATTGTGCAGTGCAGTCGACTGCACATAGGATAGGATGATAGGAGAGAGCAAGAGGCACGAAAGACACGAGGGGCACGCTGGCGCAGGTTCACGCCTCCGCATCCTCCTGCTCCATCCTCCGGGCGCGCGTGGGCTTGACCACGTTTCAAGCAGACTATCGGCCCTCGTGGCATCCTGGCTGTCCGAGGTGCCTACTTTGCTCTTCCAGTCAGCCTGTCAGCCAGGCTGAACCCTCCCTATCCTGGACCTCCCTCCCTTGTCCCTCCTCTGTCCAGTGTCCAGTTTCTCCAGCATCCACCCAGTCATCACCACCCACAGCTCCCCCCCGTCGGGCTTGTCGTTCATTCCACAATCCCGCCCATGCCGCAGCCGACCCAGGTGGAAACACATGGCGGGCAGGCATATCGCGACATGTCTCTGCAAGCGGCGGCCTTCAAGCCTTGTTCTTTGACCAAAGTTTCGCATGACGCAGTGCAGTGTCGTGCGTCCCCCCAACTCCAAGCCAAGTCCAACCCAACCTCGCCGGGAGAAGCCATTCCTCCTCCTCTTGCTGCCGCCTGCATGCTGAAAGCGAGCCTCCGCTTGCCGTTGCCATGCTGATGCCACCAGATGCCGCCTGTCCCGCCAGGATCGACTGCACAAAGCTCGATGCGGCGTCTTCGTGAGCCATGCGGCGACGTTCTTGTGCAACGCGCCAGGAAGCCCGCGAGAATTTGCTGGAATGTCTACATTGCTTGGGCTGCTTGATGTCTGGCTCGGAAACCCAAAACACTCTCTTCCCAGTTCCGACGCTCTGTTTCTCCTCCACATCCACGGCCGAACCTCTTGACTTGGCTGATGACTATGACGGCACGGCACGGGATGCCTGTCGTGGTGTGTTACAAACAAGCCATCACAGCTCTATAGGACCGCCGAGATAGCAATGAATCATCAGATGGCGACGTCGGTACTTGCTGTGTGCGCCTGTCTTGTGTCCAACGACTCAGCCAGGAATGTCGGCCATATAGGCTCTCTAGCCGGGCGGGTAAATCATCTAAAACTAGTGGCAGTGTGCCATCCATTCGAGACAGATTGCTGCAATGATGGCCACCTGTTGGGAAATCATCTCACCTGTAGGCTGTAGGCAGGCAGGAGCTGCAGATATCGCCTATTCTGCCCCACAATTGCTCCCCTGAGTCCTCCCCAGTCCCCTCCAGGCCGCCCACGCTACCGGGAAGACCGGTGGAAAATGGCAAGGGCAGAATCACAAGAGCTGGCCGTCGAAGTCGCCATCGCCGAGGCACTGGCTCTGTTAGGAAATGCTCAGGTTTTGGAATGTCCTTCTGGAGCACAGCATTGATTGCTTGCTGGAGATGCGCGGGTAGGGAGCATGCAAGTCCTGTATAGGCCCGTTAGGGTCAAGGCTGCTGGCGTTAAACCCACGTGTCGGACAAGGAAGAACCGTCTTACACGGCTGGGTGCTTCCGCTCTGCGGCCTTTGCAATAGCTGTCAAACAGCCTGCGACACGCCGACACTACTCCGTAGTGCGTACTCATGGCAAAGCTGTCAAAGCAACATGGCCAGCAGGTCCCAGGGCTAGGACTGGCCTTGCTCCCCCATCAACTGCTCTTGGACTTTGTCTGGGCCATGCCGCATGGCGGGTGCTGTCACTGCTGTGAATCTATATCGATGTTTGGGAACTTCACAAGGTGGAAGCGCAGACAAAGTTGCAAGTCCAGCATGGCAGCAAGTCGGAGGCTGAGGTCCGGTTCAGAGTTCAGACTATCCGGAGACAGTGAACAGGGGACGACTTGTGGGCGACTTGTAAATTATATCTCTCCTGAGAATAGTATCAGGGCCGTCCGTTTCACCTTGCCCACCAAGTGGCTTTGCCATGGCACTTACGAAGTGCTAAAGACTAAAGTACATATCCGCCCCACACTATCATCATGGCTGGGCGGGCGGGCAAATCCCACGTTCTGAGATCTTCATCTCCACGTTGCTTTGAGATGATGCTAACTTGTAATGGCTACTGCATCGGCCATCTCACCACACGACCACGCGCTCGACTAGCCGACGACCCACATCTGGCGTGCTCCGGCTCTGGCGAATGTCTCCGTCAAGGGGAATTCGCTGAGCGATCGCACCGGCACAGTTCCTTTTGCCAGTTGTCGGCGCGTCGTGGACGGTGACTCGGATGGAGAATTGGAGTGGGTGGAGTCAGTTCACCCGAAGCGGTGTGTTGTTTTAACTGCAAAGGCACAGCTGGGCCGCTGGCTCCGACGCAGTTGAGCTGTTTAAGACCTATAAAGGCAGGTGGTGAAGAACAGGGCGTTGATAAAAAGGGGCAGACATGCAGTTGGGTTGGAAACACTTGAAAGGAGGTCAAGCTATCAGCAAGTCTGCACCTCACGACATGCCTCCTGCTCTGTGACCGTCACGCTCATATCTAATTTGCTCATCTACGCCCTTTGGATGGCCGGAACTCAAAGGTGCAGCCCTTTGATCAAGTCTTCCTAGTACAAGCGGTGGTTGGGCAGCGCGACTTCGCTGTGGAATTTCGAAAATCCTTGCCCCCACAAACTTCGACAAGCGTACCACGTTGGACGCCCACTACGGTCCACCTACCCAGACGCCGTTGAATGTGACGCTGCAACAAGGTCGCAGACGGTAGATGACAATCTGATTAGACGACTGGAAATTGCTGTGCCGTCGCTGATACCCAGCCCAGCACCGTTGCGTTGTTGTCTGTGAGTTCTGGAAGTTGGAACGCTAATCAGTTCTGCACATGATCGGGATCGGCTGTCAAAGGCGGCCCCGGTCCAACCACGAGAGACAGAAACTCTAAGTTACTAATTAAGCTCCGCGTTCATTGACTTAAAGTCGACCGCCCTCGCTACCGAACGGAGTTTGATGCCGCATGGCTTGCATGAGGCCGTGCTGGAACTTGGAGGGGTCACACGTGGCCGCCGCACGCCTTGACGTATCCAACCATCCCAATCGACAACCACCTGGCCAGAAACGTCTCTTTGGAGGCCTCTGGCTTGAACTTCTTCCCTCATCTGTCCTACGAAATGGATTTGTAGGACCTGGACTTGACGAGGCTTGCAGCGTATGGTGTCTCAGAGCGTCGATTTCTCGGAAGTTGGTCCAACAGTTGCACGATGAAGAATTGACAAGGAAGCAATACCTATCAACCTTACCTGGACCAGATCCAGAAGGATCATGTCCGGTGAGGCACGAGGAGTGTTCGAAGTGTTCAGGAGACGCATTTACCGCGTACAGAGGGCAACGCAACACCCGTCAGACTAGAGCTGCCGCCGGATACGCCCCTAAGTCTGTATTTCCACGTGTGGGTCTAAAGCCTCATCCATGGAGCGCAGTTTGCGCAGTCACACTCCGGTACTCCACGAGGCATGCACGAGCACGGTCGAGCATCGGTAAAGAAGCTTGCCGTTCTTTTCTGCCAGGCCAGTACTCCGTACAGGCTCAATGCAGCAGAGCTGCAGAGATACAGCACTGGCCTGCAGTAGACGGGGGACGCTCTGCATGAATATTCTTCTCGACCATGTTCGAGACGACCACGGATCAAAATCTCACAGCAAAGTCAAGGTCGAGGTTGAGTTCAAGTCAGTCTTGTGCGTTCAAAAAATCAGGGCCGGTACCACTAATGAATCCTCTATCCTCAAAGCCGAGCATACATTTCAACAACATCCAGCAGGCACATTATTAGATCAAAGATCAATCCACGCCTCATTCTACACTATCGTCCTTGCGTTGCTTGCTTTACTTGGGCAACAGATCACAGCATTCGGGCACCAAAGTCCATGGCCAGAATGGACAAAATGTCTCAACACCAAAGCGCTAATTATAATCATGGATCGCGGATTTGCGGGCAATGTTCGCGCAGCGATTGCACAGGGGGTGCTACGGTAATTCTCCAGACATTCCAACCTTCGAGGCGGAAAGCTCCGCCATCCAGCAAAACACGTAGAGCCTCGGGACCCCGAGAAGTCCTTCGAGGGTCTCTCTTCTTCTCGACTATTTACAAAGGCCGGATTTTGTTGCTGGGAAAGACTTGGATCCGTATTGCTTCCGCTGTCCGATGAATTTAAGCACCCACTGTGATTACTGGCTCTGGCTGACGTTGAGTAACGCCTGGAAGTCGAGCCTACCTATACCTAGGTACCTACCTAGGTATGCCATGATTGCGTGTACTGACACTACTTCACCGCCGAACCACCGAAACCAGATCGACAAACATAACTTGAATCTTGAGTCATTCCAACGGACGAGCGGAGTCGGAGTGAGATGCATAGAGCTCCCTGCAGTGCTACCGCTTCCAACCTAGCTATCCAGATCTCTTTGTCGCTTCTCGCTAGTCATCTATACCTTGACACTGCAACACTCCGCAGCAACTGACAAGGTATGTTGCAAGCGTGTTTTCAAGAAAGTGTGACCTGAGCATGTGTTTTGTTCTTGTTCTATCCTTGCGCTCTCCTGAGTCCCATCCCATCCCCACCAAGCTGGTCTGAGGGATCGCTTGGAGGTTTGGAAACGCAGATCTCAAAGTGTACCTCATCACGGTTTATCCCAGACAAAGCCCTCCGCTGCTTATTCCCGTCTTGCATTCCGTTCTAGCAAAATCCTTCCTCATTCCCGACAACACAAGTTCCGGCCCTGACCTTCCTTGAAATGGCGAGAGGAGTTCGAGTCGAATTCGTTGTGGACTACGCTCTTCGCTACCGAGAACACTACGTCTTCCAAGCTCAGTACCTAGCATGTTCCATTGTCTTCACTTTGGGGCCAGATTTCTTGTTCATCCGTCACAATCTTCCCTCATCGCGAAGGTTCATTATTTCTCCGCGTCTCTTTCCACCTACTTTTCTTCCAGCTTTTTATTTATTCCGGGACGCGGCAATACTACCTAGGTAGGCAGAAAATACTTTCCAGTACACCGATGGCGTACACAAAGCCATATCGCGCAAACCAGGCAATAATTAGCAAGTTATTGCCCGGTTCGAACAGCCGTACATCGATAGAGCGATGGCCAAGAGATGACGATAGACGAGCTCGATCTTTCTCAGGGCTGCTGTGTCCTGGAATGCTCTCCCGATGTTCATTTGCCCGAGACGAACTATCCGCATTGGGAACCCTTCCTTCTAGAAACTGCAATCCCCTGGCGATTACAACCGTCCAAGGGTGCAAGAACCGAGACATAGATGAACTGCATTACGCTGATGGTTCACTCGTTACTAAACTTAGTTCGAATAGGGTCCGGACTTCGTCGTTTGATAGATGTACCAAACCTCAACGTTACACCCTGGTCTTGGCATTGTACCTACTTTTCCGGTTGATCAATTCTAACACTTTCACCGAGACCACCATGATGCCCACGTCGGACTCTTTTGTTCCTAGCCTCAACGGAAGACCGGAGTGGAACTTCGGCGACACGTGAAGAGGTAGATCCACACATGATTCTGCTGTCAAGGTACAACCCCCACCCTTTCTCGTATCGTACTCTATGAGCTACGATCTATCGAGGCTCCGTCTAGGAGATCGCTTCATCTTCAAGGCTGAAACGAAGCGTTTGCCCAGGTTGTTTGTTCGAACTGCACATAGTGCCCCTGTCCTAAACTTTGGAGATATGATGTGAAGTCTCGGACAAGCATATGATCGGATGTCGATCCGTCTCCGAAAGTGGCAAGTTTCGATTATCCTTCCTTAGTCTCTTCATGGCACTCAAAGGTCAAGTTCGCACGTCGTATCTAACTGAGTGGACTGTACTACGAGACTCGGCCCATAGCTTCATTGATATTCCACAATGAAGAGGGACCTTGTCGTTCTGTCGTATGTTAACTTACCAAGTGGCACAAGAGCCCAATCGATTATGAGGATCTGGGTTTACAAACTTCCAGCGGCATGTTGTACAACTACAGTGTGTGTTCACTTTCAAATGGGCTGCTGAGGGGGACCCGAACAGACGAGAGAGTGAACCCCAATTGTCTTTGACACCTTTTCATCCATTCCAATGTAAGCAATGCCGCATTTCTCTCAAACCAATGAATCACAGGTGCAGCGTCAGACTCAAGCTCAACCTTTAAACTTTCATTTTGTTAACCCAAGTTTATCTTCCCAAGATGTCAGGTTCTATGGTTGAGGTCACGCTATATCTTTTTCAAGCAGACTGCACACGATATCCAAAGCCAAGGCATGTACTTGGATGTCTTCAAATCTACACCTTTAGAGGCTCTAAGCCTCATCCTATGTTGCTCGGTACATTTTTTTCACGTATATTTTGCGTCTCGAGACGACGAATTCATCTTGGACGCAAATGTCACCTTTTAGCATATCTTGCGAGAAATCGCGAATGATTTGTTGTGTTCTCTCCTGGTTCTCTCGCTAACCTCGCATTCAAACTCGAAGAATATCTATGTGTTGGTAACTACTCAACCAGAGTCGCGTGTATTGGTTATCACAGTACCAAGTATGTGGCGCGAGCTAGCTCGCGCCACATCACTCTCCGTCTCCTTTGTATATACACTTCGATAGCCCCCTTGAAAGAAGAAAAGAACAAGACAACCAACACGAATCCAAAGACATACAGAGGCTCCACTGTCCACCATCGACAGCGGCGAGCTTTGTGTCAAGTGATTCGCGTGTGTCTAGCCACTATCTACTTCTATGCATAGAAAGGTTTCCCGACACTATGAGAAGTTCTGAGATTGATTCAAAATTAACTCTAGAGATGGCCAGCGAGTCGCTCAAAAATCTTCAATACAAACACTTCGCGGCTTTTGTACGGCTATGTTTGGTACATTGCAGTAGGAGTTTGTATATGCTTCTGTTTGCCTTTCTAAATTCTCTTCGATACTTAACAACACTTTCATTTCTCGCTCATTCGCACCATCCGCCTACCCCGGAACACTTACACAGCCAACCACTATGAAACACTCTCATTTTATCATGGCTATCTCCATGGCTTTCTCTGTCACTAACGCCTGCGAGACCGGTCCAAAGCCTCATGAGAACCCTGAGTCGCTGGGGGATCTTGACGCGCTCTTGCCAACCTCTACCGTCAATGAAATTACAACAGTCCACCAGGAAGTCCTTTACGGAGGCCCACGCCCCGAGCTCCAAGATCTCGAACGTTCAATCCGCCAAGCGCTTGACATCCTTCAATCTCGCTATAAGAGTGATATTACAGTAGAAGAACATGGAGACTGCGAGCTTGCTGGCTCCAGCCAAGACCAAAGAAATGGAGCGACCGCCGCAAGCGAGTCTCCTGAGACCGACAGCTCAGCCCCTGATGAACTCTCCCTTCATCCTATCCGTCTAGATGGCTACCGCGCAGGATACCACTGCGGCAAAGCTCACGCGACCGCCTTTTGCAAACATCGCTATCATGATTCAAATGACGAACTCCCTGTAGGCTACACCTTATACTGTCACCTCGACAGGCCGCGAATTCATACGGACATCCGTTTCCTTGGTGGATTCTACCAAGACGTTGTGGACGCTGCGGAAAAGTGTAAGTTCCACTCTTCCCGGAACGAGGCATTGGAGATAGATCACCAGCTCACAATGAACTTCCAGGAGATCAGTCCATCCTGTGAGAAAGGGGTTGTACTAACGATGGTATGATCAGGGTTTAAGAGTGCGAGGCGGCTTATGCAGCTCTCCTGGATGGGATGGCGACAACATTTGCTCAGACAAGTGCCCTGTTGTGGAAGATTCAAGTTGGCTGCTATGTTGGGATTGTTTCCGTTGTGGGGGTGGTGTTTTGGGGTATTCTCAGGCTGTTTGGGGACAGGGCCATCAAGGACCGCGAACACAATGAGTAGGGGCGAGTAAGGAGACTGCTTGTCTGGCAGAGTGTAGCGCAATGAGTTTACCCACCACTCAAACTGATCGACCTATACGGAGTACTCCATGCTGAATTGGGTAGTTCCATTTGACGTCCTGCTCATTTTGTGAACATGAGGACTGGGAGCCTCAGGTTCACTTAGATACCTCAAAGCGAGAAAAGAATTTTCACGTCTGAAAATTCTAATTCTCAGGAAAGTTCAAGGCAGTAATATTGCTACATGTTGGTGATTTGGCGGAGCTGAGGTATGGCTGAGGTATACGGTCATGAGAGTAGGTACCTAGACGATTAGACGCGTACTCTACGCGTCAAGCGCGGCTGTCGGCTGTCTCCAAGTCAACCTCATGGAGCGACCGTGCATTTGACCATAACACGACAATCGCTGCAGCCAGAATTACTGTATACCCCAATTGCTACCGGGCCTCTGTACATACTCCCTCTCCCCTAATCCTTTGATCAGCTCTCAACTGTGTACAAACTCCTCTTCCGCCGGTGTATTCGCCATCTTCAACTACACGACCCCAAACAAACCTCCACAGCTCTGATTTATCCACCGCATGCAGGACGACACTTCAAGTAAGCCGTAGCAGGCCCGCTACAACATGCTCAACTTCAAGTTCAATCCCGTTCGCTACGCTCGCCAAAACCTCCCGTCTTACAATTCTGTCCCACCAGACGACTACTCCTACTCCTCTTCCTCCTCTGATCTCGAGAAACGCCCTTCCCTCGACTACTCTTCAGAGTACAACTCCTCGCCAGAGTCGCGCTCTGCGCACCCTCGACGGATGCTTGCCAGACACAGCTCGTCTCCCTCAAGACGGCCTCGGACTTCCTCCGCCAAACGGAAAGCCTCCGCATACACCTATCGCTCACCGAGGCGCTATGGGAGATACTTCACCCTCGCTCTATTCACAACGTTGGTGATATTCATTCTGAGCTTAGTACGCAACTCGTATAACTCTGCGTGGGATGTACAGAATGGAAGGGGAAAACCGCCGCCACAGAAGCCTGCCTGGGAGGAGTTCAAGTTTTTGAAAAGGAATTATGGCGGGATCAGGACGCTGGTGGACGTGAAGAAAAACAAGCCAGAGTATCCTCTACAAGACGATGAAGTGGTAGCCCCTGCGCCTGCCGCACCACCCGCGGAGCAGCCCAAGCAAGATCAAGAGAAGCCTGGTTCTGAAGAATCGGGACAACAAGAAAAGCAGGACAACAAGCAAAACCTCAGAAAAAGAGACAGCAGGCCAATACCAGACAGTGAAGAATTCGACCCGTATCCGAAAGAGGGCCGGAGTGACGCGCACGAATGCTTCCTTGATGAAGCAAACACAGTGCGGATACCCAAAATGAGAACGTTCCATGGAGTCCCACAGGGCATGCCGGACAACATTATGGGATCGTATGACATATTTGGAATGAGAAACGACATATGCTTTGAGAGATTTGGCCGGTATGGTCCCTATGGCGTTGGTTATAGCAAGAAAAGAGGAGGCACCGGTGCAGGGATGGAGGGCGACCGCGAGGGGGCAGAGAAGGTCTGGTCAACTGTTCCGGAAATTGATTTCGTAAAGGTCAACTGGGCGAGTGCGCAGCGTCGATGTGCAGAGGGCAACAGGCATCGCTTCATGACTGCGTCAAGTGCAAAGAGTCCCTCCTATCAGAGCATGCCAGAAGGTAATCCACCCGAGAAAGATGAACTAGACGCCGTCAAAAAGGAGCCGGAGAAGCCTGTCGAGAACGTTGATACTCCAACCCTTGAGAGCAAGAGCGTCGGAAACAGCACATCTAAACTCGAACCCCGGGCATCGAAGATCCTGTTACCTCGAACGGCTGTCCTGATTCGGACCTGGCAAGATTACCATTATGACCCGGAAGATGTTGTAGCGCTGCGTGCGCTCATTTCCGAATTATCAATCGGCTCCTCCGGCGAATACACAGTCCATTTCCTGATACATGTCAAAGATGACAATCTTCCGATCTGGTCTGATGAAGCCACTTATCAAACTGTTCTCAACCAGTCCCTGCCCGCAGAGTTTCACGGTATGGGAACTCTGTGGACCGAGAGACAAATGGGCCTCATATATGGTGGCCTAGCAGAAAGTATGTACCGCGATCTACCAGTGCATGGTGCCTATCGCTCCACTTTCATGCCAGTCACGTATTTTGCGCACTTGCACCCAGAATACGAGTATTTCTGGCAATGGGAAATGGATGTGAGATTCATTGGGCATTACTACGATCTCTTCTCCAAGGTCTCAAAGTGGGCCGACGCTCAACCACGGAAGCTCCTCTGGGAAAGAAGTTCCCGGTTCTATGTGCCTCATGTTCATGGTTCCTGGGATGATTTCAAACACATGGTCCGAGTGCAGACAGAGCATGGCACGGCGAATAAGAACAACGTATGGGCTACACTTGCAAAGCTGAACCCAGACATTCCCGAGTCGGCGTACAACCAGCCTCCTGAAACCCCGATTTGGGGTCCTGAGAAACCCTTGGACGACATCCTTGACAACAGCACAGATCCAATTCCTCCTCACTCTGATAAGAAGGATCACGACGAATGGGGTGTGGGGGAGCCGGCTGATCTGATCGTTTTCAACCCGCTTTTCGATCCCCATCTCACGAACTGGATTCTTGCGGAAGATGTGACCGGCTACAATACCACTCGAGGACTTCCTCCTCGACGGACCGCAATCAACACATCTGGTCGGTACTCCAAGCGACTCCTCGCCACCATGCACAGGGACACATCTCTTGGTCGCAAGACGATGTTTTCAGAGATGTGGCCTGCAACCACTGCATTGCATCACGGTCTCAAAGCAGTATACGCACCCCATCCTGTCTACATTGACCGCACCTGGCCGCCCCAATACCTTGCTGCCATCTTCAATGGCGGACGCAATGGTGCTTCGGGCGGCGCAAGGACATCCGTCTTCTCCGATGAAAGACAGCACAACTTTCTTGGCACCACTTGGTATTATCATGCTGGTCACGCTCCGAACTTGTGGAGGAGATGGCTTGGGTACAAAGTTGATGGAGGCGGCGGGGAAGCGGAAGAGGTCAGCGGAGAAGGGAGAATGTGTTTCAGGAGCGTGCTTTTGCATCCCATCAAGGATGCGAAACTTGTGGTACTGAAGAGTGGGGGAGATAAGGATGAACCTCAGAGCTGAAGGAAAGTCGGACGGGTGAGGCCACGGTTTGTGAATATTCATAGGAGGAGCGACATGGCGTTCTGGAAACTCTTGGAAGCCGGGCTTGTACAGTACAGGTAGCACGTACCTGGCTAAGGCTGGCTGCTGCTAAGGGGTAAATTAATGTGTATACATGGGGTGATGATGGATATGAATGCTCAAACAGACTCGACAGTTACTTTCATTGCTGCGCAATGTATAATTAGTGTAAAACCATTATCCTCCAACTAACTGTAACTCGCCCTATCATTGATGAGACTTCAAGCCCTCTGCTTGGGCTAAGGCAATACACCTAGTCTCGGTCGAGCTTTTGATGCTTCCAATTATTTGCTTTGGGCTTACAGTTGGTGGTTTGGTTGGAGTCAGGTCACAGGGCTTGGGGTGATATCGGTGATTATGTCAGCAGGTCAATTGCACACAAGGCATCACGTGCAGCTCCAACGGCTCTCCGCCTTTTGCGCGACATCTTGGGATAAATTTTGTTCTCGACAGCGACTACTAACTCAGTGCTAGTCTAGACATTGAGTCAGATTGTAGCGAAGTATCGTGTTACTGTTTCATCATGAGCGGACCTCCTCCCATCTTGAACCAGGCCCCTTTTACTCTCGAAAATCTTCCGTACGGCGTCATCTCTTCGAGCCAAAACTCCACACCGCATTGTGCCACTGCCATTGGTATACATGCAATTGATCTTTGCAAATATGCGGAGACCAGGGAGTTCAATTTTGATTCCGTGAAAGATGGTCAGCTGGTTGCCAATGCTCTGAAACAGGCATGTACTTTTCCTGCTGTTGTAGCTTGAGGCGGAACTGACAAGCTCAAAGTCTACACTGAACGAGTTCGCGGCGTTACCAGCGAAGTTGAGGCAACAACTACGGTCAAAGATACAGGATGATCTCCGACAAGGGATGGTTCCAATCAAGTGCCTCGTCCCGCTGAGTGACGTGAAGATGCACCTTCCAATGAAGACTGGAGGCTACTCAGACTTCTACACGTCCCTTGAGCATTGCCAAAATGTGGGCGATTTCTGTCGAAGCCATCTAGATCACAGCTAATCTGTAAAAGTGCTCCGGTGAGATGACCTCGAGCAAAACATTCAACATCCCCAAAAACTGGTTCTACGCTCCATCGGTGTACAACTCACGAGTCTCCAGTGTTGTGCCCACACCAACAGACATCCGCCGCCCGAAAGGTGTCTACTTCAAGGATGGCATGGACGGCACTCCCGAGTACGGGCCCTCGCAAAAACTCGACTTTGAACTCGAAATGGGCTACTTCATTTCGAAACCCGTTCCATACGGCGAGAGAATGCCCATCGCCTCAGCCAAAGAGCACATCTTCGGTTTTGTTCTCCTAAACGACTGGTCCGCACGTGATCATCAGCTCTTCGAGATGCGCCCGCTCGGACCCTTCCACAGCAAAGGTTTTGGGACCAGCATCTCCAACTGGATCGTGCCGATGGAGGCTTTAGAACCGTATTCCTGCTCACCGAAGAATGTGCAGGACCCTCCTCCGTTTGAGCATCTGACTTGGCCTGGGAAAGCGGATGGAGCGCTCGATATCAAACTGTCGATTAAGCTTGTGAGGAATGGCAAGACGCATGAGCTGAGCAAGAGCAATTTGAAGTATTTGTATTGGACGCCGTATCAGCAGTTGACTCATCATGCTGGGGCCGGGTGTGGAATGGAAACTGGCGATCTCATTGGAACTGGTACGATTTCAGGGAGTGGGACGGATTCGCAGGGACGCAAGACGGAGTTGGGGTGTTTGTATGAGGCGGAGAGGACAAAGACGGACGTTGTGCCACTCGAAAACGCAAAGTACAATGGTTATCTTGAGGATGGGGATGAGATTGTGCTGGAAGGATGGTGTGAGGATGCGGAGGGGAAAGTTGTTCTTGGATTTGGGGAATGTAGGGGAAAGATTCTGCCCGCGAATTAAGGTCAGTGATTCCAATTCAGTGGACTCGGACTGTCTTAACTAAATTTCATTCTTAGCTATATGCGGTCTAGCGTGCAGGAAATCTAGGAGATCTACGACCATCAAGTGTTTGCTGTACGATCGATCTGTTGCAAAATTTCCTCGTAACAGTCTAGCTAGTCAATGATGTCGCTGAAAAAGGATCCTTCTTTGTCCCATTTTCCCTGTCATTCTTTCATACGTCCTATGTTGTATTGGCCATCTACACATCAGAACACCCAATTCCTTTGTTGCAAAGAATTCATTGAAAAACTGTGAGTAACCCGCGAGCGAACAAAGAAAGGGTCCAGCCACATTGTATTTCCCAAAGATGGCAACTAATTACAGTCTCTTCTTCTAATACAGCGAGACCCACAGCTGTTTTCGAAGACCACCCTGCATTTTCCAGCTTTCTCATCAAGTCCAACACAGTCTTTACCATAATGTTGTTTTCCACCACGGCATTTCTCACCATCCCCGCCATCGCGCTTCTCGCGGTGGCTTCGCCCATGAAGCCTTCCGAACCTCTGGCATTGGTCGACCACGACGATCCAGACTTCAAGCTCGCTTTCCAGAACATGACGGTCGATTACTCGTTTTTCGACGAGCAATATGAAGCCGGCAATCACCTAATGAAGAGAGACAAAGCCCTCAATGTAAGTCTCAACAGCGCCTGAACCTCCAGGGTGCAGCTTCTGCTCGCCTAAACGGAGAAACACGAACTAACCCGTCCAATGTTTGGCAGGTCTACATGTGCACCGACACCAAATGGCGCGGACGCTGCCGCATCGTCGCCATGCCGAGAAACCATTGTTACAACTTCTGGGGCGGACCTTTCTATATGAAAATCAGCTCCATCGGCCCAGACGCTGACACGACGTGTCGTCTGCACTGGGACGTCTCGTGCCGCTCGTACGCCAATCTGTGGTTCCAGAAGCCCGGGTACCCCGATCTCAACTTGCAGTCGACATATGATAATGGCTGACACTGTGCCTAGACGCAGTCACCGACGTGGAATGATTACACCGGCAGCATCGTCTGCAATAAAGGCACCTACCATGACTGGGAATATGCGTTGACGAACGCAATCATTGAGCCTGGCTGCCATGATGCAAAGGATGCTTGATTAGTCAGGTGACTGACTGGTATTGTCAGCCCAGGTGGAGGTAATGCAGATCAGTCCTAGTCAGACCAATTCTAAAGTCTCGTCAAGTTTCATCAGGCCAATTTTGAACTTCTAACAGGCCCAGTCAGTCCCATCTTAGACTTCACCAATCTTACCAAAAACGAGCTTCGGAAGGCTAATTGATACTAGTCTTCGTCAGTGTTCGTCAGCCTTGGTGAGTTTTAATAGGTCAATTCAGGCCAGTTCCGGTTCTAATTCAACCAGTTCAGGTTAGGCCAGGCAGACGTCTGGTTAATCGGTCGCCTGACTAACGAACACACTGTCAGATTGGTAGATTCGGTAGAGACTCCAAAGTCGTTTGTAGATTAACTATTGAGATTCAATTGACTCCGTGCAAAATTACACGTCCCATGACACATGTGGATGAGTCCCAAGGCGTAGACGGTGACTGAAAGGCTGCTCTCCTATGACACATATCTGTGTAAAATGGTCGCCGATTGCATTTTTTGTCAGAACTCCTTTGCAATATGACCGACCCATTTTCACCCAAATGATAGATACATAACAGTTGAGAACTTACAAGCAGCGAGTATGAAAATAGCCGGAAGACCATTTGATGACATATCAGGTTTTTAGACTTTCCATCCCCCGCAAACAGGAAAATCATAATAGAAAAGGAATCGCTCGCTCAGTCCAGGAACTTGCCCTCGCTCAGACTCATCCTCCTAACAGCACCCTGACTCCCAATCAACTTCCAGACTCGACCGACGAAGACGGTGGAGTCCTCCATGATTTTCTTCGACCAGTCAGTAGCCATGCTAGCTTTGATCTCTTTCCCTCCGAGATGCTCCGTACTGTCCAGTTCATGGATGGCTAGATAGCTTGGTGGAGTCGTCAGATTCATCTTTTCATTGGGTACGGTATGCTTGAAGCGGAGAGTGCGACGGTAGCCGGGAACTTTAGCGAGCAGATCAAGGTGCTCTTCTTTGTACCAGGAGTTGAAGTCTTCTTCGTCAAAAGGCGACATTTCTACGGTCAGGATGTAGGGAGGCGGAACTGCTGATGTGAGTAATCCGCCTCGAGAGAGGCACCACTGTGGCCATTGTTACCTTCACCGAGCTTGTTCGGGTCATACGTCTGGACCAGACCGTAGTAGCGACTGTCAAACTCTCCGTTACCAAAGACCTCCTTCGAGCCGCCATTCTTGGCAAGCATCTCGCTTGTCGTGGCACATTTCTGGTAGTTGCTTGACTGGAGCGCCTCTTCAAAGTCGGTCTGGTACAGGGCGAGATAGCGGCGCTCGTGCTTCTCCTTGGGGGAGATGGGGGAGGTGTAGTCCTCTTCGAACAAGCACGCACGTGTCGAGGTCCGCGAAGAGACAATGTCAGGGATGTGCTCGGTGGTGTACCACTTCTTCCACACCTCGTCCGACACGGCTGTTGGCTTTGAATTGACGAAGAGGAGGAAAGGTGACGGCATTGCGATGTTGTGGAGAGCCTGGAAGATTGATATGACGATATAAGGTAGCGTGTGGTTAGTCCCACTGGCGGAGAGGCTCAAAGAAGGGATCTGTCTCAGCTCTTTATACTGGAGCACAGAAAGTGGGGTAGCGACCAGTTACCCCGTCAGGCAATTGCATACCTAGGTAGGCTTCACGCGCACGCAATCACTTGCAGCTTGTTTACAGAGTCGACAGTGAGTAGGTGGATTTCGAAAAGACAAATACATGGATTGTACAATGTGTGAAGCCGTCTCTGCCCTTGAGAGTGGGATGCGATAAGCAACTCATGCTAGGTCGCGCTTTCACGTGACTCTGAATGTGCAGTGTATTACATAAGCCATCTTAATTACTTCACTCCAGCTTACAACCTTCTCAAACCCTCCCACCCTCTTTGTAACTCCTTTACATATGTGTTGATCATCAATGTCATCTATCAGCCCAGCTGCAGTAGCTATACGCCCGTTACTTCCACTCCGAATACAGACTCTCCTCGATCGAGAGCAGCGGAAAAGACCATGTCCTTCATGTGTGTGTGCAAAAATTCTGCAAAACTGAATCCCCTCGCCAGGGGTTATCAGAACAGACTCCAACGTCTGTTTTTCACACAGCCTTTATCCTCCGGGGATGGTACCTCCTGCCCCCGTTCTCCATTAAATTCGCAAATTAACTTTCGTATTCAGGCGTGGTAGGGCTCGATTTCAGGACGGTCGATGTGAGGGCATCAGCACTTCAAAGTTTGACCTGACTGTGCCTAGGGATATGCGGTCATAACCACTAGGCCACAGCGCCTGCTTTTCAGATGAGAACAAACCAATATTAGGGAACTTATCTACATTGAAATCTTTTCTGATGTCCTCTCCTGGGGTTGCTGCTTTCTTTACACTCCCTCCACAAAATGCAATTCCAACTCGCGTTCCTAGATGTCATGCCTCGCGTATTTGCTCGACATTCGCAACTTCTTCCCCCGGTAGTAGAGTACGAATGGAAAAGGGACGAAGAGGAGCGTCAAGCAACCAAGGACGGTACAGGCCCAGTCGACCCCAAGATTGTGGAACATTGCAGAGGCAAAAAGCGCAAATCCAGCACCGAAGCTCGAACGCATGAAGTCGTTGCCCGCCAGAACCGAAGCCGCAAACAGCGGGTATGACTGCGTCTGGTATGTGAAAATGCTGTTGAAGACGAGTACATTGCTGACAGAAAAGAGCATCGAAGCTAAGATTGGAACAACCCAGTGGATGCTTGCAGTACTCGTCCAGCCAAACCAAAACAGGGACACTGGAAGACAAAGGGCTCCCAGAAACGCGGGCGGAATCTGCATCTCGGGAACGATATTGAAGTCTTTGTCGAAATGTTTCGTTTGAACTTTCCACTTCCATATGAAGTATCCTGGAAGGACCAAGCCGTTCGCCGAAACAAGTAGTCCAAGGAAACTGAGCCCTACTTCGCCCGCATTGAAGCCGTGGATTTCGCCAAAGACGATAGGGAAGCCTTCGAAACTAGAGTGACCATGATAAGTTAGTGGCAACTTCTATTGCACTGCTTTGCTTTTGCTTACAAAATCTATAGAATCCCATAGATTAAGCTGATCCAAACATTCATCACCAAAACGACCACTTCGCCGAAGCACAGTTGGAAAGGCCGGATGAGAGCCTCAAAGATAACATCCTGTCGAAGTATCAGTAAGGATTTACAAGTGCTTGGTACGCAAAACAATAATCGTCGTCGACTGCTCACTTTGATCTTGCTCTCCGCCATGTCATTTTCGGATTCAGATTTGAATTTATCATCACCAGTTATTCTCCTGATCCTTCTTGCTTTTCGGCATAGAATGTTTGGTGTGTATGTCTCGGGCAGGGAGAAGAAGAGTAAAAAGAAAGTGAATGCTGACAGCCACAAGAGCGGCCAAATTGTCCACGCCCATCCTTCTGCCATGAAGGCAAATCCTCCAATTGCTGGCCCAAGGACAGGGGCTGAAACGGCGAAGCAACCCCACATTCCAATCATGTGGTCTCGAGCCTGCGGGTTCCAGATGTCTGCCATGGACCCTGCGCCCATTGCTAGAGCAGGCGATCCAATGAACCCAGTGATGAAACGAAAAACGAGCAACATACCTAGATTTGTCGCATATATCACAGTAAACTGCAGGACAGCGAAGAGACCGAGGGTAGAGACGTAAATTGGACTGCGTCCAATGAAAAGGATCTCCGATAGAGGAGACCAAACCATGGGGCCGAGTCCGTAACCGGCGACGAAGAGGGTAAGACCTAGAGTTGCAGTGACGATGCTGACCTGAAAGTCTTCTGCAACGCCTGGGATGCCTGGAGTGTAAATGGATGATCCAAGGTATATGGTAAAAGTGAGCAGCCAAACTTGACCACTTACGATCAATTTCTTCGTCGTAGACCAGTTTTGGGGATTCTGGATTCGGCCGTTAGCAAAAGTCCATGATACAGCCGTCTTATGGTTACCTCGCTGTCCTCTTTTCCAGTCCATGTTACGATCCAATCGCATTCTGTGCGCGAAGGAGCTCGATCCAGTTTCTCGAGGTCGATCTTGGGTTCTGCGAGACTAGTACGACTGCTGCGAGCTCGCGACACCTGCGATATTACGGTGTAAAGTCCGCAGGCATCCGTGCCAGCCAAGTTCTCATGTCTCGAAGTGGTTGTCTCCTCTTTCTTTCGTACGTATGCTTGCCAGCCTTCGGAATGCGCTTCTTCAGGGTACTTCAGCCATTTTCTGCCACTTGCCAGCCTAACGAGCTTTCCAAAGGCGGAATCTCGAATTGATTCCATTGTAGGATGAGTGTCCGCTGTTCGTGTCTTCGGGAACACATTGCCTCTTCGAAGGGATGTACATTGAATTATAGGTCGTGTTCATTGTTGCATTACCTTGCGGTAGCCACGACAATGTGCTTTCTGTTTCTCCGTTTGCAGATGTATATCCGGTTTTGGTCTCCCCTTTCAATATAATTTCGAGAAGGCGTACATCCGTCTCCCGAGATCGGCTCCTAACCCAGAATCGGATGGTCCATGGTGTGCACTCCACCTCAGTCAATCTGTGATGACTTAGCAACAGCCAGCCAAGGTGCCCCTGAATGTTCCCGGATCTCGATCTATCATGCTGAGGACATCAACCATGGACGTGTTATCACAGGATTGCTTCGAATACGGTTTCAAGGCCGCTCGTGACTGACTCATCCTCAGTTCCAGATGCTGACACGCCGATTTCTGCAGATTACCGCAGCGGAGCGGACACTCGTCCGCTCTGTCCGCTCGTCAGCCACTAAGCGAACAAGCTATATCCGAGTCTATATCCGCACGCGGTGCAACGCTCATAATGATCAGGCCTTCCATCCGAGTTCTATGCCATTTACTTCCGCATTGTAGCTCACAAATCTGATTTGTACTCCAATAGAAAAATGGAGTCGGAGCCAAATGGTACGTCTCCTTTTGCCTATCTGAACAGGCATTGCTTGCATTGAACTTTCAGATCTAACTATCCGTTTCGGTAGCAGGCCATGTTCGCATCCGGAATCCGAAGGCATGCCAACTTTGCCGCCAGCGCAAAGTGAAATGCGACGGGAACCTTCCATCATGCAACATCTGCCAACAGCGAGGCGCAAAGTGTGAATATCGCCTCCTGAACCGTCCCCGACGATCTCGCAAAGCTATATTGGAATGGAATGGAACGCGTCCTAACCAACTTGATGGCTCGCCTCCAGATGGGTCGACGTATTCAGATGCGACAAGCTTTCCTTCGAAGGATTTTGAGAACCATGACATCTACCAAAGCGTCAACGGTACCCAGCATACGAAGCAGTTGTTTGTGCAGTTGTATTATGGGCCATCGTCAAATTTCGCATTTGTGCAGCATCTGTATCGTGCCATGATGCCTGTGAAACTGTTCTCAGGCTCCGAACCAGGAGCGATGAACGACTTCCAAGGAATTGAGTACTTCAAACAGCGTGGAGTGTTCTTCGGCTTGGAACCAGCCGCCGACCCCTCGAGAGAGCATCTTGAGGGCTTTGGAGACCTCTTTCTCCCATTTGACAAGGCGAACGAGTTTCTTGAAAGGTTCATAAGCACACACCATCTTGTTTTTCCTACTCCCGCACCAGGTGAATACGAAAGAATGCTCAGCACTCTATACGGCTCGGAGGATCCGCAATGTGACCAACTCTCAGCGGCTCAAAGAGGCATACTTCTCGCAGCTCTAGCTAATGGAGCTGCGACAACATCGGAGACAAGATGGGCCGACAAGCTGTATGAGTACGCCAGTAAAGAAGCGCTGACTCTGGACGATGTGATCAACCTGGAGACTGTACAACTTCATTTTTTGCTTATAAGTAGCCCTGCCATACGAACTCAGTTCTGATGCTAACCCTTTGCGACTTACGCTTATTTTCAAGCCACCGTCGGTCGCCCAAGCTCCGCGTACCTGCATCTCGGCAAAGCCACTCTGAAGGCGTTCGGCACTGGACTTCATAAGGATATTGAACACCGGCCGAACACGTCCGACATTGCCAAACGAGCGGAGTGCCGCCGGGTCACATTTTGGGCTTTGACTTTCTCGCAATTGTATGCTTCAAGTCGATCTCCTTCAAAAGCAAGTAGCGGGGCTAAAACACGAGCAGATGGATTTCTCTTTTACTCGGTCGGCCAAGTGCGCTACATCTTGCCACTACATCAGTCCCCTTTCCGAAACACAATGTCTTCATCCTAGCGCTGGGCGATATGTCCAAGACGATAGCCAAATGTGCAAAGAACATCTACGAAGATGCTCACGCGCCCCTTCCTCGCTTACGCAATGCTGCCAATGAGATACGCTTGGATCTTGACAGCTTCAAAATGAGAATGGAACCCATCTTGCACTTTTCATTTGAGGGCATCATTGAGGATGGCCAAGTTTCCGTTGAGCAGCTCTTCATCACGAATTGTCAGTTGCAGGACTATTTACTAAAGAGTATCCACTAACGTAGGCACAGTTTACGCGCACACTTGGATCATGACTTTCCGGCCTTTTCTTCTGGTCCATCTGTCTTGGCAAAAGTCCGAGCGAAATAAAAGGGGGAAAGGGCCCACCACACCTTTACCTAGTTCCATGTTTTGGCTGCTGGAATGCTGCGGATTCGCCGTCAAATACGCTTCCGCCATCATTCGATTTCTCGAAAAATCCGTAGACAAAAATGAAATTGTTCAGGTATAAGACACCCTTCCTGTCCCCATCGACTATTGTTGTCTCCTAACCCATCCACCAGGGTCTTTCGTTCGCAGGCCACTACCTCGAATGTGCCTGTTACCTCCTGGTATACGATTCCATCCGAGATCCCAACGCAACAACAGAGCACATCACCTCCCTTGAATTGGCACTGACGTACCTCAACAACATAATCGACAAATCAGGCGTCCCAGCCACCCGCCACGCGGTCGGACAAATGCTGTTCGGTCTGAAAGCACTTCGAAAAGCTGGTCCGTCCGAGTCCTTGCCGAAGACCCCGTCGCCTCTTCCTCCTGGATCCAAGCCACCGCTCGAACGCACATCCTCAGGTTTATCCGCGCAAGCGCAAGCGCAGCTCACACCCGCTTCGACCCCTCCCATCCAGCTACCCACTCACCCCTCCAATAATCTCCCCTGCATCCGCATGAGCCCTCCTAAATACGCCAGCTACACAAGTGCTTCTTCTGCTCCTAACCCAGTCGACTCCTCCTCGTCATACCCACTCATGTCACCCTCCTCGTTCCCCTTCCCGTACACTGGGATCCCGAACCTTGAGCCCACGAGCCTTTTCCCGCTCGGCGATCAAATGAACGCCTTCCCTGCCCTTCCTGGGATGTCGGATAGTCAGTTCGGCCCTTTGGCGGGGATGGCATTGGATGGGTGCATGCAGACTAATACGCAAGAGGGTGATTATGGGTTCAACGTCTTTGCACCGGATCTGTCTAGTTATTTCGATCATGATTTTTCGATGGGGTAGGGTGAGAAATTTTTGGGGTTCAGCAATGATGGGAGGCTTCCCTACGTACGTTTCCCGGGACGTCAGATGGTCATTTCGATCATTTCGCGTAGATAGCGTTGGATGGGCACATGCAGACTGACAAGCAAGAGGGCGTTTATGGGTTCAACGTCTTTGCATCGGATTTGTCGAGTTATTCCAATCTTGAGTTTTTGATGGATTAGGGTGGAAAAGTCTTAGGGCTCAGAGACTGTGGGAGACTTCATGAATAGGTCATAGGTGAAGGATATACATGATTTGGTTACGATTGGCTGATGTATGATTGAACTTTTTGGGTTCTGCCTGCAAAGTTTACCGGCCTAGGAAGATGAAATGGTGAGAGAAGTCGGGAAAATGCCCAAGCAAATATCTCAATGCAACCTTGTCGGCACGAGCGAACGTCCATTCTGAATGGTAGGTGGCACCCTGAGCCCTAAGCAGTCATGCACTCATATGCCTTTAGAGAACTTTGTCTACTTTGAGCTGCTCACAACTCCCCATGGTTAGTCCTCGTCGTCCTTCTTGCCGCCCTCCAGGAAACTGGAGATATCGTTCCTGTACACGCAAAGCTCGTCGTAGGTGTTCTCACGGATACGATAAATACCGAGGAGGAAGCCATACGGAAAGCTCTTTTGCAGCCTTCTCTCCCATCCTTTATCTTCGCTGGGGCCGTAGCTCCCGTACAAGTATATCAGGAGATGAAGGGAAGGAGAAGTCTCTGGCAAGGTATCGAAGGCGCGGATAACCGTTCGGTACCAGGGAAGCACCCCCTCTTCCAAGGTATAGGTTCGGTGAAAACCCTCAACAACGGCCTTTCGGAGGCTTGGAGTATCATAACGATCTGCAAAAACATTCAGCTCTAGTACGTCTCTGGCGTATTCGGATTACGTGGGCTCTTCTGCGTCTTCTTGCGCTTCTTTGTCGTCGCTGGCATCGTAGATTGGCAAGGTGCCGAAATAAAGCCAGTCCATGTACTTCGTGAACGTGACTGGGTTTGCATCTTCCAGCACGATCGCCCTATCGTTTCCCTCTTTGAAACTGCCATGAATCGCCTTGCGAAAGTACGGCGAGTAGAAGCTGAGAAGATCTTCGTAGACTTGGTAAGAGATTCCAGGACTCGCACCAATCTGGACTTTGAAGAACCGGTCTCGAAGTGTTCCATCCCTGTTAAGACAGGACGGTGAGTGATATGAAGTTGGATTGCATTATAGTTTGCTTACTTAAAAGATGGGCGGACGTCATTCTCAGGCTCGCTTGTCCTTGTCTTTTGCCTTTTGAAAGGGGGACTCGCTTGACCGGCTGAGTTGCTCATGTTGTGGACGGGGTAGTTCGGAGGTACGTGGGGAAGTGATGTGAGTTGAGGTGAAATGGAATGTTTGAGTCCCTTCTCGGCCGGTCCTGCTACCTTTTGGGAACTATTGAAAGCCAGATGAGTTTGGCGAGATCTCGCTGAGGATAAGATCTAGAGTTGACGCCCCCGCATCCGAAGTGAGATGTTCTGCTACCAAGAAAGATCGGAGGAAGTAGTCGACGCTTCGATTTGTGAAGTAGAAGGCTAGAGGATGTTACCGTCAGGCCGACGACACGGATGATTTGTGGAGTTCACAGCTTGAAGCTGAGGTAGTGAGAGCTTGAAGGGCTTAGGTTGTCACTGGAAGATTGGAGTGAGATCTTGGGCAACTAGGTAATCTTTGGGGTTGGTTTAGGCAACGCGAGACATGCATACGCTTGGTTGGGCTATGACTGTCTATTCATGCGCTGATTTGAGCCAAGTTTAGGGTGTGAGAATGAGTGAACATGGCAAAGGAAGATGAATTTAGGAACTCCTAGCCGACCGATCCGAGAGCTGAGCCCCCAGCGATATGCAACCGATGCTGACTGAGTCTATGAAGTGCCATCGTATCTTGTGCCTTTGAGACGATGATGGGTTAACATGCCCATACCCTTCGAACCGTCAAGATCTATTTCATTCTGAGCTGTCCCCATATTTATTCGTCCTCTTCGCCATTCTTCTCCAGAAAATTGGATATGTTTTTCAGACGTTCTTCATGCGATGCCGCTTCCGTGTCGGAGTTGAGGAACATGCGGAGGAGAAAGTTGTGAGGGAGTCGCTCGCGCTGTTTCCTCTCCGATTCTGGATCAAGGGCCGGAATATAGCGAGCAGCGAACAAGGTTTCGAGAAAGTGTAGCAGAGGAGACGATTCTGGGAGAGTGGTGAAGGCAGTAATGACCAGGCTGAAGTAGGGAGGTTTGGTCGGGCCCCAGTGTACGTATACGTTGTAGAAGGACCTGACGACGTCTTCCCGGAGCTTAGGGGTGTCGTAGCGGTCGGCAAAGATGTAGAGAGCCAGTATTGCGTTCTCGTAGGGGAATTCGAGGAATCCGTCTTCTGTCATTGATTCCACGGCTTCCTCGATATCCGGCAGAGTACCAAAGTACACCCAATCCATGTACGTGGCCAAGAGATTGGGATCTGTATCTTCCAATACAATTACACGATCTTCGATTTCCTGAAATCGGCCAAGGATGGCCTTGCGGAAGTATGGAGAATGGAAACAAAGAAGGTCTTCGTGAACTTGGCGGATGTACGCAGATGAGCCTGTTCCAATCTGTAATTTGAAGAATGCGTCGCGAAGTAATCCGGCCCTGTCGATGGATAAGTGATTTGGCTTGAGGATTATAGCAACACCTGCAGGCGGTTTTCCCTACCGAAATGTCGGACGCTTGTCGGTCTCGCTTTTCTTAACAATCTTCTTTGAGGAGTCGGTCGAGCCGGTTGAACTGTGCGAAGAGCTCATGGTTGAAGGTGGATACCGGGAAATGAGCGGGGGACTGCGTCTGCGTTGTAGGGTGACTCGGATTTTTCCCCGGAGCAACTCGCACTGGAAGCTCGACTTTTGTTCAATGAGAAATTGGCGGTTCAAAGTTGCAGAGTGCAAAGGTAGACTTGGTGCCCATATCTAGGTATTTACCTTCCTCTGGCAAGGTGGTAATATGGCAGGCCAAAGGGAGCTTTAGGTAGTCTTCACTTTCCTTCTCAGTTATCTCGGCAGGGGCTTCAAAATCAACCTGAAGTTGACATTGTTTGTGCAAGGCCGTATGCACCTCAAAGCATCTTGTTGATGGGGACTTGAAACCCGAAGGCGGGTGGCGGATCCTCTGCCGGATTCTAGCCATTTGTCAAGAGTCAAGGGGAACTTACAATTTTGATATACTTCTGGGGTAGATGCTTCGTAGAATCGTAGAATAGAACACTTTAGCCAAGTAGCAGCTGGAGTCGTTGGGAAGCTGGAGAGCTCCAGCTGGAGTGTTGCAGGTAGTGGTGGAGGAGGTGTCCGTAAGGTAAGGTATCGGCCGCTAAGGTTTTTACGGTACAGTATATGGCCGAAAGAGGACTAGTGGAGGAGATGCAACTGGAATCTCCGCGCTCCCTAAAGTCCCCATTTCCTCTCTCTCCTTTCGTTGCCTTTCTAGTCTTTAATTCTAAGTTCGCCATCGGGACCGAATCCCTCAACCCCGAAGCAATGGATGTTCCTCGACAAGCCCGAGAAGGACTTTGCCTGTGTCCCCAAGTTGAACTAGCACGACACCGCCCAGGACAATGATGGCTCAGCCGACTGTCCTCTGGACGTTGCAAGTAGCACAAAAACTTGACTTCTAACCGGCAGCGACGCAACAGTGCTCCCACAAATAATCCAGTTGGATGCCTTCAAACAAATTCCGAACGGTTAAACCTTGGATTGAGTTCTCTACCTAAGGTAGGTATATTCTTTTCTGTTGGCACGAACCTTGGGCTTTCCTCCCTTTCGTTGATACAGTTTAACCACCTCAGAAATCAGAACACTAGCGATGAGTTCAACGAAGGGGTTTGTTCCGACACCGAGATCTTCGACCGGTTGTGACTTGAACAGTATTCTTGGTCCCGATCGTACAGTTTCATCGTCTTTCCGACAGCTTGAGTACGATGAAGCGTGCGGTTGAGCCCTGCATTCCCTCCAACAAGTCTTGCTCCAGTTCACCATGGCCCAACATCCTATTGCGAAGAGTCTTCAACATTTTCCACACAACAATCCACAGGTTCGATCTGTTGTGCTCAACCACCTCTTGCTTTCCCTGACTCTAGACCGATTGCTTCCTGAAAAGTCGAGGAATCGACGGCCATTGGGTCGGCGCCGCAACAGTATATAGCAAAGCAACACTCCTGTCAACTTGTTCTCCAGCGACAAAAAAATCAAAGCCCTAACGCCCTCACCAAATCTCCTCCTCCATACCGTCCTACAATCTCCTAAAAGGGAACCCTCACACCACCAACAAAGTCCGTCCCTTTCAACCGCCCTAACATACAGCATTTCCCGCCCCCTTCCCATACTAACAACACCTCCAGAATGCAATTCAAGCTCATCCTCTCTTCCGTTGCGGTCCTCCTCGCGGGCTCCGCCGTCGCCAACCCCATTGCCTCTCTCGGGGGTTCCCCCGCCCCGGTCCTCGGTGGCTGCGCCGTGCCTGGAATCTACCAGTGCAACGGCGATCAACTCCTGGTCTGCAACGGCCAGAGCGAACTGGAGCTGTCGTCTCAGTGCGGCAGCCCCGGCTGCTGCAGCACGGGCGACTTCAGCGGATGCAGGTGTTAGATGGATGATCTGCTTGGGGCGTGGAGAGCATAGAGTTGGGAGCGGGCGTTTTCTGGGTGGTTCTGTTGGTGTTATGACGTGGGTGGGTGGTTGCCAGGGGGCATGTGTCTTCAGCAAGATTGGCGTCTTCCAGGGTGGTCTTCTGTGGTACATATACTTGGAACCGGAATCGGAATTGAAGTCGATGTCTACATCCTATTGCATCCCATCAATCAGTCTCTACGTGACAACTAAAACTTACTCTACCCTTGATATCAGGGTTCCACTTCTCCAGTATGGAACACATTGAGAGCAAGTACTCGCCACATCTGACTCTCGAAATCATGGAGTTTGAAGTCGCCGAGCTTAGGAAAAAGTCAAATAGCATGTTCGAATGTTCAAACCAGAGATCAATGCTACATGTGTTAGCAAAGATGGCAGCCCAGTATTCGTTTCGCGAGATCTGGATGTGTCGTACAGCGAGACAACAAGATCGCTGATATAGCCTCAGTTGCCCGGAAACCCCCAGGCAATACCACGTGACAGCGCACCTCCCTCGCATCTTTTGTTACACAAACCCCTTTGCTGCCTAAATAATGCGCGTGTTACTTGATCATCTGGGGTAGATAAATACTCTGATTTCTCCAGTCTCTTTTCCGTTCTTCTGATCCACTAAGACGTCCAATTCATCTCCAGTGGCAATCTCTCAAAATCAAAAGACCTGAATTAAATCTTCACTGTTGACATTGGAGCAATGTCAAACGATCCAACAAACTCGGAAACACACAATGAAATCATTCACCAACTCCGCCTATGCATTTTGGAGCAAAAAGCCATTGCGACCTTCGCTTGCGGAGGAAACATTCCAATCGCCGGCTCTTCTGATTCATCTGAATTTGGAGACGCTACTTCGAGGAGCTCAGCCACTGTGTCCAGCCGTGATAAAGTCTCCACCGAGCCGGTTGCCATCCGCTGGGACTCTCCGAACCCTGGTAAGCCCATAGGAAAAGCGATCTTCCCACTTTCGACTGGAGACGCCGGTTTGCTCCAGCTCGTATCGGCCTGCACTCCAGCGACGTTTGGCCGCGGAAATGAAGATATACTCGACGAGACCTACCGTAAAGCAGGCAAGCTCGACACGACGGCCTTCTCCACGAACTTTTGTCCGTACGCTTGTGGGATCATTGATAGTGTTGCGCAATTCTTGTTGCCGTCCATTGGCATTGCGCCTCTGTGGAGAGGCCTCAGGGCTGAAATATACAAACTGAATGTGAGTTACGTTCTCTTTGCTGTCCTTGCGCCCCTGCTGATGTTTTGAAGGTCTACTCCAGTCCGGCAGGTAGATTCAAGCCGCACATGGATACTCCACGGTCTGAAAAGCAGATCGGCAGTCTGGTAGTTTGCTTGCCTTGTATTCACAAAGGTGTGTTGGATTCCTGACTGATATCGCTTCTCATTTTAATATTCAATTCTCACGGTGGTAAAGGTGGCGCGCTTCAAGTCCGCCACAAGGGTGCAAATCAGACATTCGACTGGTCCTCCGATAAATCGGAAGCTCCCGATATCAAATGGGCCGCCTTCTACAGTGACTGTGAGCATGAAGTCGAAGAAGTGGTCTCGGGCCATCGCATCACATTAACATACAATCTCTTTGTGGAACGCGGTCCAGGTTTACAAGCAGGACACAGCGGTGCGCTCGACGCGAAGCAGCTTCCACTCTACCAGATCATCTCGCAAATGCTGCACCAGCAAGATTTTATGCCTAAAGGTAGTTCAATGCCACACTGGGTTTATATTTCCTGGGCTTACATTTATTCAGGAGGCCGCCTCGGCATTGCTTGTTCTCATAAGTACGCCCATACCCATCAGCAGTCCATTGAAGTACTACCTTCGGCACTCAAGGGCGTGGACATGGCTGTGTTCGAGGCCTTCCAAGCCCACGAACTCGACGTGTCGCTTCTGCCTGTGGTTGGAGGCGGGATCTTCGAAATTTGGCGAAATGATTTGAACAGTGACTGGGAAGACGAACCGGAGAGGAGTCATCAGGGGGATGATTCCGAAAATCTCCCGAATACCATGAGGTTGAAAAGACTCGAGAAATGCTTGCTGAGATTTGACCCTCAAAGCGACTATGAAACCTTCGCGGACATTGTGGAAGACTTGGGACCAGTAAAAGAGCATGTCGAATGGGTCGTCAAGGCCAGAGCGGAGGAGGTAGCCATGGCGTATGCTGCCTATGGCAACAATGTTTCGCTGGAAGCGGTGTACACGAGCTTGGCTCTTTTTGTGGACGTCCCGGCATTTGTGGAAAGACAACTATCCGCTTGAGTATTGACAATTTCCTAGCACTAAGCACAGTCATTTAGGGATGAACTTCTTTTGGGCGAAGGGGAAATAGTGATTGGTGACCGGTGTCCGCAATGGAAGGTTGAAAGGTACATATACATCTCAGCAGCTCGTAACATGGATTTTCAAAGTGCAAAATAGAACGAGCTCCATGATTCTCAGACTTTGGCGTAAGAGGTGAAGGCGATTGAGAGGTAGAAATGCTTTAAGAAGAGCGAGGAAATTTCTTGTAACAGGACTATTGACATCTCCAGGTGGATGTGACAGCTCAGCGCGCTGTCAAGATAGTTGAAAATCGGGCATCCTGTCGAAGATCACGAGAGGAGACGATACTGATTGCAATACTGAGGTATAGGTGGGTAGAGATTTGCATAGTCGATGGTTGATAGAGCCCTTCACTCCCTTGTGTTGAACGCCTCACGTGCGAACTGATGACATCGGCGTTCGGCACGACCTGCCCAAAATAGCCCCGCCAAAAATTCAGTCTCCACCGCCTCCAACCTCAACGGCTCGAAATAATTCACACTCCAACGCACGCTCACCTCCCCACGGCAATGCTTCTGTAACCACACCGCGAAAATGGTGCCTCTATCCTTTTCCCCAGACGGCTCAATATCTTCTCATACCCTCTCTGCTGGCTCAGTCCAACCACCCAAGCCTATCTCCGCAACCTCAAATGCTCTCACCACAAATCTATCCGCAGCCCCTCATGCATTTCTCACCTCCTCGAAGAATACTCGGTCCGACGCTTTGACCTACATCAAGCGATGCTTCGACAACTTAGCCTTCGATGTCAGTCACACGCAGCTTTCTCGGCAGCAAGAGAACCGCCTCGTGAACAGGAAGAGGAAGAGATCCGGAGACGATGAAAGCAAGGCGCTATTGCTGAAAAAAGTTCACGTCGAAGGCTTCGGCACTGGGCAGGTGTGGGAGCAAGCTAAGCGGGTTTTGGAAGCTGCAAGGGAGGAGATAGAGAGAGATTTGCCGGTAGTCCTGCAGAATGCGGGGAAAGAGGCCCCAAAGAGTGGCACTGTTCACACGTCTTCGGAACCTGACGAGGATGAAGTGGATGATGACGAAGAGGAGGAGGACGACGACGACGATAAGCCGGTCAAGATGGTCAGGTTTGACGGTGACGGGTTTGAGCTGAGCGAGTCGGACGATGAGAGTCTTGGTGAAGGAGGGTTAGACTGGGAATACGATGAAGATGATGTCCAGGGCGAAGAAGACGACGAAGCTGAAGAGGACTTCGAAGGCTTGTCCGGCAAAGAGGAGTTTCACAGCCCGCTGGATGGATCCGAAGAAGAATCTGGAGCCGAGGAGGAACCTCCGACACTAATCGAGGACAAATTCAAACTCAACGATGGCTTTTTCTCCATCGACGATTTCAATAAGCAGACGGAATTCCTCGAACAACAAGACGCACGGGGCGAGGACGGCGAAGACAGCGACGACGAAGGCATCGATTGGCTTGCCGATCCTCTTAAAGCAGGAAACGGAGAACAACCCAAACCGAAGAACTTGAAGCGCCAGCAAAATGGTGCTGACGACAATGACGTTGAAGATGACGATGAAGGCGGCCCTGGGTTTGGCAGCATGGATCTTTTTGCGCCAGAAGGAGCCAGCGAAGACGAATTCGAAGATGGAGATGGAGACTTTGATGACGAAGATCCCACCAGTGCTGCGACAAACACCAACAATGTTATGTACAAGGACTTTTTCGCTCCTCCCGCGCGTAAAGCTGGAAAGAAAAGTCGCGAGGGTGCCCATCCTCATAATTTCCCTCCCAAGGCCAATGGTGCTGGACCTGAGGATGGAAACGACCGTGAAATGGAGCGTGCCATGAACGCTGTGCATCGGGATCTCTTCTCGGAGTCGCCGGAGCCCGAAGAAGATTCAGACATCGACCCTGAGGCACATGTACACACACCGCTTGCTCGCCGCTCCACCCACGAAAAGCGACAAGCCAAACTCCTCGAAGAAATACGTCGTCTAGAATCTCAGAATGTAGCCAAGCGCGAATGGCAACTCTCCGGCGAGGCCCGCGCAGCCGACCGTCCGATGAACTCACTTCTGGAGGAAGACATGGAATTTGAGCGTGCCGGCAAGCCTGTCCCAGTCATCACAGCAGAAGTCACCGAAGACATTGAAGCCCTAATCAAACGCCGCATCCTCAACCGCGAATTCGACGAGGTGATCAAGCGTCGCCCAGACGACCTCGTCACCACGTCAGACGCCCGACGCGGGAAACTAGACTTCGAGCTTGACGACCAGAAGAGTGGTAAAGGTCTGGCGGAAATATACGAAGAGGAGCACCTCAAACGCACCGACCCCAACTTTGTCGATGTCCGCGACGAGAAACTCAAAAAGGAACATAGGGAGATTGAGGCCTTGTGGGCTGACTGCTCAGCCAAACTCGACGCCCTCAGCTCCTGGCACCACCGTCCGAAGCCCCCTCAGGCGCAACTCGAGATTCGCGTCGATGCCCCTGTGGTCAGCATGGAGGACGCAAGACCTACCGCCGGCGCTGACGTCGCCGGTATGAGCATGCTCGCACCACAGGAAGTATACAAGCTCGGCGAAGAGCGCGAGAAGGGTGAAGTAGTGACGAAGGGCGGCACTGTCGTCAAGACGGACGAGTTGACGCGCGATCAGAAGGCTAGAAGACGGAGGAGAGAAAAGGAGAGGTTGGCAAAGGCAGGGCTGCAAAAGAAGCCTGATACGAAGAAGGATGAGAAGGCGAGGGTCGTCGGTGATCTAAAGAGGGGTGGTGTCAAGGTCATTGGGAAGAAGGGGCTTACGGATGTGGAGGGGAAGGCTGTCAAAAATGGGGTTCCTGGTCGCGTGAGTGGTGGGAGTTTCAAGCTGTAATGTGGTGTTGATGGATTTTTCTGGAGTTAGAAGGGGCTATATGGAGACATTCTGAATGGTATACGGTATCGATATATCTACCTCTACTGTAGCAACTTCAGCTGAGGTGAGGCCATTAGGACACTTTACAATTTCGTTTCTTCCAAGTTAACATGATTGAATCCACCAGTGGTCTTGTTAGGTACGTTCGATCGTTGTATTTGGCATTCTCCCAGGGTATCACCCAATGAAGCTAGTTCTAGTTTACGCCATAAATCCACCGTCAAGCTCCTATTATCCGGACACCAGTTCCATGCATGCAAAGAGCCCAAGAAAAAACAACGGAAACGTCATTTCCTCAGTTTCATGAACACAGAGAAATATCTCTACTGCCCCTGCATAACATCGTCCCCGGGCCTTAAACTCTCAAAAGCCCTATCCGTAAACTCCCCCATCTGCCGCCCAAGCGCATCCACATCCACCCTCCCCAACGCCCTATTTAATCCCTCGACCACCTCTCTTTCTTGATGCACCTCTTCGCGCCAGCCCTTCTCCTTGACCCAGTACTCATCTACCACCTTCTTCAGCGCCGCATCTCTGAAAATCGTATTCCGCATCGCGCCTGCGAGCGTCAGCTTCCCACACAAACCCTCCATATTTCTCACAGCCTGCTCCGTCTTCTCGGCCGCGGAGTCGCCTCTCGCACCGGCGGCGGCCCAGCGGTTCGTCGCGACCAGGTAGATGGCGGCGGCAAGGAGGATGTCGCAGGCGGCGATGGCGAGACCGCGGAAGAGTCGCAGACGCCAGAAGAAGGGGTAGGGGATGGTGTTTGGGTTGGGTGTGATGAGCCAGGCTTCGAGGTAGGTCGGGGAGGCGTAGACGGCGTAGACTTCGGCGAGGGCGAGGAGAACGCCGAGGTGGGTTGCGTGGCTGCGGAAGGTGGAGGCTGCGCGGCCGGCGATGGGGAGGGAGGTGCTGAGGCCGAGGACGAGGAGGTGGGCGAGATGGGGGGTTAAGATGGAGGGGATGGCGTAGTAGATGTAGGTGAGTGGGTTTGCGGCGGTGCAGAAGGGGCAGTCTAGGAGGACGGAGGGGCCGTATTGGAGGTATAGTTTACGGTTCTCTAGACTCTCGAACTTCTCCCTCAGGAGGTCATCTTGTGGTGTTAGCTCGCGTACGCCAGCGAGACGACTGAACAGCGTGCCGGTCGCGAGCTTGAGTCGTGATTGTGTTGCGTGGAAGATATTCTCGGGCCCTAGGCGGGGAATAGTGCTGACGAGGAAGATGAGGGCGGTTATGAAGAGGAGGTTTAGAGCGCGTCTGGATTTTGGAGGAACCGAACGAATGTTCTGGGGATTCACGGTCGATATGGAGCGGTAGAATGCTACAGCTCGTGGTACTATCATGGGCCCAAAGAACATGAGCAGAGTCCACCAACTGAGAGTTGTTAGCATAGTTGTATACTGCGCGGTGGAAGAAGGGCACCTACGTATTGGAATCCATGATGGCGAAAATCCTATGAGTAAATTCTGGAGTATAAAGTTATTGGGCGGAGCATAACCCTCCAAATACGCCGACCGGACGGAAATCCTGCGTTTGTAGGAATATGGTGGGCGTGAAAGTTGTCCTTGTTGTATGCGGGATGGAAGCTGTCAAATTCATAGGGCTGAGAGATGCCAAGCATCAAAACCTCCCCCGAAAACACCATCACCACCTCCGCAGCTCGACCTCCTCCAATCAACCCAACAATGCCTCCGCGTCCGCCAGCCCGTCTGGGCTCATCACCATTCCAATGCCTCAATCGACCATCAACAGTTCTCTTTCCCCAATCCTCGAAGCCTCTCCTCCCTCTCGTCCCAACTCGCGGCATAAAATCTATCTACCAATCCATCCAACGCCGCTCTCCCCGCCACAACCGCTTCTCGCGCTTCAACCACAAACCCGGCACACCGCATCCCCACGCCCATCGCAGCTCGGCTCTAAACCGCAAGCTCGACGCCGATGTCCTCCCCCTCCGCCCCGGCGCGCTCGCGCTCAAATCAGGCATGACCGCGCTTCTGGACCCTGTGACCGGCGTTCGCATCCCATGCACGGTGTTGCAGCTCGACCGGAATCAAGTACTTGCGCACAAGACGCGCAAAGAGAATGGCTATGACGCTGTGATTATTGGCGCGGGGAGCAGACAGGAGCAGAATGTCACCAGGGCTGATTTGGGCAAGTTCGAACAAGCGGGCGTAAGCATCAAGAGGTGGATTGGCGAGTTTAGAGTGCGAGACTCAAGGGGTTTGGTTGCTGTCGGGACTGGGATTGGAGCAAATTGGTGGAAAGAAGGCTTGTGGGTTGATGTAAGAGGCGTATCGAAGGGCAAGGGATTCGCTGGCGTAAGTTCTGCCGATTGCCCTCAAAGCTATGCTGCGAGAGTTGGGCTAATATTGTGATCGCAGGGTATGAAAAAATGGGGATGGTCTGGTCAACCAGCGTCGCATGGTAACTCGCTCTCACACAGAGTTATGGGTTCATCTGGTGGTTCTCAGGGGAGTGGTTCTCGTGTCATTCCGGGAAAGAAGATGCCTGGGCGGATGGGTGGAGAGAACCATACCATACAGAATCTTCTAGTACTAAAGGTAGATAAAGAGGCTGGGATTGTGGTCGTCAAAGGTAAGTGAGCCGCAGAGTGATCTCAACTCGAACTAATGGTTTTTATAGGATGCGTAGCAGGAGCTAAAGGTCGGATTGTGAGGATATCAGATGCCATCAAGAAGGACTGGCCGGATATGACCATTCCTGTAATGGAGAAGGTCGCCCCTGAAGCTGCAGCGGCTGCCTGAACGTTTAGCAATCGACAGCGAGTTTGAGACGGCAATGTGGGTCACTGTACATATATTACTGCTGCAATGGCATATAGCAGGGTGCTAGGTTTGATTGCCAGATGTAAAGGGTCAAAAAAGATATCTAAGGATTTATTGACATCTAGCTGTCTAGCCCAAAGACCAGCCAGCGATGATCTCCGAAGCATTTGACGTGTGTTATAATTTAAAATTTGAAACCCTTTCGACGCCAACCTTGCCCTAGGGTATATCCGATACTGTGCTCAATGGAGCAAAAAGTGAAAGAAACTTTACGCCGCCAGACAACGCCGTCAAGCGACTCAACTGAGAGTGCGACCGATAAAGCCCGCCTGTTCGCCATACTGCGCCTTCAATTCTGGAATAGAGACTCGAGAGAGATACACGGTGAGCACAGGGATATTCCTCACTGGCTGGCTGACCTCAACTTCCATCGGCTCAAACGCCTCTTCCTCATCGTCGTCAGCAGGATCATGCATCTCTTGATCCTCTGAGCCCAGCAGAGCCTCGACAGCTCCATCGCCCAGTCGTCTGCCCAGTCCAAATTTCTTGACCGTCTTCACCGCAGATTCCGCAGCCTTCTCGGCTGCTTCGGCTTCCTTGTTTGTGCGGACGAGTTGCTCCAATCGGCCCCATACCGCCGAGTATTGGTACCAGCCAACGTTTTCGGATTCGAGAGTGCGCTTGGTGATTTCGACTACTGACACCATCTTGTTGGCTGAGGGGGCGCGAGCACTGAGGGCAACCATTGCGTGGTTGTTCGGGGTTCCATGATTCGGATTCGAGGATCCTTCATCTTCTGCAGAGAGTGCGACAATGGTTGGCTGGTTTGGCATGAAGTAAGAGAGGGTGGCGGACACTTTGTTGTTGATTTTGGCGTTGGCGGTTACAGTAACTCTATGGACTGTATAGCTTTGCTCGAGCCGCTCGATAAGGGGAGGCTCGATGGGGCTGTTCGAGGAGACAGAATGAGGAGGGCTAGGCAATGTCACAGCATTTGGCGGACCATCGTCAAGAATAGATTTGTCATTATGAATCTTTCGGCGTGCGTTCGGATGGTCGGTCCTGCCATCGTCAACCACAGCTCGAGGACGTTTGCCTACTTCTCATTAATAATGGTTCTGGTTGAGTGTTCGGGGCTGATTTACCCATGCTGATGGTGTAGGATTATGGGGTGTTTCTCAGCAGAGGGTATCGCCACGATGGATATGGCAATGTTGGAAGTCGAGTGCGAGACTCGATCAGCGGCTTCGAAAAGGGTGGTGATGGCTTGGATGCAGCACTCCTCAGGTCTGCGCACTCGAAGAGGGGGATTGTAGATGTACCCGTCGGATAGCGAATGAATAATTGTCTCAGTTAAAGGTAGACTGTGGGACGTTCTGTTCGATAGACCAGAGGACCCGTGGTCTGCCCTGTCGAATCTCAACGCTAGGGCAAGACGCGAGAAGAATTTGGAGGGGCCTTCGCCAAGCCTTGACACAGCAACGCGCAATCACGGGATTGTGCTCCAACTCCAACCGACAGATCCCTCGCAATATCATCTCATCTCGTGCATACACAAAACCATTCATCAAGACTGAAGAATGAGGACGTGCCTTCACCATCGCCAGATATCCTCCCACTTGCGTTCTGTGATATCCATCCCTTTCAAATGGATATGTTCCATTTCAAAAACTCCACGGAGGTTTGCTCGCGAATATACTCCCAACAATCCCCAAATGCTGAAGGCGACAAGTACCTATCTTGTTTGTAGACCAAGTTGCATACTCGTGCATCGTCAAGTTAGAGGAAAAGGTTGAGCGTCTCATCAATGCTGAGAGGGCAATGGGATTATTGGTAGGTCAAAAAATTCAGCAAAACTCAATGGCCCCTTAGGACCATCTGAGAAAAGTCTCCAACGACTTTTTTTTTAATGTTTTTAAAGACTTTGCTACTAGGTTACATGTCTATGTTTTGCTTTAAAAGACTTCGCTACTGGGTTACATGTCTATGGTTTTTTAAGTACTTCGCTAATGGGTTACATGTCTATGGTTTTTTAGAGACTTCACTGCCGTTCTGGCAGATTACATCTCCAAGGAAAATGTCCAGATTGCGCAAACATTTCAGGACATTTACCTCCAGGTAGAATCAAACTCGGACCCTTGTGAACAAGTTCACATGACCCTACAACAGAATCATACCACTGCACAATTGATGCTTGTTATGAAGGTAGTGCAGTTTGAGCGGTATATGAAGGCTATGAAGTGAGGTGACAGTTTTGGTAGGTAAGTGGCCTCACTTGATGTCAATTACTTTACATGAAGGAACCTGAGCTTTCTGAGCCTCTTCAGCTTGAAGTATCATCCTCCATTCTCATATCTCTAGTTGTCATAGATGTGATTCTGAAGTTCTGGAATCCCGGAGTGGTTCCATTCTCGTTCTGTCCTCTGTCGGTCTGGTTGAGTGAGCGGAATTAAACAAACCTCCCTTCCACATACCTTCTGACCTCACATCCTAGTGGATATTTCAAATCTTCTTATCAGAGTTCCCAGTCCTCCTGTGTAACCAGATATACGACTTGGTGAAATGTCCGAAGTGAGCCTTGCCAGTCCTCTTCCGCCGAGACTCTTCAACCTTCACACGTGCAACACCTAGAAGATCATTTGGTGTTTCATGAGAAATCTCTCTATTCACACTCCAGTTTACTACCTAGACCCATTCCTTCGATAAGTATGCAGAAAGTCGAGTGCCAAGTTGCCTCGAAAGATATTTCTGTCTTAGTGTCGGGAAACCTTTCTATGCATAGAAGTAGATATAGCTAGACACACGCGAATCACTTGACACAAAGCTCGCCGCTGTCGATGGTGGACAGTGGAGCCTCTGTATGTCTTTGGATTCGTGTTGGTTGTCTTGATTCTTCTCCAAAAGAGGGGCTATCGAAGTGTATCTACAAAGGACTAGGAGATTGACGTGGCAAGTGCTGGGTGCTCTCACCAGGATCACCATGTATTGTAATGCACGTGACTTGTGGTTAAATAATTACCGACACTTAGATTTCGAGTTCGAGCTGCAACGCCTTTCAAGTCCCACCATAACCTCACAACACGACTCTTACAACCTCGTCCCCGAGCAATGAGGTCAAGACAAGCATCATGTGCTACTTCACAAAAACTAATCACAGCACGAGAAAGTGGAGTGGAATCAACAGCTCAGGCCTATACATCCACCTAAAAGTCGGAACAAAATTGCGCCAGAAATCAGACCTCACCCAAAATCTAGCCACCTCAACTACTCCCGCGCCCCTTCCACCCTCAAAAAAACTTCGCCCCTCCATCCGCCGGGAGCTCCCCCAGCGGAAATCCAGACACCCTCTTTCCCAATCCGGTAATTTTGAACTCGGAAGTCCGGACGCTGGGCACCTTAGGGGTAACTTCTAGCAAAATAGATTTTCTTACTTTTTTGGAATATTTTTGGATGAGCTTGTAGATTGAAGCATTCTCTTTACTTCTTGGGTGGGAGGTTTGGTTGTAGGTGGTGTGGGTGGTGTGGATTTGGTGGTTGAAGATTTGGTGGGTTTGGTGGAGGTCGCTTGTGGAAGGGAAATGGGAAATATCGCAGTTCGACTTTTTCGACATTTGTGTGGTTCAATTTGTAGATTGGATTGCTCTCAATGCTTCTCTTAAGCGACTTTTCTTGATGGCTTGCTTCGCCGTGACGTTATGCGCGGCTGAAGCCTGTCATGTTTCCCTCCACACTCTCTCGTGGCCGGGGAAGTATAAAATACTCGAACGAGAATCGCAACAACGAACCCGACACAACTTCTCTTTTTCCTGCATTGTCAGAGCGAAATCCTCTAAATCTCCCCGCCGGCTGCAGGAACCTATTGAGCTGGCACCACTGACCTGTGACTTGGATCATGCAATTGCTGCCCTATCGTATAACCGCTGAGGGATTGTTGGTTAGAGGTTCAGCTCTACGTTTGCGTTGAGAAGGAGGATTGCAAGAAGTTCATTTAATATATGTACAATTATTTTCTATCGTCTCAGTCTACTACCACATGCCGTGCTCCTCTAGCCACCCGAAATCTAATAATACACCAGTCCTGATCCTCTCACTTCGACCGAGATGAAAAATCCCCGTCCTGCCCCGTCTAACCAATACCAACCCAGCCCACCCAACCTCATTTCCACGCCCGTCCCTGTCCGTATTTTCTCCACCAAAAAGCCCTACTCGGTCCTCCGAAACATGTTTGAGTAAAGGCTCGATTCCACATTGAGGGAGAAAAGGGAAAGAAGACAAATTTAAGAGTCGAGAGTAGAGTAGTTTGGTTAAGCGCCGCCAACATTCTGAAGAGCGCGTAGCGGCATTATCAAGTTGAAAGAAGAAGGGAGAACCTCTGATTTGTAAAGAGCCCAAGCAAATAGTAGTAAAACATGTCGATCTCGCCGCATGAGAGGAGACGTAAAAAGACTCTCATGAGACAGAAGAAGGAGAAGAAGGGAGTTTTGCGAAAGCCGCCTGCCCTTGGGTGATGGATAAGAAGAACAGACACCCTCCGCCGCCACCTTCGAAAAGATTATAACGCCCATTTTTGAACGCCTATTGTACTCCTCGCATATTAAAACAAACTCAAAGAGCCAATCTAACGAGATTTTATGAAAAGAGAATACGAGTGGAGCACAAAGAGCAAAATACACCAATGCAAAAAAGCACTTTTGAGAGTGAGGAGGGGGGAGGGTTCAAGTAGAACCGAAGGCCAACCAGAAGGAAGCTCTACAACCGTCATTTTGCACGTTCATCCTTTGTGGCAATTGGTAGAGCTCCCATCCAGTCTGGCCACATCATCATGCTCCGCCTCGCTATCCACCATCATGACATCCTCAGAGTCCTTAACCACTCCATGCTCGCCATGCACAGCCTCGCTATTGGCGTCGTCGAACTCGTCGTCCTCATCATCGTGATCGCTCATCAGACCCGGGTTCGATTCCATCGTATTCGGCGACATATCCATCTCCATAGGTGACTCAGGCATGTGGTGCGTGAGCGCCATGTGCGGCTGCTGATGGGGGACCGACGGTGCGAGACGTAGGCCTTTGCTGCTGACCGGACGGCCTGCTGGGCTCGGAGAGAATCCCTGCGGAAGATGCGTGGGTAGCCGGCTTCCAAGAGGATTCAGTGAGCTATGGGCGGACGAAGCGTTCTTGGATTGCGATTTCACCTTCTTAGTCGAAGGCTGCTTAGGCTGCTCATCTTCTTCTTCCGGTGGGAACTCGCGGTCGATTGCGGTCATGTCGACTCGGGTCGTAGCCTCTTGAATCATCTTTGCGAACTCTTCAGGCGGAGCACCATGAAAGCTCGATGAGAGCTTGCTGAGACGCGGCACCGTTGGATGAGGGACAAAGTCGGCAGGGACAGTAACCTCTTCAAGCACTTGCTGCGGCACCTTGCTCACCAAGGGCTCAACACGACGTGCGATCGTGGGATCATTGATCGCGGGATGCACCAAAGAACCATCAATTGGCGTAGCAGGAAGTGAAGTGGTGGAGCATCTGATCGAAGACTTCTTCTGCTGCTTTTGAACTGATGGAAATACTCCATCTTCAGGGGGGTCCACAATTCTGCCGCAGGCGTCAGCAGCATGTTGATGAGTCTTGAACTTGAAGTCGTGGGCAATCCGGTAGTGATTGATAAACCCTTGGACATTCGAAAAGTTGTCATGTTGACACAGCGGACACCATACCCTGACATACTTCTGGTCAGACTGACGGAAGATGAGAAGAGGGTCTGTGGGCGCCGATGATGTGTTTTCTTGTGGCACTGGAACTGACATTGAAGTGTTTTGAGAGACACGTGAGACGCGCGGTGCACTGCCAGACACACTCGGCAAAGCGAAACTCTTGCCCGTGTTCTGGCGGATTGGGCGTCCTGCCGCAGAAACGTTCGGTGTGGCGAATCCCGAGTAGACTGGTGTGTTCGGATACGAGTCGAATTTGCCGTCGCGAATGAGCCAGTGAGAGTAGTGCCTCGAGTAGGGCCCATCAGTGACACCCCATGGCGCAGGGTGAGCGGGTGAGGTGTGATCGGGAGAAGAGTTGATCGAAGGTCCAGAATGGTTGCTGACGTCCACCGACGCACCCTGGGTGCCTGGGAAGGGAATGATATTGCAGCGTCGGATCTGTTCAAGCGCAGTTTGGCACTTTGCAAGCTCCTGCTCAATGACGCGAAGCTCTCCATGTTTGTTGAGCACGGCCATCGAGTATTCTGCTTCGATCACCTCTTGCAGCTTGCGGCGTCTGAGCTCAGGGGTGAGTGCATTGGCTTGCATCGTGTTCGCGTTCAGGTTGTTGTTGACATTGAACATGGTGGGAGAAGGAGATGCTGAAGAAACAATGCTTGGTAGACTGAGAGAAGAGGTGGTGAAGTTATGTACTTGCGCCTCGTGTGAGGTCTCGTTTTTGACGTCGGCGCAAGCTGGTGACGGCGAACACGCAAGTTTGTCTGTGAAGCCGGACAGCACCTGCTCTGTCGGTCGAGATGACTCAAGAGCGCAGTTTCCCTGCACAATGTTTGCTTGCAATCCAGTCCTGATGCTTTTCGGCACCAACACTGGCCTTTCTACAGGTTGTAGGAACTCAGACATGGGCCGAACAGCACCGTCAGGGCCGCGCAACTTCTTGGGCGACTGCGCATGATGACTCGTCGGCGAGTCAATACTTCCTTCGCGCTTCCTTTTCACGACGGCCGTCGGGCGAGGCATCTCGACGATGCTCTTCTGCATGGACGTTGGGTAGACATCGTACGGCGACTTCTCGTGGCCCAGCTTCGAGCAGCTCCATAGGCCGGAGAAGGTATTGTACATGGTCTTGCTATGGAGCAGCTGCGCGAGTACTCTGTCATCTGAAGGACAAGTATTGCAGGCAGTCAAGGCGGGCTACACACGCGATGCGACACAGTCGAGCTTGTTGCAAAGGGGAGATCGGCGGTTTTCGGATCGCGGATTTGCGCAAGGAGCGAGGGTTTACGGCTGCGAAGACAGGAGAAGGCACGCAGAATGTGGGTTTCGGAACAAAGGGCTGCTAAAGAGCGTCGTGAAGCGAAGGCCGGGCGGCGATAGAGGAAGAGCCGGAGAGAGGGAGGAGAGGGCGTTCACGGGCCGAGGAGGTTGAGAACGGCTCGTTGGAGCTTGGCTGGGGCAGGCCGATGGCAGACAGCGGGCGCGCCGAGGGTATTACAAGGAGATAAAGAAGAGGAGACGAAAGAGCGCAGCTTGGTGCAGCTTCAGTAGCAGAAGTTGGGTGGTTGAGGGGAGGGTGAAGAGTGAGGGAGGAGGAGGGCTGGCGGGCGTGGGTTCACGATGCTGGAGGTGTTTGAAGAGACGCAGCTGGAGACGGGGCGGCGATGCAGCGGGCAATGTTCGACGGCGAAGGACTCCACGGCTTGTCATCAAAAGAAGCCGACTCGCGCGCTAGCCCGCAAGGGGCGTAAGGCCAGCCCGTCGACTTAGCTCGGCTCATGCGAAGGGCTGGTGATTGGCCGGCAAGTGTATAGTCTGCTCCCGCCAGGCCGGATTAACCTGCCGCCCAGCAATAACAAAATCCAAATTTCCAGCGCCGGTAACAACGACAACCGCAGAGCTTCAGGCATGCAGCGAGCGGCGAGCGGCCATGATAGCTGCAAATGCTGCAACTGCTGCAGTCGAAGCTGTGCGCGCTGCAGACGACGAATGCAGCCGCATCCTCCGATTCCTGTCTCTCTCTCTCTCCTTTTCGCTCCCGACGGCGTCGCTGAGCTAAGACACGAATCACGCCAACGTCATGATTTCGTTCTCGCGAGCGGCGAGCGGCGAGGTGGCCTCGTCCAAGTTCCCGCCCGCCGTTTGAGGTGGAGACGGCCTGGCTCTGCTTCGCTCAGGGGCTGCCAGCTCGCTCCTTCTGAGTTCTCCCTCCCGAGTCCCCCCTCGCCAGAACCTTCACGCTTTTGCTCCAGTCCAAGCTGCGACGGAACGAGGCTACGGGAGCCGGTCCGCGGATTCGAGCATCCGCAAACGAATCATCCACTTGCACCGCGACTTGTCATTTTAGCCTTTTGCGCAGGTCATCCATCGTGGATTAATTCGTGGTCCGTTTCCAGAGAATAATTTGCTCCGTTTGCCCGCCTCGTCAGACATCCAGATTCCACTATTCCAATTTTGGCGCGACCTAGAAAGGCAACCAACCCCCGAGGCTTGCGAAATGGCAAATGCTATCACCATCAAATTGCTCGATATGCGTGGCACTCCACATGGGGCACTCCACGATATCTGTAATGGAACATATTAGGGTGGTTGGTCCGTTTGTAGGCCCCTACAGCCTACATGCATGTTGCTTACGAGACCAACAGCACAAACGCTTGGATTCAAAAGCATGGGTGACGCCTATATCTCGAGATAGATCCTCGCACTTGATAAGACTGTTGAAAATACGGATACAGTAACAGGTACCTCGCTGGCAGCCCGACCATGCCACGTGAAATCACAGCGTGGTCTCCCAACGGTCCCTAACTTCGAACTCTACAGGGATAAATCCCGCTTTCACATGCTCTTGAAATCAGATATTCGAAATTCGACATCCGCGCACGAAATGATAACATCCAGTATATTCATTGCTATTACCTATGTACACCAGTGACCGTACGAGGAGACGAAACCAGTGGCACTCGGCCTTCTCCAAATATTATGACGAAGAAAAGCCTATGCGCCTAGCTTCGTATGACCGCGAAGTTTCAGGCGCGCCTAAACTCCATGCAAGCAAACGAAATCTTGGCTTGGTGTGACAAGGAGGTCCTCCCATGCGGACTGCAGGATCCCATCTATGCATCGACTTCCGCGACCACGTGACCCCACTCGTGCTTCTCTTTTCCGTACATGATCCCTTTCAGCGCCGCCTTGATGACTCCAGTATAGCGACCGATCGATCCCTCACCCAGAGGAATCTCCAGGTCTGTGCCCCGGAAATGGATCTCGCCAACCGGTGACACGAAGAACGCCGTGCCAGCAGCGAAAGCTTCGAGGAGTCTTCCCTCGTCATGAGCAGCGACGACGTCGCCCATGGTGAATTTCTCTTCGACAACCTCAAGGGGCTCCAGTCCACCTTCTTCCCATCCATTGCTCAGTCTCTGTCTCGCCATCTCCAAGATGCTCCTCCTCGTCACACCATCCAAGATGATTTTCCCTTCCAGAGGTGCCGTCCTTAGCTGTACTTTTCCTTCCCTGGTTTTCCAAACGACGAAGAAGTTGCTCGCTCCAGCTTCTGTGACTGTGCAGTCGTCACCGAACAACCACAGAATCTGATCATAGCCCCTCTGCCTTGCCTCGCCCTGGGCCACGAGACTGGGTCCGTAGTTGGCTCCGACTTTGGCAAAGCCGAACCCACCGGGCCACGCACGAACCATATCGTCCTTGCTGGCGAGCAGTTTCATGCCCTGAGGTTTGCTCGTAGGACCAGCACTCGGCTTCTCGTCGAAGGAAGGGAAACAGGCAAGTATGATGTAGAGGAGGGCTTCCTTCGGCCTCTGAACTCCGAGAGCTGCGTCTGACCCGATCATTGTCGGGCGAATGTAGAGGAAGCTTCCTGGCCTGCTCTTGGGAAGCCACTTCGCTCCGTCCCGAGCACAGAGGGCGACGACGAGTTTCTGGAGTTCCGCTGAGTCGAAGGCGGGCAGGGCAATACGGTTGGCTGACTTGAGCATGCGCGCTGCGTTGAGGTTTGGTCTGAAGAGGCGGAGCTTGCCATCGAAGCCACGGTACAGTTTCATGCCTTGACGATGTGTTAGTCTCAAGGTGGACGGTAGGTCCTGACCGGATTACTGACCTTCGAAGCACTCAGTCGCGTAATGCAGGCACGAAGCAGTCGGCATGAGGGTCAATGGTCCGTACGGCTGCAGCTGGGGAGTGTCCCAGCCATGCTCGACTGTCCAGCGGACGAGAATCATGTGGTCTGTACATGTCTTCTGCTCTCCGATCGCGGGATCATTGGGTCCAGGAACTTCCCTTGGTGAAGTAGTGAGTTTTGTCTGGAGGAGGGATGCATCTAGAGGAGCGAGAGCATCATCGCCGGTGTGACCGTTCGAAATCGTCTTCTCCAATTCATGGGTGATGCCCGAGCGAAGAAGCTCGGAGGTGGATTCTCCCACGATGGCTGAAGGAGACATTGTTGATAGTGAATGTGTGGTGAATTGATGATGTGGGAGAGCGATTGGAGGATGGAGGCTCTGATACCTGGAGGGATTTACAGAGAATATTTTGAGTTAATCAGTGGCAGATGATGAAACGTTGAAATAACGGTAGAGCGAGTATATATACTACGACAGCTTGGGAGGAACTGATGACTCTTAAACCCAATCACCACGGAGTTCGGGAAAGCTCAAGGAAGAAATCTCAAATGATTAGGAATGCGGGGGGGCAAACAAGTCCTTCAGAGAGAAATCCTGACTCTTTCCAGCGGCTCCTCCGTCGCATCGCGCCCAGAATTCGCCTTCCGATATCGCGGACGGTGCAATGAGGTGCATTTGTTGTTGACAGGGCGCGCGGCGAGTCGACAAGAATTTCGATGCGCCGAGAATTGCCGCTTTTATGCGACAGGAGCCGCTCAGGGACGTTGATAACCCCCGACTGTCGGGGTTCGAACAACTCCATACAAACTTTCTGGCCGCGTTGATTTTTTCTTGCAAAAAGACGTCACATTTCTAACAGACTGATAGGGCGCAAGCAGAAACTGCAAAACGTGGTGGATAAGGTTGTCGCGACCCGTTGCTGGAAAAAGGTTGATGGACACAATATACGAGGCCATGACGCAGGGGCTCTCCACGGGATGGCTATAGAAGGGGAGAAATATCCCATCCTTCTGATAATCTGGTCGTAGTTTGGACCGAAGCCGGTGATCTGAGGCATTACTGCAGCTTTCATCCTCTGTTTCCTCAACTTTCTCCGCAACAGCATTTCGTCGACGGGAAGAGACGGTTTTTGATTCCTCCGCCGTTAAAGATATTTCTTGAGTGTGCTCTCCATTCAGCCTTCCCCTTTTACAGTCTTTGTTGTTTTATCTCTTGTCTTTTTCGAATTCCCCTTGGTATTTCTCAATTTGACAACGTTTGATTGGTTTCCTTCGGTGGACCACGCCCAGCAAGACGGCCGTCGCATCAGATACATGAGGTGTATAGTGCCACGGAGGGAATGTTCCTATGGCAGGAGTGAATCTCAGTGTGCGCCGTATGTACTTCTGGTGCCACCATTTTGCCAATTTCGTCAAGAGTGTAGAGGAGACAATTTGGCCCAACAGACCAAAGACGGGGGAGAGAACGTGGCTAAGTGGAATATGTCACCATATCTGCTTCAATGCGCGAGACTGAAATAAGTCACATTTCAACAGTAAATACGGTACGTCACAGCAGGTCCTGGGAGCGGACGTCCCAACGGCTATATCTAGTCTCGATTAAGATGCACACTGGTCCGTTAAAGCGAAAATACGGCCTCAGGAAACTCAAAGCCAACAGAGGCCTCGACATCAACTCGGAGACCTGGTCCACACTGGTTCGCATACTTTTTTGCCAGTTGACGGTCTCCGGTTTCCGCTGGTCTGGACAAAGTCTCTCTAGGTAGCAAGATGGAATTTTCGAGATCGATTTGCCGCTCGTACCCGAGGCAAGCGAAACGAAGGGCTCATCAGTCCACAATCTAGCTCAGTCCGTGGAGTCTTACTTTGTTGTGTGTTCTCCCGTCTTAGCATTGTCCTTCTGCTTCATTTGGAAATCTTCTCTTCGGTAAAAGCACGGTTTACGATCAATCTACCACACAAAACTCAGTATTTTAAACCACACAGCCAGGCCCGCTGCGCATGCACCAGAACCTACATATTTAGCAATTCTGAAGGAGGTACACGCTGATCAGCTACTTCTCCACAATCCAGGTAATATCGAAGTAAGAGCCTGGTCAATATCTGACGAATCAGATGCGGTGTCTCCACTACACCTAGACACCCAGGCACAGCAGGGAACACCACATCCACAAAGGATCCATCTTCTCCACAATCCACCTAGGAACAGTACTTTTCGGGCTAGATGAATTTCTGTTGAAACAAACAGTCTTGTCACTGCGCATTTTCTCTTAAGCCATCTGCGAATTTGGCTGCGCGCGATCCATAACATCTTCTGCGACTTTTTTCACCACGATGAATACCCCATCAGCAAGGCAAGCTACCTACTTTTCCACACCACACTCATGCATCACCAATGTGTGTACACTTTCACGCGAATATTGTCTGCAATATGAATACGGACGTGCTATCCAATTTCGGAAGTTCCGGCGTCCTCAGTACGAAGTGTGGTGTGAAAACCTTGAAAGAGTTTCACATATAATAGCTCCAAGATCACCTAGGTTGTCCTCAAGTGCCGATGTTTGATCCCGCTCGCACCTACTACCGCGCAGGTGTAAGCTCGTATACACAGCTGTAGTCGCTGAGATGGTGATAAAAGAGCGAAATGCTGCGCCCAAATATCAGAGCTACACCTTTAGATTACTTTCTCCAGACATTCATTGACAAGATGCTTCTTCTTTTCCTTGCAGCCACGGTGTTGACCTATGTCGCGCATGCCGCGTCTCTGGTGCCCGTGGCCGATTTTGGAGCCAACCCAACCAATATAGCGATGAACATCTACGTTCCGGACAAACTGGCAGCGAGCCCACCAGTTGTTGTTCTTGTGAGCCTCCCCAGGCTAACTTGGAACACCCCTATTTCTGACTGGTTTATTGCAGCTTCATGGATGTATGAGTGCGGCTCAATCGATGTGGCGCATCTCAAGACTGTCAACTTTTGCCGACCAAAAAGGCTTCATCGTTATTGTCCCGGGCACAACCAAAGACTTCAACTGCTGGGAAGTCAACACAGCGAAGGGATTGAAGCATGGAGGCGGAGGCGACGCTGACGGAATAGTCAACATGGTCAAATGGACGCTCGCAAAGTACAATGGCGACCCGAAGAAGGTGTTTTCAACCGGTATCTCCTCCGGAGGCATGATGACCAACGTCTTGGCGGCAACATATCCGGACGTCTTCGCCGCCGGTGCGGTCTTCTCGGGAGTTCCAGCGGGCTGCCTGGCTGGATCTAAAGGCGCCAGTCCGATCACAGCGGATCCAGCATGCGCCGACGGTCAGATTCGAAAGACGGGCGAAGAATGGGGAGCCCAAGTTCGTGACATGTACCCGGGCTATCAGGGGTCTTACCCCAGGATGCAGATTTGGCATGGAACCGCCGACTCTCTGGTGACATACCCCAACATGGTCGAGGCTTTGAAGGAATGGAGCTTTATTCATGGAGTCCAATTCGCCAAGAATACTACCGATACTCCTCAGAGGGCGTACACGCAGATGATGTACGGTGATGGTACGCAGCTGGTGGGATACAGTGCGCAGGGAGTTGGCCATACCGTTCCTCTCAGCAGTAATCAGCAGACAGTCTTGGACTTCTTTGGCATTTAACAAAAAGAAAAAAGCACCCTGGGGTTCCTGAAATAGCGGGAAACGAGGAGGGGAAACGAGGAGAGGAAAAGAGCGATGATTCAACCAAGACTGTTGGGCCGCATTATTGCATTCTTGCTGATAGTGTGGACGGAGCTCCCATCACCAGAGGTACCTTTCCATTTATCAAACATGTTGGTCGGCGAACATCCAAAGAGGACAATGATTCCGAGTCTCTAAATATGCTACTTTCATGTCAGTTTAGACACATAACGCAAAACTTACTGGCAATAAAGCCGTGATTGAAGTACTCAAGAAATCAAGGTTGAATGAAGTTTTAATACGGAATCATATCCAAAGAATTTGACGGCCACGTGAGTGTGCGAAGAACTGACCTCGAAAAGAGACTGTCGAAGAGGCTTGTCATCAGGGGATAATATTTGATGACCTCCAGTTCTTCAAGACTGCCGAATGAGGTTTCGATGTCAAGGACGACATATGAGTCGACGAAGAGCTTTCCGAGTTAAAATGGTACAAACACTTTCCAAATGCCGAGCGATATCAAGCCCGGCATGTACGTTCTCGGCTCAAAACTGCTTTCCTTTACTCCGCCATGAGGACTAGACCGCATTCTTACTCTCACTATTTCAATGTCAAGATTTCTGGTAACGGAAGCGCAACCCCAGAAGGCATCAAGTTCCCAGGTGAGTACAAAAAGGACGACCTGAGCATTAAATTTGCCCTCTACGACGACGCAGGAAGGGAGACGACCTGGGACCACCACGTTGTAGCGGGCCCAACCAAATATCAAGTTAGATACGACGCACCCAGCGGCTCAGTCCCGACAGTCAGTATCAAAGAGCGTGGCCAATTCCCCGACGACTTCCGGATCAAATAAAACGCCTTAAAAAACAAGATCGATGAGGAAGGATTGGCGTTTGACAATTAACTGAATGATGTGCAAGAGCAGTTGGAGCGCACTGAGCCAGATTTGGCGAATACGCAGAAGTTGTTTCCGATCTTCCAATGACATTCTCAGGCGCAGCAGGCTTTCAGGCAGATATTCAGGAGTTGAAGCAGGAGTTGAAGCAGGAGATTTCACGCTACCGCATGTCTCAATTGAATAAATTGCTCCCATTATTGTAACATTGACTTTTGCTGCAATTCAAGCCATACAACCTCAGAACAAGTCTTGCAACAAATATTATTAATTTTTGCCACCCGAGTTAGTCTCCTTCTCTGCTGCGTTTTCAAACTTTTCGGGTTGACTTGTTAATAGTTTGATGATCATAAAGAGTAGGTTTGAGAGACAGCGGACCCAAGCCGTACCGATACGAGAGGGCATCAACCGCCTGTCCAGTAGCTCCGCTTCATAACTGCCTCCGTTGTCATCATTGGGCTCGTGGTCAAGTTAATCATGATGTTGTGCTACCCTGGACATTCCAGCGTGAATGATAAGGGGTATTCCGGACAACCCGACGCGGTAAAACTGGCACCAATATCAAAATACGAGTTTGGATAGATCGCCAGTAGCACTGCTTTGATCTTCATTCTATGTAACAGACATCAAGTTTAGTATATATTGCATGTTGCGCTATCCTGAACATGTAGGCTTGAAGAATAAAGGGGCATCTCGGACAACCCGGTCACCTGACCCGGCAGACCCAACATCAATATCAAGAGATCATCAAGTCTAAAATAATTGACGTACTAATATCTGAAAGGTGCGAGCAGCTGCTGATGGTATAATTCAGCATCGGAGAACTCTAATCTCTGTCACTCGCTCTTCAAATCCATCGACCATTTCGAGGTTCAAGATGAGACTGAACGCTTCCCTCCTTGCCGCCGTACTGGCAGCAGCGAGCGCATCTGCGACGCCTGTAGCCCAGTTCGGAGGAGCTCCAACGAACCCTCGGAGCCCCTCCGACGGGCCAATTCCTACCAAGCAAATCGCAGCCTGCACCAACCCGTTTACTCAGCCGAATCCGAACCCCGAAACTGTAAGGCTGTCTGAGCCCGTGACTTGCCTTATTTGCTCCAGCTCACTCTCTTGTATAGTACGCTAAGGTTGACGGGACGTATGGAACCGGCAAGTACTCACCTGCCTGGTTCTCCACCGACCCAACGCTGCCGGACCACACGCTCTATATGCCGAAGAACATCACTGCTGGCGTCGAGATGCCGGTGATCCTCTGGGCGAATGGAGGCTGTAGTGCTGTCGGGACTGCATGGATGGGACTGTTGATCGAGTGGGCAAGTCATGGCATTCTCGTCATCGCTGATGGAAGCCCTTCTGGATCCGGTCAGGACACTTCTGCACGCCTCAAGGAGGGCCTCGAGTGGGCCCTTGCCAATGCTGGAAAGGGTAAATACTCTATGGTCGACGCGTCTAGGATTGGTGTTGGCGGTCAGAGCTGCGGTGGTCTGTTGGCTTATGACCTCGAAAGTGACCCCAGGGTTACTACACTGGGCATCTTCAACTCTGGATCTTTGACAGCCCAGCAGCGAGAGGTGGTGCCCAAGGTCACCAAGCCGATTGCTTACTTTATTGGCGGACAGTCGGACATTGCCTATGGAAATGTATGTCTCTCCTATGTAGAAGCATTGCAATCAGTGGGAAGAAGCATGAAGCTGACATGACCCTTACAGGCCAACTCGGATTACGCAGTCCTCCCAAAGACCGAGGTTGCGTGGAAAGGAAACGTCGAGGCAGGCCATGGCGGTACGTACTGCATGCCTGCTGCCGGCGAGTTTGGAAAAGGGGGTTCGCAATGGTGGAGGTGGCATCTCCGCGGCGACCAAGCTTCCAAGGCCTTCTTCACTGGCAAGGGTGCCTTTGATATGGGATGGCAAGTCGTCTCCCAGAACTTGGAGTCTGCGAAGGTGCCGGCAGCTCTTGCTGGAAATTAGTCACAAATGTATTGTTAGTGTCTTGTACGGGATCATTGGGTTATTCTAGCACGTACCTGTACCTGCGAGCTTGGACAGCTTCTTTTGAATGAGTCCCAAATGTAATTGAGAACAAATATCGTATCGCAAGATGTCGGGTTTGCCTTCGCTGTTTAAGTAAAAGTAACGTGATTTCGACCCAGGTGGTGACTGAGTCGACACTTTCTGTTTCACCTCAAGCGTTAAATTCTGATTCCGCGGTGAAATCTTCTTGAGAAAAGTAATATGCGTGCTATGTATGTCTTCTCAAGTGCAAAGTCGCTGAAGTGCAATGCTACAAAAAGCCAACCCAAATCCGAAGCTTGGCCACGGAGCCACGCCTGCCAAAGTCAAGTACGAGCAAAACAAGCAGCAGATTATGTACCTACAAAGCTTTCGCTCCCTCTCTGCCCATACCAACTTATCATTGCCCCGTCCCCAGCTCCTGCGGCCGATCCGGATTCACAGCAAGTACTCTCTTGCCTCCTAAAACCGGATCAACACTCGACCCCTCGACCTCCTGCGGCCTACCCGGATTCACCGCCACGCTCTCGTTGGCCGTCGTCGGCATCTCATGCACAGCGCTACTGTCCATCTCACTCGCGCCGCCCATCGGCGCCATTTTCATCGCTACGTTATCACCACGACCCCCGTGATCGGGAAAGGGGGAGCTCTTCCCTCCAGCCCTGCTGTTGTTCGAGTCCAGTTCCACAGCGGCATACGCTTTCTTGCGCCTTTGTCGATGGATGAAGAAGCAGGCGATAGCGACGAGGATGAGAGCACCGAGGGCAACACCCACGCCTATCCCTGCTTTCGCGCCCGTCGATAGCTCCGACGACGTGTCGGCACCCGATGTGGGACTGGCGGTTGCTGATCCAGTGCGCGAGGAGGGCAGACGCGTGCGTGTGGAGTGGCTTGTTGTTGCGATAGTGCCGGTTGCGGAGGTGGTGGCGGCGACGGCGTAGGTGGAGAGGGCAGACGGGGGAGGAGCGTCGAAGAATTGGTCGCCGATGGGACGGGGACAGCTGGGCCTGTTCGTGGAGGGGTTCATGCCGCAGCATTGCCAGGCGGATTGGCTGGTGTTGTATTTGACGTCGGGGAGAACGCGGTCATCTGGAAAAGATGGTGTTAGCCGGTTTTGTGGTGTGTGGAGAACGATATTGATTCGAGACAGTATGGAGTGTTCTTTAAGATTCAAGTGTTTTGTAGTAGAGAAGAGGTATCGACATACTGCAGAGTAATGGACAGGATGAGTCGCGGTATGTAGGGTCTGTACATGCGCCGGCATAGTATCCACTCCCGCCAACAAGATCGTGGGTATAATGGCAGAGTCCGTTGGTCACGCATTGATCGGTCCCTTTGCAGCATGACACTACAGTGTTCCCTGGGGGGATTCCTCCGCAAGGATGCCATTCGGGGAAGTCATTGTGGATAGAGCCATTCTGGTATTCGTAGCAGGGATTATCGCGACCCTGATTGCTGTTGCTCATGGCGGCGGCCGGGGTTGACGGCGAGAGAGCGATGTGAAGCTGCTGATATACCCTTTTCGGACGGTGGTTGTTGAGGAACTTGAGGATGAAGGACGTCTTGGACACGTTCGAGGTGAAGAGGAGGCGCTGAAGCGGAGTATGGTCGGCATATTGTCCACTCTGTCACTCTGTCATGTCCAAACAGACTACTGGCTGTAGGTGCAGGATCCTCCTCAGCTATTTCGAGGATCTTGTCCTGTTAAGGGGAGCCAGCGCCAGGGCTTTGGGGGCCGGAAATAGACCTGTTCAGCCACAGATTCAAGCCACCACGGCCACGACCACCATCTGGCGGGTAAGGCTGTGTGCTTCACGTGCTTGGTGCCACAATGACGTCACTGCTCTCCAACGGCTCACAGGGCTCCAATGGTCGTAATCCAACTCCGACTTCATGTCATGAGGAGCAATAACATTCTTCCGCGTTGCACCACGTCAAGTCGGTCTGGACTGGCGTCTGCAAAGCTGAGAATGTTGACTCCTCGCGAGAAGGATTCAGGGCTTGTGCCACTGTCATCCATCCAAGCCCGAGCAGTGAGAGTAATATCTCATCATCGATTCGATTCAGCGGCAAGCTTTCATACCTACCTGGGTACTGTCTGTCTGTCATGTCAAAACAGGGCCCTGTCGTCGTAATGTCGCCACAATCAGTAGCAGTGGACCCTGTCGAGACCAGAGGCCACAGCTCTCTACTTTGTTGTTGATCATTGAACTCCGTCGCACGCGGCATGTTTGACTGAGTTTTTTTCTACGCGTCTCGTTGTCGTTTCTGAAGTTGTCCTGAGTATTTCCCGATTTGTCAACTGTATCCGAACCAAGTCCACTCTCTTCTTTCTGGGCATTACCTTGCTCCTTCAGCTACATTCTGGGAATTTTCTATCACGACATGTTTAAATGTTTGCATCGTGGGCAGGAAGCAGGGTCGAGGCAATGTAGATCTCCCGTCAGCTTCACCTTCGCTACAACAACTTGTCTTGCTTAACCGGGGTGTAGTTTTTGTGTCTGCGCGGCGTTCCCAAAAACTTCTTAGACCTGTGGGGCGACTATACCTGGCAGGACAATGCCGTTGTACCCTGGTGCCAGAGACTCCTGCAGACACCATCCTCGGAAGGCCCAGTGCATTAGTGGCGTGTGATTACGACTTCATTTCCAACTTCTTCATCTTCTCATCGTCGGGCTAACATAGTGTCGGAGTTCCTCAGTAGGACTGGTGATCACTCAACCTGTTGTTACTCTATTGGCGATCGACATGTCTATGGACTGCTGTGTTTATGAGGTAAATTCAACGAAAGCGGACGCCAGCTAGATGTTCTAGTGATACCTTCTAGTCCTTGATCAGTGGACTCAAATCCAAACATGCAGGGACCGCATCGATTTGAGCACCATATTGATTCCTACACGAGGCCATTCACCCGCCAATCGCTTCGCGACCCTCGATTCGTAAAATCAGGGACCTCTGGTGTCTTCGTTAAAAGCCTCATACTTGCTTCTTCAATCCATTTCTGCGTGACAACATATTTTGGAGGTGGTCGTCTCCATTCCTGCATCCAGCGCCGAGGGAGGACCCACAGTCTGCTGAAGACCCACCCAGCTTCAACCTTATGATGGCTCTCCCCGGTACGCCAGGGTAAGAAAGAGTCTAAGCAAAGAAAGGGAAGGTTGGGAGCGACATTTCATCGGTGGTGTAGACCCTGAATCGAAGGACTATCGAGACCCTGAGCAATCCTGAAAAAGGTCCTCCCGTAACCTCCCATGGCCGCGCTTCAACAGCTCCGAGCGGAAGCCCGAGCGGAAGCCTGAACGGAGAGAAAGTAGTTCCCAGGGAACGTGTTGTGATGAGATTGAGTATGCCAAGCTCGAGGACAAGAGATGGCCAAGCAACTCCTGAAGCTTGTGCAATGACGTCTTCTCAGGAGATGCGCAGCGGAGCGATCGCAGTCGAGCACGTCGAGATGTTCTCGTTGAAGGGATCAGCAGGAGATTCAGCTTAATAAGGGGCCGTTGGAGGACGTAAGGCGAGAGCCGCGACGCTCTGCATGGCACTAATGTGCTTCAGAGGCTGGTGACGAGCCTCATGGAGGGGCATGGGGGTCGCACCTCATCGCCAGACAGGCGTCAATACTCCGTGGCAGAGAGTGAAAACCGCTCCGTGAGGAAGTTTGAAGCTGGCTATAGCAGTCTGTCACTGACTGACTGTGTGCAACACTCGATGAGCGGATACAGTCGCGATGCGGAGCACAACCTCTGGTGCACATCCCTAGCCCAAAGCGGCCTAGCTGATCGCTAGCGGCAGAGTTTCTTTTGACGACTTGATTCTCGCGGGCAGACGCCGTGCCTCTCAGCTCTCTGCTGAGTCTGCTCACTGCTCAGCTTCGCTCTCAGCCTCGTCAAGACCTCTAGTCCTGCAACCAAGACCATCCAGTCCGAAGTGTCCCTGATAACGTGTGAAACGCTGCAGAGACGCTCCAATCGCCAGAGTGGCCGCCGTCGGTCAAAGGATTGACTAAGACTTCAACTCAACCCACTCGTATACTCCTTACAACCGCCGATGTAGCTAACCGCGCAGCTGCTCTGCCGGCGCGGGGTCCTCGCCGACCGTCAGGCCGCTGGCTGCTGGCCGCTGAGCATGCTCAGGACTTCAGGTTGGGCCTCGAAACTTTGATTCTGGGGGAATGCCTTGTTGTCCCACCTGGAATACGAGAAGTAGCGGGTCCATCGAGATCGCGCCGCAGCAAGGCTGGCCTTGACTGGTCCAGAGAGGACGGAAACTTCCCGTACGGCATGCCGAACTGTCTCCAGGACCTGCTCTTCCTGCTCCGGCTCTCAGCTCGGCCGACCTCATGTCGAATCTTTCAAGGCGAGGCACACGGACCGTCCCTAGCGTGGGGGATGTGTCTGCGGTACTCTGTATCCAGGCTGCAAAGAGGTCTTCGATCCGTCCCTCTGGAGCCGAAACCCGTGCTGGCTAATGCTCGAGAGAACAGACCCTTGAGAGAATAATGAACCATGGCCTTGATTGGCTAATGGATTGCTGGATTCACTGGATAATACGTCTCGGAGAATATTGAGAGTATCTCGCGCCCTTCAGAGTAGCTGCAATCTGTGACAGTACCACATGTACCTACGTCTCGGGCAAGTCAGCCTCGAAATTGCCAGTCATCACCAACGACAGTGCTAAGTCTTCTTGGCTCCCGCCACTCACGCAAGGAGTGCGGGAGCGATCTTACGTGCTGCGGCTGGCTTGGTTGCCGTGAGCTTGTTGGCTTGATGTCCCACTCATACTCCAAACGAGCGCCTCAGAGATCTGCCCTGTGGGCCCGTTGCTCGAGTGGTTGGAGTTGCTGTTCGCTAAAGATGCGACCCTGCAGTTCCTCTGTGATAAGCACTGCAGGCAGCAAGGCAGCGGGCTCGCTGTGAGTCTCTGTCTGAGAGTCTCTGCTACGGAGTGGGTTGTGAACTGGAGGACAAGATCATCCCTCAGGACCCAGCCTACGTCGTGCCCGTGGCTGACGCCTCCTACGCCCTGCCGCAGGAACTCCCACAGGGTGTGGTCAGTGTGGCCACACTCGCAACAGGGCCTCAGGGTTGCCCGGAAAGGAAGGTTGATGATAGCGCGGACATGTCTTTTTCCTCTCCACGATGCTCTGCAGCTCTGCAGTCAAACCTCCTTTGAGTTTCGCCCCTCCCACAGACACTCCACGCTGTTATAATCTAGATAGCCTCAAGCCGCAAGCGTACAGTATCCGCCGCAATGCGAGACTACTGCTACCGCTGACCGCTTCCCTGACGATTGTCCCCTTGCCCACGTTGCTATAATTTCTTCTCCCGGGACTACCGGCCAGCGAACTCGGACGTCTTTTGTCCCCTTCAGCACCACCAGGTCCTACTTTCAACATCACGCTCAAGCCTCTCGACTCAAGCCTCGCACTCCCTGTCGAATGCAGTCGCCGCATGCTTTACTTGAAAGGTCCGATCCGCGTTCCAATTCCGCTGCCTACTTGCCTGCCTGCCTGCATACCACCTGGAACAAACAGGACTCCTAAAGACCACGTCAGCCCTCCAGTGGCCTTACAGTATCTCACCATCAAAAATCGGCAAACGCTTTATTCCCCTCCAAGACAGCCGCCAGGCACGCCTTACCAACAAATTCCACCGCGGACTCCACCTGCATAAGTTTCAGACAACCCTGGTCTACGTCATTTGCAGCCTCATTAACCCCCAACTGGTTTCGGACCAAGCCCGCGAGGCTGGATATACATAGCCAGCTCGCCCTCCCCTGCTCGACCAGGCTCCCCCACAGCACACACGGTCCACATCATACACGCACACCATGTTCGCAACGATATCCTACAATGGCCCGAACGAGGACACCGTGTGTATGGCAACTGCAAGTGAGACCTTCTTCAGAGGTTTGGGTCAAGGACAGCACTCGGCCTGTTTAGAGTGTAGAGCAAAGAAGGTATGTGTCGGCAAACTTCGATTCTAGCACAGTGCTGATTCGATGGCCGTCTATAGGTACGATGTAGTGGTGAGAAGACAGGATGTGAGCGGTGCAGGAATAGCGGCAACAGCTGCGAGTACGTGTCGCGGGACGGACGAGCTTCCAGGAGGAAGAAGCGAAAGAACAAGGAGAGGATGGAGCCAGCCCCTCGAAGCTCTACCAACACTGCCTCGTCGTCTTCGATATCATCGCCATCGTCCCGAGGTTCGTCCTCCAGGGCATCCAGTAGCGTTCTGTCTTCACTCCCTGAAGATGCTTCGTCGAGCATTGGAACATCACCTTCCCTCGCAGGGGCCGACTCGTTTGTCCCTCCTACTCCCATCCTCCCCGACTTCTCGTACTACGACGACTTGTCTTTGGGACATAGCACCGGGAGCAGTACTCCCCTCGACGGCATTAGCCAAACGGGAGGGATACCTTCCTTCTACAATCAGGATAGCTTTTCATCTTCCTGGAGTTCCCCTGTGCAAGAGAACTATGACCTGATGAATAACAATCCATTCCGTAAGTACGGTATGACCCCAACTTGTAACAAGGAACTGACACCTGCAGCGTTCGACTACTCGAGCTCGATGATGACACCAAGTCTCGCGACTGATAACAACAGCCTTCTCAGCTCATATCCTTCGTCGGTGCTTACAAGCACGGAAACCTCCCCAGCAGACATTCCATATCAGTATCCTCAGTACAACGCAAACATGCTGCCCACGCCCCCGGCCAGCATCGGAAACAACTCCATCTCATCCGCATCATACCGACAGACTCAATCACCTACCTTGGACCCAACGGCTGCTGGACAGATGTGCTCCTGTTTCCAGAATGCACTCAACATCCTAGAGGAACTCGAGGCAAATAATCGACGCATGCAAGTCTTCTCCCTGGATTGTGTATGTAGGTTCCAACAGGAGGTCTTGGGCCATTGCAATCTGATGCTCGAATGTGAGCGATGCAAAGCTGCATCCGGCAACTTCATGCTGTGAGTAGCATATAGGCAACGATGATACTTGAGCACTATGCTAACGATACTAAAACAGCCTCGCATTCATCGGAGAGAAACTCGCCGCATCATTCGAGAAAGCCGCGACGAAATGCGACGAGCAGCAAGCCATGAACGAGACCAACCTCGCAGCCCAAATGATGGGCTTAGACATGGGTCTCGGCAACCAAATGGAGGGACAAACCAAGATGTCTGTCGGCCAATACGAAGTCCGAGACCCCCAAGAATGGGGCCGTTTGATGCGAATGCTTCTCCTCACCCAACTCCAGAAACTCGGCGGAGTCATCGGCAAGCTGAAAGGCATCGCCAGCAGCGAGAAACGCGACACGCAACTTCTCATGCTCACCGAGACGGACCGGAAGACAAGAGCTATCGCGAGTGAGTTGATGATCAGTACCGAAAGGGCACAAATAGCTCCGCACTGAAGGAAGAACCGTACTCGAGCCAAACTTTCGACCGCTCCCGGAAACCACGAAAACACCAGAAAAAAAGGATCACGACCCTCCCCACCGACCGCCTAGAATTTCCTCACCATGCACCCAAACATACAGATTTAGAACAGGGCCCTTGGCAACCAGCCCGAATATCGCTGCCCAAAGCGAATCTGACGCGCTGACCGAGACAAAGTGGCAATCACGTGATCGGGCCCATCAATCCCATATCGGTGTTGTTCGGCCCCCTGGACCATCTAAGATCCCGGCTTCCGGAATCCGGCTGAGACGTAGAACGTGCAGGAGGAATATGGCCTCCGTGCTTTCGTCGTCATTGCGATACCGGAAGCCGAGTATGTCGTCGCTCCATTCGGGGACGTACTACGTACCGCACGTGTCGTTACTGTTTGTTTGTCCGGGGTTTGTTATTGATGACGAGTTGGAAATGGAGACTCGAGGAAGAATCGAAAAGGCCTATTTTTCACTCACGCATCTTCGCTCTACTCGACGTCGTCTCCAACACCATCACCATTACGACAATGTTGGGCTCCAAGATCTCGTTCAGCTCGAGCGGACCCTTCATACCGGCAACCCGCTCATCGGGTCTAAATCTTCTTCCCGAATCCTACTTTATCATCGCCATCGGCCAAGCCAGGGACCTGCATCCATTCACGCCGCCACCTGCACCCTCACGCCCGCAGCGGATCGGTCCGCAACAAGGTTTCTGAAGATCTTAGATCTCGGCAAACCATACCTATTACTACAGCCTCACCGACGTTCTCCATTGTCGAGGCATTTTGAGGTTTTACTCATCCTCCTCTTCTCATATCCTTCAAGCCCTTTTTATTGATCTCATGGCGCATAACAGGACTTGGATTTAGGATTTAGATGCGTTGACTAGCGGGACTTTCTGTGTTTGAGGAGTTGTCTTTACACTTCAGACGGTCGTCATCATCGTCGTCATTCTTCATGTAACATTCTTGTACAATCTGTCCCTCTCTCCAAGTGGAGAGGGAGTCGAAGTAAACCACATCCCGTTTTCATATTCCGGCTTTCGGTATCGCGTGTAGTGTAGCACTTTTGCCTTTCGGGTTCGGATTTGGATTGCCCAGAAATAAGAGCTCATGAGTCTGATGATGAGTGACGGAGGAATCTGCGGGTTCAGTTCAGTGTATATACAATCTTTCATACCCTGAGAGGCCATAGCATACACATTGTGAAAGAGCATCAAGCTATTCTCGATATCTCTCGTCTTTCAAACCCACGATGTAGGAAATATTGTGATGTTCTCGTGAAGATCATGTCGTGGACTTGATAGAGTTGGGACTCGAGTGTTTGTGCTTGAAAATCATCCATCCGCCCAGGCAAGGTATAGACTTGGACGTTTCCATCTACCTACAAACCTTAAGCGGTTCGTTGTCTTTTCTATTGTATCAATGGGCGGTTACACGTAAAGTCCAACGATGATTTTAGATCCGGGTTGGAAGACCTCAGGGGCTTCAACTGTAATGTTGTCTTGCTACATTTTCCATCAAGCTGGGATATGATTTGTACATTGCTCCCTCCTGTTATGTTCATCTCTCTTTCCCGTCTCTTTTTGAGACATTACAGTCACATGCAATTCCCGACTCTCATCCCAGTTTGAGCGACGAGCCACAACTCCAACCCAATACCTACCTATTTCGTTAGAGGCGTCGAAGTCTGCAGTAGCAATAAGAACTAGGTACGAAAACATTCATTCATCATATATCTACGCCTAGCTCAAATTAGTTCTCTATGTTCTCGCAATCTCCTCCTCATTCCTCCCACCAACCTCCTCCAACCCAATGCCGCTCCGCTCAGGATACCACCGCCACACTGCAACCCACCCAACCACACACACCACAGCATACACGCCAAAAGTCCCAGCGGGCGATAGCAGTTCCAGCATGGGTAGAAAGGTAAGACCGACGAGGAAGTTTGCGCCCCAATTGGTCGATGTTGCGAGGGCGGAGCCGGCAGCTCGGACGGGGAGAGGGAAGAGTCTGTTGAAAGGAGTTAGAAGCATGAAAGGAGAAACAAAGATACATGAGAAAATATAGGTGGGCCTTACTCGGACTGCTGCCACGGTACATTGCCGATACCAATGGCATAACCAGCCACATAAACAATCATGGCGCAGAGAATCACGATGGCCCAGGGACCACCACCACCACCTTTCTGCTCATCTTGATCTCCTGTCCCAAGCGGTGCGCCCACCAGCTCGCGCACGTTAACGACTACACCACTCCCACTCAGCCCAAGCCTACCCTCCTGCGAAAACGCAACGCTAGCAAGTACAAGTCCAATAACCATCACTGGAACCGAATACAGCAAGATGCCGCGCCGACCAACGCGGTCGATGGCGATAAAGGCAACGAGGGTGAACAGGAGGTTCGTCGTGGCGATTGTGAGGGAGACGAGAGTCGGGTCGTGGAAGCCGAGGAGGGCGAAGATGGTGGCGGAGAAGTACATTAGGGAGTTCTGGGATTGAAAGGGGAGGTTAGCTCCGATCTCCTGAACATGCCGAGAAAATGATAATTCAAGTTTTAAGGGACTGCGATGGAGAGTAAGGAGAACGTGAGACATGTAGGGAGTGGGGAAAAAGAGGTATATGCAGATGAAATAGACTTACGAATCCGCAGAGTTGCTGAAACCCCTGTAGCAAGCATGCGATGCCCAAAGCACTCCGATTACTCGTCACATTAAAAAGCTCCGTAAACCCATCCGTTAGACTCTCCCATCTCCGCTTCCACAGCGACGTCTTCGGAGCCCCTACTCCATCCTCATCCACCCCTCTCCTCCCCCTTAAAGCTATTTCCTCCTCCCTGACCTGCCTCTCCACCTTTTTCAGTACTCCCTCTACAACCCTCTCCACCTGCTCGCCCGTCTGCCTCTTACTCCCACCCCCATAAACCCTCCTCAAGATCCGTCTCGCCCTCTCCACCCTCCCATTCGCCACAAGCCACCTCGGCGTCTCCTCCATCACCGCCATCAATCCCACCTGCAGCACCCCAGGTGCCGCCCCGAGCCCGAACATCCATCTCCACCCACCGTCCATCCCCGAGAACCCCCAACCCACCACATACGCCAGCACCTGCCCCACCGTGATCGCCAACACCTGCACCGTCACCAACCGTCCCCTCTGCCTCGCAGGCGCAATCTCCGAAATATACAGCGGAGTCGCAAAACTCGCCGCGCCGATGGCAGCTCCGACGACAGCGCGGCCGACGACGAGGACAGTGACGGAGCGGGCGGAGGCTTGGAGCAGAGCGCCGAGGATGAAGAGGGCGTCTGCGAGGAGGATGACGGGTTTGCGGCCGAGGGCGTCGGCGAGGAGAGAGGCTGGCGGGGAGGCCAGTAGGGCGAGAAGGGAAGTGCTGCTCGTGATGATGGATTTGTCCCAGGTGGTGAGGGGTGTGGTTTGGTGGGGGTTTAGGGAGGTGGAGAGGGAGAGGAGGGCGGAGGAGATGACGCCTGTGCTGTTCGTTTCGGAGGAAGGTTAGCTTGAGGATTCTGTTGGATGTTGTATACGTGTGTATCCGTACTTGGTATATGAGGGGACCTACTCATAGCCAAATAAAAGTCCACTAACGCCCGCAGCGCAGGTGAGTGCGAAGATGAACCACCCTGGCTCTCCTAGACTTGCTTCTGAAGATGTTTCCTCTCCGTCTCCCTCTCCTCTTTCTGGTCGATTATCTATATTATCATTGCTATCATTTTGATCCGATTCTTGCTGCAGTAGAGGCGCATCTGCGCGGAAGTCCTCTACGTCCGCATGGTCGTCGGAGTCTGGGCGCATACTGTGTAGCTCGACGTCTTGGCTGGTATCGCTGCTGTGCCTTGTCGAGGCGATGGTGGTGTTCATTCAGCCCATCGGGTTCTGCCGCCCGGGTAGGAGAGAGGAGTGTTCGCAGAGCGTTTGTCGTGTACATGGATTGTCATGAAGCTCGTGATGTAAGTCTGGGAGCTTTGGGCACCGGCTATACCGTCCACGATTTAGCGCCTTGTCTAAAGTGTCGACGAATTGGACCCTTCAACTTAGGGGCTCAGGGCTCTCCTTCTCCCCTGCATGCCTTTTCTGGTGTGGTGTACCTCGCGACATCCCATCCATATCATGCGAAGGCACCAGACATCTGTTCATTCACGTGGTTAAGCGTGGATATGATCCGGTGGGTTCAATTAGCTAGCTATATCTAGCTAGCCCTGATCTGCAGCACTCCCACTCCATTCTCATTCTCAGTTGGAGATAATAGATAATGTCTTCCAGCAAAGCAAATTGACCCACTTGTCCTTCGTGCTCTCGCCCCGCAACACCTTCCTCCTTATAGCTATACACAGAAATGAAAGAAATGAAATTCATCGGTTCTGCTACCACTAAGTAGATCTACCCGATCCACGACTAAACTAAGATTAGGCGGGCTATATCGCGCACTGTCGAAAGCAGCCACTGCCTTTGAGTTAGTCGAGGCCAAACGAGTTGAAAAGATCCGCTAAGTACACTTGCTCAGTGGGAGAGCTCGTGTGGGCACCTCGGTTGCGTGTGCATCCCGTTCGATTATCCCAACGCCATCGCTATGCCAGAGACTTTTGGGTCCGGGATTGACCCATGCTTGGCGTCCACTCAGTAAAGTGCAGACGCCCATGCCAGCCATTACCATCGCGCTAAATGCTTATCAAAAAGAATCAGATATGTATCCTGCCGAGTGTGAGTGCTAAATCACATCCGTAGGGAGGAATGGCCGCATGTACAACGACGAGCCGTGCAGGCCCAGGTCTTGTCAACCTGCGATCGGAGCCATCATTGATGTGAGGAATGACTTGCGGGTGCTTCATTTCGCTTCGTCACCTCCATCGGCAAGCATCTGGCCAGGTGGCCCGCCTTGTGCGCCCTGCATTGAATGCTGGGGCATCATAGGCTGCGCGTAGCTTCCGCTAGGAGTACCGCGGCTTTGGTGATGCTGTTGCTGAGGGAAATGGTGCTGTTGGTGAGGGCTCGAGTTGTACTGTGGATGATGGGGCTGCGGGAAGGGGCCGCGCATAGGAGTCACTGCGGTAATTGATCAGTTGGTGCTTACTGGGAAGAAGTCATATTGCCTTACTCGGTCCGCCCGGAGGAGCTTGGCCGAACATAGGCGGGCCATGACCTTGCTGTTGCGGGAACATCATCTGGCCTTGCTGGTAGCCTTGCTGAGAGCCCTGGTGGCTCATCATGGGTGCACGTGGGCTCGGGTAACCATTCGGTGCCTGATATGGGCCGTTGAGGCCTGCGTGCTGGTTGGGGTAAACGTGGCCTGGGCCTGGCGAGTACATTTGAGGCTGGCCATGAACTGGAACGTTCATGAACGGACCATTTGAAGGTTGGTTCGTCATCATGTGACCTCCCATAGGCTGACCTGGCATGAAGCCTTGCATCGGCCTCATAGACATGGGCTGACCATTAGGCCCAACCATGTAGCCGTTCGGAGGCATGCCTTGCATGGTTTGAGGGAACATTTGGCCTGGCTGGGGCTGGTAGACCATATGCTGTGGCATCGCTCGGGGCGAAGGCTGTACAGACGAAGCGGAGGCTGAGAATAGCATGCGATGGTCGTCAAAGTGATGCTGGTTGCCATGGCCATGGTGGGGCTGAGCCGGCATATGACGAGGAGTCTGGTGTGGAGTATGCTGTTGCGACACAACCTGAGGACCTTGCAAGTGGAATGGAAGCTGGTGTTGGTGTGGCATCTGTCCATTGCTCACCGCGGCTTGTGGCGGAGGTCCAGGATTCATATTGGCATTCGGCTGGGTGAAGAGATCATGGTAAGTCTTCTCGGAATTCTCTGGGGTCGTTTCCCAGGTCGGTGCGGTCCTAAAGCCCTCCGGAATACCGTGGTTGTTTGCATACAGCTTGGTGAGCTTCTCGTCGCCATTGACTTCCTTCGTCATCCTCGTGATAGGATTGAAAGCAGTTTGAATCGACAGTCGTTGGGAAGGCGACATTGGCTTTTTGCCCTCGAAGAAAGGAACCGTAGACTGTCGACGAGATTGAGGACGGCTGTTGATACCGATACTTGGGCTTGGAGTTTGTGTAGGAATGGTAGGACCGGTTGCACCAGCAGTGTGAGCGGAAGCTGGCGCGTTGAAAGGAGCAGCACCAGCATTCGGCTTGAACTCCATAGCCTGCACATTGAACTTGGTCGAGATGCTTGAAGTTGGGCTTCCAGCGCCATTGAGCGCGGGGCCAGTCGGAGGAATGCGCAGCTCGTGAGGCATAGGGTGCTGTTGTTGGTTGTGCGCGCGATGGCCCGACATGTTCTGAGTGAGACGGGGTCCGAGAGGATTGCGCCCAGCCATGCTATTGCCAATGCTCGCATGCGCACCGTGGCGATCTCGATCACCCCGGCCCATGGGCTGGTAGCTGCCCTGGCTAGGTCGACCACGTTGCTGCTGGTGTTGAACCCGTTCATTCATTGCCAAGGGCGAAACGGGACCGTTCTCAGCTCGACTACCAGTTCGGGATGTTTTGGGCTCGACTGGGGCTGGGGCAGGAACGGGCTTTGGAGGCGTCTTCTCGGCGTCTTCTGCTGCCTTGCGAGCCTTTTCGCGGATCTCATCCTGCTTCTTCTTGTCTTTGGCAAGGATGGGAATAAGATCCTCGGGCGTGGCTGAGTTCAGCTTGAAGTTCTCGGCAAACTTCTTCAAGTCGTTCAATTTGACGTCCTTCTCGGCTCGAAGCTTGCCCTGCCTCAGAGCAGAAGCGCGCATCTTTTCGGTAGCCGCAAACTGCTTGAACGAGTTGAGAACATCCTTCTCCACAGTCTCGGTGGCATTGTCGCCCTGCCCACTATTGCGCTGTGGGGATGGCGCAGTCGCAGTTGCGGTCGTTGGAGAGGCGGTATGGGTCGGTGGACCGGTGTTGGCGTTCGGCATCGCCGTAGCCGAAGGAGTCACAATTGGAGTCGAGGCAGCATCCGCAGGAGTAGCCTTTGCAGTCGGGATGGCGTCCGCAGGCTTGCTGGTCTCCAATGACTGAGTCTTCAGCTTGGAGTCGGGACGTGCAATTTGCGACGAGATGATGGCGGGATCGTAAGGGACACCAGGCACGCTGGGCTGGCCAGTAGGGGGTCGTCGGCCGGGAGGCGTGTACTTGTTGGGCTGGCCAGACGAGAGGGGAGGAAAGTCACGGCGGACGCCACTGTACTTTTCTTCCTCGTCGAGGCCACTGTCGTCCAAGTGCTTGTAGCCACCGCGCTCTTCTGCAACATGCTCATTCATAGCGCTGCTGCCCTCGATCTCGCGAGCCAGACGCGCAGCCCTCGCAGCCTTCTGGGAGTAACCAGGAGCGGATGTGTTGATGGTCGTCGTGTACAGGTTCTCGTCGTAGTCGCTTCGCAGTCCGGTAAGGCGTTCATTGGTCGCGAACTGGTCCCAGCCGCCGGTACCAGAGCCTTCAAGAGACAAGTCGACGTCCGTATCAGCACCAGGCTCCCATTTCTGGAGAGTACGCTCGCGCATAGTTTGGTTGCCAGAGATGTCCGTGTCAGTGCGGAAGCTGGAGGCGCCTTGAAATTGTGAGTGCATTGTGTGTGAGGGAAATCAGTGAGCCCTACCGTTCTGAGATTTGGCCAGAGTTTTTCCAGTGCTGACACCGTTCACCTCTAGGTCCACAACGTTCTGAACTTCGAACGTCATGACGTGATTCTCTCCAGCGCCAATATAGTCGCCGTCGTCGTTGGAGACGCCGTTGGCCTGCGAAGTGTCCTCTTGCTTCACTTCCTTGACCATTTTCAGGACGTAGCGAGAGACAGGAACCGTGTCAAGAGTGGAGGCAGAAAAGAGACCTTTGAACCGGTCGCCGTTCTTAAGAGTGATGGAGCAGGGGAGGCCCTGTTTGTTGGAGTTAGAAACTGTGCCTTATCATGGAAACAAGAACACCGTGTTGTAGCGTTTGCTCATGAATCACAGCTTGCGCAAGAAAACCGCAAGTCACAGAAAAATGTCACATACCGTGCAGCTTGCCAGCAGGAAAGTCATCCTGTCATTGGCATGACGCTCGAGGCCGCTCGTTTCTTTTCCCCAGGCGGCCATGGGGCGCAGTGAGTTGGTGGACTTGGGCGCAGAGCTCACGCCGTTCTGGGTAGGAGGAATTGATGGACGTTGGGTGATAGGGTTGCCCTGGGCCCAAGCGGAAGGGTTCTTGACCGAGGGTTTCCTAGAGGAGCGACGAGGTCAGCGATGCAACCCAATTGGAAAAATCAGTGCGCTCAGATAGGCGTGCATTCGTTATGCGCAGGCAGTTTTGGGGTTGAGCGTTTTGGTGGGGAGACAGGAGGGTGAGGTGATACAACATGACAGCACGATAGCAAGGCAGGTCAGTGGGCCAGCTGCGCACGGCGCTGTGTAGCAGAGATGCGCGGTGCTCTTTCGGGCACAATGCGCCGATGAGGTGTAAAAAATGAGGGCGAAGTCTGACAGAGAGGACGGGGCTGAAGAGGCTCATGAAAGTGTGGGTGCGAGAAAAAGTGGCTTCTTACCTCTGGCCTTGTTCAACTGGGCTGGTGGGCTGCTTTCGCGCAGCGGCGTCTTGTGTCTTGCTTCCGGAGCTCATCTTCAACTGCGACTTTTTTGCAGCTCCAGGAGCATTTGCGGGTGGATTTGGAGTGTGAGTGCGATATGTGGTGGAGGAGTCGGGCGTGTTCGACATGGGAGACAGCTTTCGGTGGACGGTGGAGGACGCAACGGCAACTCTGATGAATTGCTGAATTGCTGAACAGCTGCCGTGAGGTGACAACGGCGACGCGTGAGTGCGCGGCGAGTCTCGCGGGAGCTTGCGAGATTGCACCTGGCAGATGGCGGTTGGAATGGGTGTGGAGGTCCCAATTTCCTGCTGAACACGGAGGAGAAGCAGTCGTCGTCGGGGCGCTGCGAGGTGGATGGGGATGGCTTTGGTGCTTGGCGGAGGTCTCGCGCTAAGCTGTAGATCCTCGAGAGAAGCAGAGCCGAGTATTTGCGAAGAGACGGCGGCAGCAGGGAGAGAGAGAGGAGATGGGTGACAGGGTGGAGGCAGGGCGCGGGTGGAAGTGATGGACGACTTCTCCTGGTGCGCTGAGCGGTGGGCGAAGGTGGTCGAGCGATGGTCGAACGAGCAGATGTGTTGCTCAGTTGCTGCTTGCTGTCGACCGTTGCGTACATGGCCCGTGTCGGCTGCCGAATCATAGAACACACGGCTGCACCCGACCACCGTAGCATCATGTGTGCACGTGACCGTGACCCTGAGCAGCCCGCCCTGGCTCTGCAATTCGCGTGCATCTCATGAGATTCGTCTCGAAGACATCTTCTCAGCCCTCACGAAGCCACCCGCATACAATCCACCAACCTTCTCCTCAACCTCCGACGGCCGCATCTCCCTCTGCCATCATGTCGTGCGTTTTCAGATGATCTCCTCCGGCCCATAACAGCCCTCAACGTGTTCCTAACCGCGCAGCATGTCTTCAGACGACATGGGGGGCCCTAGGTCTTCGACCTCAGGCTCCGGAAGAGGATCGCAGTCACGTCGCCAGAATGTGAGCTCTGCACCAAATTTCCCCTCAAGCCCCTCTGCCCCAGTACCAACAACCCCGACTCCACTCAATATCAACAACAACAACAACCCAACGTCGTCGTCTTTCCCCGCACCAGACACACCACCCCGACGCTCCAGCATGCCGTCCATGACGGATTCGCAGCTGCTGCGCTACAATGAAGTTATTGATATTGACATGAGCCAACTGCAGCCGCAGCAGCAACTCTCCCAGATCGAGAAGAGCGTTACCCACCTCCTCGTCGCCACCAAGCAGCTCCTCGAAACCCTCACCCTCTGGTCGCGTGGCAATGCCAGCGAAAATGAAGTGTCTGATGTCTATGTACGGCTTGGATACGAGTTCAATATCGCGTGTCGCGCGTTCAACGCCATCAACGTGGAGACGTCCGACCTTGGTCCTGTCCCAGATCTGCTACGAAATATTCTTGAAGAGACCTTAAGCCAGACGGCCTCACAGGGTGCATTGGATCAATATCTGCCGCGCATACGAGACATCATCATCAACCTGTTGCAGGGGCTCAAGAGGAAGCAAGCAAAGCTCAAACAGCGTAAAGATGTCGCGAGCAGCACACGCTCAGGCAGCTCCACCGCGTTGAACCCCTCCGAACCTGATCTTAACGATCCCACGAGGCAGTCTAGCACTTCTGCCAGGTCATCACGAAGACAAGAGAGTAATGATTCAACGGGCGGCGATGGCCCTGACCTACCCCCGCGAACCTCCTCTGTTTCCAATGGGAGGGTCACGCCGAGTCGACATGAGTCCGCGACACGCAACCAGAATACTCGCACTGCGAACAGGGAAACTACACAGTCGGATGGATCTTCGATATCCAGCAGCACTGCGCAAAATCTCCCCGTGATTGCTCCATATCCCCAGGAGGATACTATGCCAACTGCCGCACCGGCGCCTCCTCCATACGTAGCCCCTGCTGAGTACTCGAACCCACCCCCACCACCTCCACCCAAAGCACAAGACGCTCTACTGCAACTGCAGCGAGGAGGCGATTTGGAACGAAGGGCATCCAGACGATTTTCGACCTACCAGATCAACAAGCAATTGGGAGGCGCAGGAAGTGGCATCCTCCCTTTGCCACCTAGCCAGAACTCGCCGTTGCCGAATCGTGGCAGAGACGCCCGCGACTCCATGAATGCCGTACGCACTCGAAGCTCCGTGATGCATAGCCGTCAGCGATCGGCCCAACCCCGAGCAGGTTTCGATCCTTCACCAACTCGCAACAATCCGAATGTCAGCCGCATCTCTGAAGAAGGCAGTCGAAGCCGTTCCCAATCCACAAAGAGCTTGGCTGAAGATGGAGGCGAAATGGACGCCATGAAGCCAGCGGAACTAGATGCAGGCACAATTCCAGAAAGCCCAGAAAAGCCTGTGGTCGGCGCGACGGTTTCTGGGCCTATGGAGGAGCCTGCTATATCCGAACCGTACGAGAACGGAGACACTCCTACTCAACCAACCCCGCAGCAGGATGTGCTTCCGACGAGGAGTCCATCGCGAAAGACTAAGGCTCCTTCACCGACCAACTATCCGCAATTTGTCCCAGAGGACTCTCCTCAACCGGGAAAAGAAATCACACTGTTTTTACAGTACAAAAGTAGAATCAAAAAGTTTGTCTTGGAGGACGGGTACAATGACCTTTCGGTTGCTCGGCTGCAACTTGCTTTCATTGAGAAGTTTGCCTGGAACACGCACAGCAATGGCATTGACCTTCCCGAGATCTACATCCAAGACCCTGTCTCAGGAGTTCGACACGAACTTGAGGACCTCAACGATATAAAAGATCGTTCTGTCCTGGTCCTCAACATTGAGGCCCTCGACGAAGTCAAGAAGCATATTGACGACGGCATCGGCGGTTTGCGTAGCGTGATGGAGACCATCAAGACCTCTATCGAAGACCAAGGATCGGCGCTCCAGCGTGTCCAACAAGGCCAGCAGTCTGCTGCCCGTGATCTTGCGGGCATCGCTGCCGCCCCACCTCCAGTCGCAAGCTCGCGTGTATCTGGGTTGTCTGGATCCAGCACGCCACTGCGACCTAAAGACGCCGCAGCCCAGCTCCGAGATGTGCAAAATCTCCGCCGTGATCTCGCCGTCATGCGCCAAACCTACTCCTCCTTCGTCTCCGACATCCAAGCCTCCATGTCCACCATCAGGACAAAGGCAGCCTCAGTCAAGTCTGTCGCCCTCAAAACCGAGCTGCCAGAACTCGAAGGCGACAGCGGCCGCGCATACGTCAACGCAGGTAAATCTTCCCTCCAAGAAGACTCGGGCAAGATCGTCGACAAGGTGGACGACGTCCAAGATGCCATTGAAGACCTCCGCAAGGACGTCGTGACCCGCGGCGTGCGCCCGCTCCCGCGTCAACTGGAAACAGTTGGCAAGGACCTCGCTGCCGCAACCGCAGACGTCAAGCGCATGAAGGAATTCATGAAGCGCGAGAAGCCGCTGTGGAGCAAGATCTGGGAGCAGGAGTTGCAGACCGTTTGCGATGACCGGGATCTGTTCACGAATTCCGAGGAGCTGCTCATTGATCTCGAGAAGGACTTGGAGGAGGCAAGCTCGACGTTCACGCTCGTGGAACAGGCGACAAAACAGCAGATGAGCGAGAAGGACCGCAATTCTGCCTCGGGGCAAAGGAGCACCAGTAAGACGCTGCACAACGCCCTCGCGTTGGATCAGGCTGCCGATCCCCGAAAGGCGAAAGACGATATGCTCGGCCAGGTCAAGGCTCTCGAGGTCAAGACGGAAGATCGGCTTGAGGCTATTGCTAGGGCAGAGCGCGCGAGGCAGAAGGAGTTGGAAAGTAGGAAAGACGGCGAACTGTTCAAGAGGGAGTTGGGCAGTTTCGTTGAGGAGGGCAAGTTGAAGAAGAGTGGCGGTGTCGAGGAGGTGGAGAGGATCAGGAAGTTGAGAGAGGAGAGGAGTAGGCGCGAGGTCTGGGAGAGGCAGAATGCGAGGGCCCAGGCGAGGGCCGAGAAAGAGGCGATTGCGGCGGCGGCGCCGGTGAATGAGGGCGAGGCTGGTGGTGAGGCTGGCGGAGAGAATGGGCTGGAGGTTCCACCAAGGGAGGAAGACTCGAACAGTCCAGAGCCCGTGTTCGTGGAGGCGAAGGAGAAGGTCGATGGTGAGGGTGGTGCCGCGGATGCCCCTACTTGAGCTTCTACCTTTCGTCTGCTTTGGCCACCACGTCCTCCAGCATTATTTTGCTACTTTACCTGGATGTTGGCCCAGTCCTCGCATTGGAGGCTTGCCGAGGCCCTCGAGGCTCGCTTTCATACTTGCTTTTGAATTTGGGTTACGGATCATGGGAATCGATGGAGATTGATGTACGGATATACATGTCTTTGCTACTCCCGATCCTCCCTTTTTTTCCTGCTTTGCATGGCACTGGCGAACTTTGGCTGGGTCTTTTTCTATTTATTTAATTTGCTTGCGACTTTTCAATTCTTTTCTTCTCTTTGCTCTTTTGCCTTAATGGCTTCGGTTGGTGCTGGAGCTGACTATGATATGGGGTAGTGTGGGAAAGGGTGAGGAGTGGAAATGCAAATGTTTGATTAGAGTAGCACAGTAGGTAGTATTGCTTGTATTGAGCGAGTGAACATTTCGCTTGCGATTGATGATCACTGGAGCTGTTGCTTGCTAGTGATATCTCCAATTGTCAATACACAGTGCTTTGAACACTCCTAATTCTGATTTTTTCGGTTTGTGCAGTCCACTCTATTTTGTTGTGTCTAGTTGAGTCTACGGTATCACATCTATCTTCAATCGAACCCATCTAATTATCCAGAAGCAAAGGCAAGGGAAATCAAAGAGCAACAGTAGCAACAGCACAGCAAAAATGCCAATTAAACCCAGCTATCTTCACTGTCCATCACCAAAACAGGGGTAAACGAACCCTCTTTTCCCTGCACTCACCATCTCCTCGTCGCATCTATTCCTTCCTCTTGAACTTCATCCTATCCTCCTCCTTACTCTCGAACGGCACGCCCAACTCAAATAGCTTCATCAACACCTCAGAGAAGTCCTTGAAAAAGACATCATTGTCCTTAGCATACTTCTCGACCCACGGCTTGAACTTCTTGTCCTTGACAAGCGCCATATCCGTCGGCAGCATCATCAGCGTCTTAGTCCCCTTGTCCTCAAACTGCTTGGGTCCATCCCACTTGCGCCACCCCCAGCTCTCCTTCATGAGCAGCTGGAAGTAGTCATTCGTGACGACGGTAGGCGAGAAGGTCCAGGGCCCGTCGAAGCCGGAGCGGTCGGTGTGGCAACGGCCGAGGGCGTGCGCGCCAGACAGAGCGACGATCTCGCGGTCGTCGAAGCCCATGCGGTAGAAGATGGCACGGAGGTGGTCGTGCGCCTGCGAGGCATCGGGGAGGCGGCCGTCGGGTGTGCAGAAGGAGACGTCGCGGTCCTGGCGGCCGGGGCGCCAGGGGACGATCGGGCCTTGCATTTCTTGGATGGCGGCGACGCCAGCAAGGGTCCAGAGGTCAGAGTGTGTTATCCAGGGGAACTTTTCTGTCGATGAGAAGAGTGGTTAGCGGTTGACCTTTCGGTATGGACGGGTATCGGAGAAACATACCTTTCACGGGTTCGAGGAAGTCGCGGGCGACCTTCAGACCAGCGTTGGCGCCGTGGTCAGCTTCAGGGTCGAATCGCATGGTAGCTCCATTGGAGCCGCCAGTGCCAGTCTCCTTGTCGTAGCTATCACATGTCAGTCCGTTTTCTTCATCGGAGCATCAATCGCCGGGAATCCTTACGTTCCGCTGGCATGCCACGCCAGTCTGACAATGACAGGACCGTAGCTACCATCCTCATACTCGTCCCGCTCAGCCAGCAACTCCGCAATATGATCGTACACCTTCTGGTAGTCTGCCTCGGTCGGCTTGAAATCGGCATCCGCCTTCAGCTTGACGTCGCCGTTCTGGGTATAGATGTAGTATCCACCCCCAGCAGCGGCCGCAAAACCGAGTGCGAGGATGATGGTGGAACCACTGCCGCCGCTCGCCCTGGGAGCTTCCGAGGCGAATCCGCGGCGACCATGCTGGCGGAAGTTGGTTCGGAGCGGGAGACGAGCGGTGTTGCGCGTGGTGGTGGTGCGGAATGTCGCTGCCGTCGAGGTGGAAGCGGAGCCACGGAGGGCGAAGTTGCGGGCAAGGGTTTTGGCTGCAGTGGCCATTGTTCTGTCTTGCTGTTGTCGCCGACTGAAATTATTGCTGGGGTTTCAGAAGGCCGAGCACAGTGGAACGAGCTCTGTGAGAGGCGAGATAAGACAATCGGCTGTTGGGAGAGAAAAGGCTTCCTGAGAGCTTTGTAGACAGAATTGAGTGGAAATGAGTGTTGCTACTCGCACGAGAGATGAAAAGGAAAAGGAAGTTTGCCTCTGGTCTGGCAGCGAAGGTGGTAGATGAAGCTGGGCGGACGCCGAAGTCCACTCCCGATATCTTGCGAATCGGAAAGACCCGCTTTTTACTTACTTGGGCGGCGGCTGATTGGCGGATGCCGTCGTCGTCCAGACTCATCGTGTCTTCTAAGCAGACGTCGCCTGGAACAGTGCTGGAGCATCATCAACTCCTGAGTGTCAGGGGCCATATTTGCCATAGAGGCAAAATTCATGTTGGAGACGCGCTGTCAGCTGGGGGACGCGACGGTTTTGATGCTCCATCGGCTATGACGGTGCCGTTGCCTTTCCCCTCTTTCGAGCCCAGCCCCAGCCGCCATCATTGGACCACTGTTAGACCCTGTTTCCAACCACCACCAGCCAGTTTCTCACCTAGTATAAGGAGTAGTCTGGTACCTATCTAATTGAACAGTACACAGGCACTGTTTCGTAGTATACGTGGACTACAGGTCACCCTAGCACAAGATAGGTATCGACCCAAAAGGTGCTCATGGACGCGAAGTACCCGGGACAGAACGGCTATCGACTGGAGTGGAAGGAGGATTACTGTAACTGGAACTCTCTTTTGAAATATGTGTTGCTTCGTGCCCTGGACTTGGACCTTCTATCATCCCATATTTTGGGAAGATGTCCAAACCTTCTACTAAGTCTCTTTTACCCAGATGTTCTACTATTACTTTCAACTACAAGCCTCCCATCATGGTTTCTACCAGAAGCCTTTCCGCTAGAGCATTGCTTATCGGTATTGGTGCAAGTCCTCCATGTTTACCGGTGTCAACTTGCCGTTCTATACTTCAAGGTCCAGGTCCGTCAGGGGTTTGCTCTTTATATGCTGTACTGAGTGTCGCTTTCTTTCCATGTGGTGGGCTGTGCGTCCCGGAGGCATGCAGCACATTGGATTCTCTGTCTTAGCTCCTAGTACTTTTCCGTCACAGAATGGAAAAGTGCATTAGAGAATTGCCAGAGGAGGATCGCAAAAGAGAGGCGAGAGAAAGGGAGATGACAGAGGTACCTACCTAGGTAGGTACCTATTTATACAGCTTGAGCTGTTCAGCCCGCGGATAACGGAGATTAGCGTTGCCCCAACATACTCCATACATCTGTCCTCTTCTCCCTAGGTACATTTTTGGACTGGTCAGTAGAGGTTGACTTAGGAGTCTGACGGTGATGGTACTTGAAGCTTGAAAAAGTTATGCAGTGTACGGAATCTGCCTTGCTAGATACCAAAAAAATTGGAAAACTTTCATCAATGAAGAATTGCAAGATACCTACCTACCCCTTGCGATCTCTCCCGTCGAGATAACCGTGATGACCTAAATATGTCGGTGGAAGGTTATTCCTAAACCTCCACGTCACATGGTTTCGCGTGGTGGCGTGACGTGGCTGCCTGCAGGCAAACGCGCCTATTTTAGGCATGGCGCGACTGGTGGCCAAAATGAGTTTCTAACCTCAAAGCTTCAAAAGCTGCTGCACCGCCCTCCTCGTCATCCCATCCATTCACCACATCCAATTCTTCTGCCTCGTTTTCGCCGAGCGCCCTGCTCAGGCCGACATCATTCGTGAAATCGCCAAGCATTGCATCCCAGAGCGTTCGGACTGTACTTGTATCCACGCGTACTCGAGCGGTACGGCACAGCACTGCACAGCGTCCGATTTCCATGTGTCTCAATTGTCCTTCAAAACTGTCTTCAAGCCTCTCACTTTTTTCATCAATTCACCCGGTATTCTGGCTGCCGCCCCACTAGCTACCGTCTCGGCGTTGTGCACACCTCATAAGCTCTGTTTTCGGCCACCTCCCACCGCCGCTCTTCATCACACAACCTCTTTCTGCCACCCTTTCGTCCCCACCGCCCAGTACTGCCAACCCTCACCGCCTCCGCAGGTACTGCCAACCTTCACCGCCCACGCCCCTTTCCCCTTTGCAAATTCAACGATGGCCGGAAAGAAACGCAAGCAGGCCGCTGACACGCAAGCTGGACCGTCCAAAGCCAAGAAGCAAGCTAAGGTTGAAGGCCAGAAAGCTATTTCACGTGACATCAATGTGAAAGTTGACGAAGGATTCGGGGACTATGGCAAGTCCATTTCCAAACATCAGCTATGCCCTCATGGTGTTTGTTCCTGATTGTACGACATCAGCTAATACGGTATGAAGGCCAAGGGGAGACCAAAGTGTATATTGACGGGGACGGCATGATCTATGATGTATCGATGAACCAAACGAACATCGGAAACAACAACAACAAGGTACGGAGCAGACGTAATGTCATTCGCAGCATCTGCTAACCAACAAAAGTACTACCACCTGCAACTGCTGGAAAAGGATGGTGGCAAGACGTACTACACTCATACTCGCTGGGGCCGAGTTGGCGACAGTGGCCAAGTCAGGACTGTCGGGCCTATTCCTTTCGAAAGCGCCCTCAAGGAGTTCGAAAAGAAGTTCAAAGAGAAGAGTGGTCACAAGTGGGAGGATCGTGGCGAAGAGCCCAAACCAAAGAAGTACACATACCTCGAAAAAAACTACGAATCCGATGATGAGGATACCACGGACACCAAGAACGTCAAGGACGAAGAGGAAGAAGTCGCACCCATAGCGCAACCCAAGAGCACCTTGCCGGTTCCGACCCAACGCCTGATGGAGCTGATCTTCAATCAAAATCACTTCAATTCGGTACTGGAATCCATGGGCTATAATGCCAACAAGCTTCCCCTTGGCAAACTCGGAGAGAATACCCTAAAGAAAGGATTCGAGCATCTCAAGGAACTTGCTAATTTGATCGCTCAGCCTTCATTGGCAGAGACCAAGTACGAAATGTCTCAGAGTGATGCTATCCAAGAGTTCTCGAACCGCTACTACTCCACGATTCCTCACATCTTCGGACATAGGCGCCCTCCCATGATCGACCATGATGGGATTCTCCGACAGGAGGTTTCCATGCTTGATACCTTGTCGACCATGAACGTTGCCAATGAGATCATGAAGGCATCCAACAACAAGAAGACGGATGCGGAGAGCATCAACATCATTGATCAACGCTTCAACTCCCTCCAAATGAACGAGATGACTCCGCTCCTTCACAAATCCAAGGAATTCAAGAATCTGGCGGACTACCTCGTCAAGTCCGCTGGCCAAACTCATGGGATCGAGTACAGCGTCCAGGACATCTTCCGCATTGAGCGCCAGGGCGAGAACGACCGCTTCGAAAAGTCAGAGTATGCCAACATCAAGAACAAGAACCGTCGCCTGCTGTGGCACGGTTCTCGCACCACCAACTTCGGTGGTATTCTCAGTCAAGGCCTGCGTATCGCTCCCCCTGAGGCTCCCGTCAACGGCTATGCTTTTGGAAAGGGGATCTATTGCGCTGATGCCAGTACCAAATCAGCCAACTACTGTCTTTCCGGTCAGAGCAATAACACGGGTCTTCTTCTTCTCTGTGAAGTCGAGCTGGGAGACCCTATGTACGAGATTCCGACGGGCAATTCTAACGCACAATCCGACTGCAAGAAGAATGGCAGCATCGCTACGCTCGGCGTGGGCAGGACTGTGCCGCTGGGATGGAGAGATGCCGGTTGCGTGCACAACAAGTTGAAGGGGGTATTGATGGTTCGTGAATTGACTTTACAAAGATGGTCGTGATAACTGACAGTTTCAATTGTAGCCCGACCCGGCCAAGGCACTCGGCGACAACAAGGATATGACGACCGGCTACCTCCAGTACAATGAGTACATTGTCTACAACATCGCGCAGATCCGCTTGAGGTATCTCCTCAGAGTCGGGATGTGAGTTTTGTGTCGTGCTCAATCTAATGCTACGATCTGAGAGCGGAACAGGTTCTCGCCGCACGACTATTGACCTCGGGAAGAAGTCTCATCATTGGACATTTCAATGTCTTTGGTAGCGTTCTTACTCGCTACGGGCGATGATCTATGGGCAGCGCACAATCACATTCCTTAGCTTTGCATTTCCATGGTGCGGTGGAGTCCAACATTCCCTTTGCTTCCTACCCGCTTGCGATCTGGCCCCGGAGAAAAGAGGGAAATATGCCTTTTCAGTTCGGTCTATCTTCAGCCATCTGAAGATGTGCTTTGCTCATATGGTAGCCTCTCTGTTGCAAAACATAACATACTTATTCCATCATTCTTGCGTGTTTTCCGAAATGTCTTCGGGCCTTGTGTTCTGCCTCATCTGAAGCAAGACAGTCAAGCCCGGGGACGGGAAAAGTCGATACAATCTTACATTGCAAATATTCCTCGAGGGAAGAAAAGACTATATGCAAATTCAATAGCAAACTTTTCTCACTCACTGCATATCCAACGCTCACGGTCCAATTGAACTTCGCCCTTCATACCCCACTCATCTCTTCACAGCGTCTCCAATTAAAGCAAATACCGATAATCCGGACTCAAATCCCCCATCTCCGTCTTCTCATACTCAGTCAGCCCCAAATCACTAACCGCTCGATCCCTCTCCTTATTCTGCCGCCAACACAACGCCCCATACAGCACGCAGCTCAACACGCTCAAGCAGGCAAACGCAATACAAATGCTGTACCCAGGTACAAAGCGCGGAGCATCCTTGGCCAAGAAAGCATACACAGCAATGATGCCGCCGATGTTTCCGAATCCCACTTGCCAAGCGCTGCCGACGGAGCGGCGGTGGTGCCCACCGAGGTTCATGTTGAACCAGCACACGATAATCGGCATGGCAGAATACGTCCCCATGGTAACCAAAAAGAGCGCGGCATACTGCGTCGGGCGGTGGTTGTGCACTGTCAGTAGAATGGCAAACCCGGTGATGGAGACCAAGATGGCGAAGATGGCGAGGGCGAAGCGGTGGCGTAGTTTGTCGGACAGGAAGGCGAGGACCATGGCGAAGCCGAAGGCAGCGGCCCAGGGAGGCACGGAGTGCAGTTGGGTTTGGATGGGCGAGTAGCCGTAGGAACGGATGATGCCGGGGGAGAAGTAGGCGTAGCCGTAGGCGGGGACGATGAGCTGGCAGGGAGGGTTAGTATCAGGGTCTGATTGGCTTGAGATTGATGCTTACGCCAAAGTACATGAAACCCGCGACAATGACTTTGATGTCTTTGAACACGTTCTTGACATCGCTGACAGTGATGCGACGTTCGGCGGCTGAGGCGCCCTGATCAACGCGCAGTCGGTCTTTGACGTATTTCTTCTCTTCCGGGGTGAGCCAGGTCGCGTCTTCGGGGAAGGAGGGGAGCAGGAAGACGAAGGCGAAGGAGACGACGCAGGTTAGGACACCTTCGAGGATGAAGATCCAACGCCTGTAGAGGAGAGTAGCGTTAAATATTGGATCTAGAGTATATTACGATATGGAGGGAGAAGGAGAAGCTGTTCTTACCAACCCCTATACCCACGCATGTAGTCCATCTTCCCAATTGCACTTGCTAGCAGACCGCCAAAGGCGCCCGCGAGCGTGGTCGAGGAAAAGAAAAAGCTGTAGCGTCGCTGAGCTTCAGAACGGCGATACCACATGCCAATCAAGTAGAAGCATCCGGGGAACATGCCCGTCTCAGCCAAACCAAGGAAGAAGCGCGTGGCTAGGAGACCAGAGTAGGATTGCACGAGGCCTTGACATATCGTGATCAGGCCGAAGAGGAACATGCATCCTGAGACTGGAAATTGGTTAGTGGGGAGTAAAAGGAGTAGGTGGGTGTGCAATTGGGCAAGCTTACGCCAGTAACGCGGGCTGAATTTCTTGAGGAGGATGTTGGAGGGGATCTCGAAGAGGATGTATGGGACGAAGAAGATCACGAGAGCAGTGTTGTATTTGTTCGTGTCTTCGATTCCCAATTCTTCAGAAAGGCCGAAGATGTTGGCGTTGGCGATGTTGACGCTGATGGAGGTTAGTTGTGCCGTTGGAAAGACATGTGCCTTTCCCGAAGGAGTCCGAATGTGGGAAGATAGACATTGCACAGAAGATGTGTTCAAAGGAAAGTCGCGGAGAATTGTTTCGCTTACCGATCTAAAAATGCAAGAAGATAGAGGATACAGAGGAAGGGAATAACCCTCCAGTCGATCTTGTTCACCAGTTTCCGTTCGGTGGTGTGCGGCGGACAGACAGCGTGGACATCGTCGTCGTAAACCGGGCTGCTGTCGCCATTGTACTGGGCGTTCGGTTCGTCAAGCGAGTCCTGTTGCGCTCCGTTTTCTGTTCCATGTCAGCACATGAATTTTCGACTTCGTATAGACTCGGCTTGGTTCAGGTGGGTTGGGGACAAGGCAAGATTAGCCGACGTACTCTCGTGACCCCACCGCATGGCTGCGACGTCTTCTCTTTCTCTTTCTCGTCTTTCGCGTTCGCTATTCAAGACCAACGTCCCCGTCTCGAAGTATCGTGCTGGGCAATCGTCTTCGATTAAACTGATGAGGGGGAAAAAACGGGGACGAGCCCCGGCGGGTCACCGGCGAACCTTTAAAGGAACGGCGATTTGGTCACAGTCTTCGCTGTTAGCACTCGCTTCCCCGAGCTGCTGCTCGGCGCTCGCGCGAACCCCACATTGTGGCGTGCAAGCCACCGATCTCAGGCGCGCTTTGGCAGGTCGATTTGGGGTTGGCGCAGGTCAGCACACCGTGGGCTTGATTCCGCCGTCGGCAAAGTTGCCGCACCCAATATCCGAAGTCCCATGCAACCTCGAGGTCCAAATGTAGCGATGGATATTATGATTGCTGACATGTACGGAGTAGGTAGGGCTGATTTGTTTTCCGTGATCTGGAACGTGCGGGAAATACCTTATAGCTGGCCTCAGTGTACTGCGCTCCAATCATGATCGAGTAGGACATTGGCTCCTGAGCAACGTTTTGATGGGCAGTTTCCTGTCTAAATCTAAAGTTCAACGGGACACTCTTCGGGAGCGACGGGAGCAATCTGAGAGCCTCTAGTCGCAGTTAGGAAATCTACTCTCTGTGTGCCCCAAAGGAGGCTGCTTACCTCATGCTTCCTCCCGTGACCCCGTCCCCTCTTGCTCTGCCAAAGTTCGAAGTGCGACAGCAGGCGTGATATACTAGAGTTTAGCGTAGAATAATGACAGTGGATGAGGCTCCGTGTCGGCCAGCAACGGTCCGCTGAGTGCGCTCTTCCAAGGCTGGTCCTGATTGGCTGGAGGGACAGCAGGGGGTTTAACCTCACGTCTCCCGTCTCCCGTCTGTCTCTGTCGTCAACCCTCTGAAAACCATCAACCATCAACCGTCAACCGTCAGCCGTCAACCGTCAACCCTCAAACCGCTGCACCGGCCTAGAGGTACGCTGAACCGCCCTTTCGCAACCGCTTTGATTATATTGTACAATATTTGTCTGCCGCTCTCCATGTTTGTACATGACACTCGTCTTTGAGTGTCCCAGCATCCCGCCGCTGGAACAACACATCGCGCCGCATCTAGACCCCCCAGCCTGTTCGACCGCCGCCAGCCTGCTTCATGAGAGCGACCAGCACGTCTGAATTATTTCAGTCTTTCATAACTGTCGCGAGCTTTGCGATTGCCCTCTAGTCATCATTCTGCCTGCCAAGCCGCGCGAGTGCAGTTGTGGTGATTCCTTGTCGACTGGATCCGCAGGAAACGTGACCGACCCACCTCCGGGTGAAGGGTTCAAGTCCTGGGAAGCCCTTCCGGATCATGGAGGAAGAGCAAGGACTTAGGTTCAAGGAGTGGATGCCGTGGCTTTGAAGCCATTGGACTCCAGAGGAGAGCAGCGAACAAGTCACCTAAGCCTAAACCTCACCGGCGCTCGTCTTTTGTCGTATGCCCCCAGTCGACACAGCGAAACACAGCAATAATGGCGAACCTCATGCCCGCCATGGAAAGGCCTGCCTCCATGGTGGGAACCCACCGGGCACGCACTGCGGAGTCTAGGTTGGAAAAGCAGCAACCGCTCCAGCCAGCCTACTGTCGGACGCAAACAATAGCATTTTCGCCCTATTCAGAGCAGCAGCCTCATAGCTATTGTCGCCAACTTCCTCCAGTCCCCCAACACCCACCCCCTCCTCAGAATGCCCCTCCCTCCCTTCGTCAACTTCTTCCCCGACCCCAGATACTTCAGCACGGACAACCACACTTCCACCCTCAGGTGCAACATCGTTCTCAATATCCACAGACGAACGTCAATCACCACCACCAGGACCATCTCTATCCGCAAAACCACGTACACCACCGTGCTCAGGCTCAGGCGTTCTCTGAGATTCCTCAGTCCTCGCTGCCACGAGGTCATTCCCAGCCGTCTCAATTACCTTACCTCCAGCCGCGCCAACACTTTCATCCCCCACCGTTCTCACAAAACCATTTCCAGCCACGCCAGGAAACTCTCCCTCACGCACAGCAGTCTCACGTCCAGGTGTCTCATCAGTTGCATCCGCACCCGCAAGCGTACCAGCAATCCGACATGGTACTTCCGGCGGATCGGCAATCACCTTTCCAGCCGCTGCAACAATCCCCCTTCCCGGCGCAGCAGCAATACCAGCCCCACCAACAATCACTTCAAACACATCAGCCATCTCATCTTGAGGCTCATCATCAACTCCACTCCCCGTTGGACCTGCAATCCCATCCCACCCGTTCACTATCAGGTCAATTTCCCGCATTTCGCTACTCAGCATTCGGGTTCAACTCCCAGCACCTTCACTTCGTGCCAAGTTTGCCAGAGACTTCAGGATCGCAGCACTCTTCTCTCACCCATCAGGGCAACTTGAACCAATCGTCACAAGTCTATCCTTCCGAGTACCAGGACCTAAACTCCATGGCTGGCTCTCAATCTCCAAATACCTCCCACGGCTTCCTGTCAATGGAGTCTCAAAACGGTGGTCCCCAGCAATTTCACATGCAGCATGATGTTCTGATGTCTGTCAATGGCCTCACTGCTCAAGACAGTAAGTAAAGCCCTCCACCGACGGCTCTTTCAATAAAACTGACTCAATTTGTAGATGGAGAATTTGCTGCATTCCGTGTACAGTCCCAGCAAATTAACACTGCAGCTGGTATGGCGGGTCGTTTTCGGGCGACTCCGGCATCTTCGGCGGGTAAGAAGAGGAAGGCCTCAGATACCCCTGACACCGAGCATCGGCGGGATAAGTTCCAAAAGATCGGCTGTGAACCCCCCCGATCTGGACTCAAACGGGACCAGCCGAGCTCCGCTCGTCTAGAGAACAGATACAGCAATAGTACGGATACCGATGCCAGCCGTATATGTGACTACGACCAGAACTTCTCCAACAACACGACAGCCATGAACAGTCCTTCGCTGTCTTCCATCCGAGCGTCCTCCGTGGCATCCTCAATAGCATCATCCATTGAGAAGCTACCGCGCAAATCAGGTGCTATTCGTAGCCGCAAGTCAGCTCGACCCGACCAATGGGTTCCGTATAAAGTTGCCAAACCAGTTGTAACGCCCCAAAATCCACGCATTAATGAAGATGAAACTAACCCTCGAATCGAGGCCAAGGTACTCAAAGGACGACCAAAGAGCGCGCTGTCGGCTTTTGCCAGCCGTGCTTCCAAGTTCCCTGATGAGCTCTGGTTAACCGTCTTCGAGAAGTTTCACCCAGCAGATCTACTTGACTTTGTCGTCAAGTGTCCGGCGGAGGTCATCCGGCAGGTAGCACGGCATTACCCAGCCGTATGGCAGCGGTGCCGTCACGAGGCATTTGGAAATGATCACCCCAGCCCACCAAAGGATTGTAATGGGACCCTGCTTTCCGAATTCCAGTATTTCGACCTTCTCTTTGGAAAGGGCTGCATGCGATACGACAACTGCCTGTCGAAGAAGCAGCCATCGGAACCATCCATCAATCCTGAAGAGGACGGCACTAGGGCCCGCAAAGCCTACTGGGCATTTGGTCGGCGGTGGTGCCGGGCCTGTTTTGCGAGCAAGATTTGCAAACGGCAAGAGGTAGAGGGGTGGATCAAGTACCCAGCTTTGCTCGATTGCTTAATGACTGGCATCGTGAACTATACTGGGGAGTACTGCGGTATCAAGAAGGATCCCAATACACAGCCTCATGCCACCGGCGAATGGGACGTGTATGCCGAGGCGGATATGGAGCAATTGACCTTACATTACGAGATGATGTTGAAATCTATCGAGTATCGGCACGGCACGGCGGCGGGCCAGGCTGCTATGAAGCAGGAATGGCTCAAACTCGAGAAAGAGAAGATCCAACAGCGGACTGAGCAGCTCCTCGAGATCGAGTCATGGTCGAAAGAAGAGTACGTGCGCAAGCGGAAGGAGAACGCAGGCAAGAAAAAGACAAGGGAAAAATTCTTCATCGATGCCGCAGCAAAACTCGACCCCCCTATCCCCCCTCATCTCCTTGCCTACATGGATCCCTACCGTACCGCCCTCGGCGATGGCCGCGCCGATGCCACGGACCGATCCTTCGCCCTGCTCTCCCGAAAGATCATTCCCCTCGTCCCTGAGGCTAAGCAGATGCACGAATGGCAACAACGCGGCAACCTTGCAGTCCGCACTCATACTTTCTCTTCCATATCAGACTACTGTGCGCACGAGCGCCTCCGCAGCCTCAACACCAGCCCAGAGTGTCGTCCCCTGAAAGACCTGACAGTCCGCGTCGAGAAGAACATGGCATCGCACCAGCGCCACACCAGGATGAGTAACCAGGACTTTGTCGTGCTTGGCTTGAGGCTGTTTCATCGCATCTACGACAACACGCCTAAGCACGCGCGGCCGCGTAGCAGACTGCCGATCCACGAGGCCGACGGCACATACAAATTGACCCTCTTCGACGCGATCCATGTCTACAACGAGCTTGCGTCCTGCGACTCCCTCCCCAACCCGAGGAACAAGGACACCAAACTCCTCGTCAACCTCGCACGTCCACGCAAAGATGTCAAGAAAAAGTTCTCGCTGAGCGATTTCCTTGAAAGGACTCTACACCAAATCTCGGCGGGCCCATTCTCGTTCCTCGCGCAGGCGGGACTGAGCGCGGGCAATGCTCGATATAGCTGGCTGCTTGTTGAATGGCCGATGCAGCTGCCTATGCTGACGTCGGCGGAGGAGGATGAGTGGAGTAAGAAGGCACCGAGTCAGAGGAAGAAATATGAGAAAGATGAAGAGAAGAATTATGGGCTTGAAACGGATCTGCCGCGGGCTTGGAGTATGACTCTTTAGCCGGAGAGAGAGAGGCACGGTGTGTGGGAACAGAAATACAAAGAGAAAAAAAAGAGAAAAGATTTTGCACTCTCAGTCACTTTCGTCGTAGGCGGAGAGCGATGGCGACGAGGGAAACTTGCACATTTTGAAATTGCTTTGATTTGACTGGTGCTTTTGCAGAAAAAGTTGACTTTTTACGGGCACGTGTTCGAGCCGATATCCATACCCCCGGCCCTTTGCTATTCATTGCGGGCTCTTGCTTGGATCGGCGGGACTTTTCTGGGAAATTGTTGTGCAAAGTCGGTGGGACTTTCCTAGGGAGTTGTCGTGCAGGTCAAGGCGGAAAAGTGATGGGATGGGGACGGCCCGGAGGTTTTTGAATCTTTTTTTTTTGTCTTTTTGCATGGCAATGGCAATGGCAATGGCATGGTATGGCGATTTTGGGATGGGGGTGGACTTTTCTTTGATTTTCTTCATTTGATTTCTCGGTTTTCTTTGCTCGGCTAGGATCGAGAACTTGCTTTGCTGCAACATACCTAGTGAGGTATTTCATAAATACAATAGTTATTCATGTCTTATGCATTGGCAAAGAATGGGATAGATTGTCTAGCGAGGTGGCAAATACTACCCGGGCATCTGACCGAGGGCCTCAAAACATCGGGGTCCAGTTTGGATCAGGGCATCAAAGTCCAACCGCCAACGACGCAGAGATCCTCATACTCTCAACAACAACTCGAGGTTTGCCAATGGAACTTGAGTCTCGAAGAATCTAAAAGGTTGCGCCTAAGCTACTGCAGGAGAGGGATAGTTGATTCTATTGATACCGCAAAAGGAAAATTATGTTATAAGTACAACATCAAAGTGTTGAGATGCCCAACCCCATTCAAGATATCCAAAGACACAAGAAAGAGGGAATTACGTTCCAACTACAACATCAATGTGTTGAGAAGCCCAACCCCATTCAAGTTATCCAGATGCCAAAGACTATATGTACAAGATCATGGCGCAACATTGCTGCACTCAGATGAAGGAAGACTGAAGCCCCCGGAGGACAGTTCAGTTGTGGCCGTGCATGAAACTCGCCAATAGTAAAACACCCCGCTCCAAGAACAAGTTGTAGAGCATTTCCCTGCAAAGTAAATCGTGTGAGCAATCAACTGAAAGTGACGGAAATTTGTCTCCAGTGACTTGCTCACGCCCCATCGAGCCGATGCTTACTCGGCATTGACAGGAATCCACGCGCGGCCCCTGCGACTGAATTTCCTCTTCATGGTCGCGCTGGTAGCGATCTGGATGTGGCGCACATTCGGCATAGCCTTGGACAGGCGGAACACCTCCCAGACGAGCAACTCGTTCCGGTCGTCACCCGCGCTGCGCAGTTCCTCCATGTTGATAATCCAGCAGACATCGATGTCGGTCAGGTTGGGCATGCACGAGAAGTAGTCCTTGAGGCGGTCGACTTGTTTGCGGAGGAACTCGGAGGTTATCTGTGCACGGAGAAGGCGCTCCGTGTGCAGGTCGAGGTGGCGCGTGATGTCGTCGTCGTCCTCGTCCTGCGAGGAGGATTGAGCTTGGGCGCGGAGGCTGCGGGCGACTGCGGCTTTGAACTCGGCAAAGCGGTAGGCGAGAAACATGGCGTCAAGGTCGATGCGGACGGCCAGCTTGCGGACAAGGTCTGGACGCGGGAGAACGAGGCAGTCGATGGTGTCGTTCATGTGTTTGGCGGTGAAGAAGACGTTGACCCAGCAGCTGCGGAGCATGTTCTGGCCGAACTCGACGGCGATCTGGCGGTTGACGAAAAGCAGACTATGCTTGGGGATAGCAATGGGCTTGCCGTCGAGCATGCAGTAGGGCGAGGTGCAACCTTGGTTGTCCGGGAGTGGATGTGTGCCATCGATGAAGTTGGTCGTGAGGTCGACGAGGTATTCGTAGCTCTCGGGGCAGAGGCTCGTGGGAGTTTCCTCGATGGATATGGTGAAGATCTCCAACCGAAGCTCGACCGGAATTCGCCTGAGGAAGAGACAGTCGGACGGGTGGAAAGCCGGTGGCGCATATGGTAGACCGTCTCCGACGATGGTGGGCGTGCTGTCGTTCGAATTCGAATCCGCTGCGGCCAGGTTGTTGCGGATCAAAGTACGCTCCAATTGTTCTCCGAAGGTAGATTCTGCCCCGGTAGAATTCGCGAGGTTGAGAGAGACTCGAGGAGGAATTGTGGATGTTGAAGCCATGACGTGGTTTGATTCAGAAGCCTGGCGACCAGCGGAGTTGTTGACAGGGTCAGATGCAGCCTCGCCACACGTTGAGATGTTTTCAAGAGCGCGGCATTTGGACTGGCGTTCGCCGTCGTCAGAGGCAGAAGCCTTGCGCTTGCGCGAAGACGACATTGCGTTGTGAATTTAGGGATGCTGAGTGGTGAACTTGACGGCGAAGCTGAAGAAACTGAACATGAAAACACAAAGTAAATATTGGTCTTGTTTTTGTAGCCGCAAGACAGAGATATACTTATTGATGTACACTTCGATAGCACAGGCAGCGAGGTGAAGCGCGAGGCAACGGACTCGAAGGTTGTGATTGTTGAAGTTGTTGTTGTTGTTGTTGTTGTGGAAAGAAAGAGGTGCGCGGCGCTGTGTTGATGTTGATGGTGCTGACACGATCACGTGCCGATTACCTTCGCTTGTCGCGACGTGTGTGCGCGTTTGCTTCTTGGCGCGCGGCTAATCTTGTCTTCCAGGCCGTCGCGCAGCCGACGCACGGGCCATGCAGAGCCCGACAGCCGTTGCGTGGCTGGCTTTAAGGTTGGCTTTTGGCTTTAGCTTCGCTCGCTCGACAGCTCTGTCCTACTCCTCCGTCATTCTGCTTCGACGAGACATCCTCCAGCTCCACCACGCCAGCTCCCTCACCTTGCACCGTCCGAAATGCCACAAACCCAGCCCTTGACCCGGAGCGACAATCTATCTCGCTCGTTACTTTCTAGCCTCCATTGATTTGCAGCCCAACAGCCCGAGCAAAAATGGCTTCCGAGTCTACGCCTCTCATGGGATCTCCCACTCCGCGCCGCCCACCAGGCTCAGAATCCTCGAAGCCTCCTCGTACAGTAACCTTCAATCCCACAGTTTCCACCAGCAGTCCTCCACCAGCATCCAATTTGAAGCCGTCTTCTCAATTCCCCCCTCCTGCCACAGGCCCTCCCCCAGTAGCCGGTCAGCCAGTGCTGTCTGCTCTGAACGCAAAACTGCGAAGAAGACACAGCCAAGGAGCTCCATTGATCCCCCAAAACCTCTACGCCAACGCTCCGAAAATTGGCCCGCAGAGAACAACAAAGACGGCTCAAAAACTGAAGCTCCTTCCAGACCCAGATCATGGCGAGGATGGCCCTGACGAAGAGAGTGGGAGAGATGTGTATTCACAATACACCCGAATAAAGGACCCCACAGCCCGCCGAGATGCCGCGCGACTGGGCAAGGAAGACAGAGAGAGATTGCCGAGGGTCACCGCATACTGCACCGCATCCTCCTACGACATGGATGGAATCATGAAGTTTTTCAAAGGGAAGATGAAGACTCGAGGCGCAGCGCCCAAGTTGTTCGACGAGTGTATTTATTCGCCGTACAACTACGGGAAAGATGCCGCGGAAAAACTGCCGCAGCGAACCATGGCATCGTATGGAGGCGTCCAACAGGAACGACGCTTCTCGGACAGCGCCGTGGAAGCCGAACATAATAACGAGCGTCGAGAAGACCTCATTGATATGCACACTCCTGAGGGCAACATGCGACTGGATTCTCCAAGCCGAGTCTTGAGCCCGGTCCAGCTGAACGAGGGCGAGACCCTGTCCCGAACTGGTACCCATGTCAACACTGTCGACTTTGACACTGAGGTTCATACGCCGGAAGTTTTTCTGTTTGACTATGGCACGGCTGTCATATGGGGCATGACTGTTGCGCAAGAGGCCAGATTTCTCAAGGAGATTTCCAAGTTTGAGACGGAGAAGCTCGCCAAAGACAATGTGCAGACCGAAGACTTTAATTTCTACTACACGCGAGAGTACCAAGCTCGTATATACAATGACTTTATCAGTCTACGGGATAAAAAGAACTACATGACCAAGTTAGCCATCAGCCATGCGCTGTCGCAAAGCGTCAAAGTAAGTGGGATTCTTCATGCAGGCTCAACGACTGCTGCACTCATTGTAATATCAAGATCTGACACCCACTAGACATCTTTATATGAAGACCTCGTGGACAACACGATCGAGACTACGAAAGAAATTCCCACACAAATCGCTACCACCGGGAAGGTGAACCTCACACGCAGCCAAATCAACATGCAGATTGGGGAGCTATTCATCCTCCGTATCAATATTCATCTCCAGGGGTCGGTCTTGGACGCCCCAGAGCTCATGTGGGCGGAGCCGCAACTGGATCCGATTTACCAAGCTGTGCGAAGCTATCTGGAGATGGATCAACGAGTCAATCTGCTGATGGAGCGGTTGACCGTGATTGCAGACCTGCTTTCAGTGTTGAAGGACCAACTTACGCACACCCACGGCGAGTATTTGGAATGGATAGGTCGGTCAACTTGCCATGTTGCTTTGTGCTGCCTCTAACACGTACCTCCAGTCATTGTTCTCATTGCTGCAGAAGTTCTCGTAGCAGCGGTCAACATCGTGGTCGATTTGTATGCTGGGGTCGACTGAAGCAGATCAACGCACCCCGCACTTGAGGGTTACCCCTCTCTGTACATAGACTGTCTCTCTTTTGTATATGCCATCGCTTGGGTGATCAAAGTAGCACGGGAATGATCGCAAATTGGTCACAGAAATGGTGAACAGGGTAGCAACTGGGTTTCCTTTGCATTGACGAGCGTTCCGCCGGCAGTCTATTCTCGGGAGCACTTTGAGCATCTACGCTTGATTGGCTGGTAATTGTGGATTGCTTTGCCCCTGTAGGGCATCGATGTTGAACGGTCCTGGCCCTGGGTATGCACGGTACGCTGCATTGCTGCTCCAGGAGAACACAGGAGTCAGGTCACGAAGCAGCTAGGAGTTCTGGTACTGAAAAAATAATTGAAAGCATACCCCACGGAACAATTGATAAAACCAAATGATACTGTGAGATTCCGGATCTGTACTCTTCCATATTGTGTCTTGTTGTCCTTTGTTCGGCTGGTGGCTGGTCGACTCGAGGTTGGCCGTGTTCGCTGAGTTAATGAAAGTGGCGCACCACTTCCTCCGCAAAGCCGCACCTCGACGTCGCGTATTGCTAATTCTACGTCCAAACATAATAATCCTGCCACGCCCTTAGATCTCCCCAATGCTCTGTTACAGATGAGTTGGAATTTGCTCGAGCGCTTCATCGAGTCGGATCACTTCAACAACGATCCATCCCTCTCGGTAGCGTACCTCTCGTACGGCCAACTCTCTTAATTCCGCACATCTCCCCTTACCTCCCCAACCTCCAACTTTGCCCTGAGAGAACCGCGGTCGCTGACAGTCCAAAGACGATATGCAGATCATGTCGGTATCCACTACGTGCTGTGCTCCAAGCTCAGGCGGTTCAGTTACGAGGAGATTGACTTCTTCCTCCCGCAACTATGCCACCTTCTCATCAGCGTCGACAACGAGTCCATGGCGCTGGAGGAGTTCATAACAGATCTCTGTGAGGAGTCTGTGAACAGTGCATTACTAGTAGGCCAGCCAGATGCATACTCTCTCACGCGGAAGCTGACATTTACAGACGTTCTGGCTATTTCAAACCTATCTCCACGACCTGTCCGGCAACCCGCAATCGGATTCGTTCAAAACCTGTAGACGGATATACAACAAAGTTCAGCGAATTGTTTTTGGAGCTTCAGATAATCCCCGGAAGGAGAAGATCAGGGAGAACGTCCTTCCCGTCACGGTGCTGTCGAGTTTGATACTCGCCAGCATCGGGGCTCCATTTCTACCACGACACGCGGGGCCGCTTGCACTCGCACAGGCTCGGCGCCCTCGACCGGCGGACGATACCATTTCAGATGCTAGTCAAGTGCAGAAGGTGGGTCGGAGTCACACTGTATCGGGTGAACGGTCCAGACCGAAGAACAGACGAGTGCAAGATGGTGCTCCCACAGACACCTCGAAAGCGCTGCGGAGGATATCGACTCCGGTCTTGGAAGCGCCTGCAAGCCCGGATCTAATGGAGACTCCTCGGAAAGCGTCAAAGTCGAAAGCACGACCTGCCCCGAAGCCCTCAATGCTGTCAATCGTGTCTTCAGACGCTCGTCTGAGCTCTTCATCGCTGCCAGAATTCCGTCACCACGATACAACACCCGGTCCCACTCCGCCTGCAACTGCTGGTTTGAAGCAAACCCCAATGACACTGCGACGTCGGCATTCCCACATGATGCGCCCATTGACCCCTTCCGCAGTACCACGAGCCCAAAAGATTCGGATGCTCAGGAGCAACTACTTTCGCAGTCAGACACAATTCCTTACTGCCCTGGAAGATATTTCAAATCGATTAGTTGTTGTTCCAAAGCCTGCTCGATTAAGCGCTCTTCGGGCCGAGCTAGCACTGATCGCTCAGGACTTACCTGCAGAAGTTGACATTCCCGTCATTTGCCCAGCAGTCCTAGAAGATGGTTCTCCAGGGAAAAGCCGACATCATCGTATCGTGCGACTGAGTCCGGCCGAAGCCACGTCCTTGAACAGCGCCGAGCGTGTGCCTTATCTTCTCATGGTAGAGGTTCTAAAAGAAGACTTCGACTTTGATCCCGACACCGAAGCAAACACGGAGCTATTGCATCAGCTGCTCTCAGAGAAGGGAACCACGAAAAGACGACTTTTTGACATTACCGAGGCGTCACGTGAAATCATCCCTGATCGTCCGACGGAAGCCGCTGCTGACAGTGTTTTCGAGCCTTCAAATGGAGATTTGGGGAGCTCATCGCTGATACAGAATGAAGAGCCGACTCCGATGCCCATTCGTCAAAGATCGCCCTTCATGCCTAATAATGTTCAAGCGAACGCAGTTGTAGCGAGGTCGTCCAGTGGAACAAACACTCTTTCTTCGAGAACTACCATCTCGACACCCAGGACTTCCGACATGGACAACAGCAGATCTAGCAGTCCCTCTAGGCGGAGAGCAACGTTCAGCAACAAGTACGCAGCACCAGACCAGCCCGATTTCTCAGCTCTGGCTTCCCACATGCGCACGGCCGCTCAAATGCTTGCTCAATTAGACTCGAGTAGCTCCAAGCGGCCAAGAATGGAGGTCGCTGCAATCAAGGCCAAGATCATTGCTAGCATGCAGACCTTGGAAGAGCAGAATTTCTACGCAGATGATGCTACGAGTGCTCCCTCATTTGATGCCATTCTGGCAAATGCAAATGCAGTTGCCGATACAGCAATCCCGGAAGATTTCGAAGAGAGTCTAGAGTCTACAGATCCCAAGGACAGCTCTGGAGCAGGCGCTGCACGCATGGAGAACGATTCAAAAACTGGTGGTGTCAGTCGCAGGGGTGATAGGGATGACCCCAGCGCAGCGACGTTCGGAGAGGAATGGACTGTGAAGAAAGACCGTATCAGACGGTCCTCCCCCTATGGATGGATGAAGAATTGGGATCTCATCAGCGTCATTGTGAAGACAGGGGCAGATCTACGACAAGAAGCCTTCGCGTGCCAGCTAATCCAAGTCTGCTCCAAGATCTGGGAGGATGCCGGCACCCCCGTCTGGGTCAAGAGGATGCGAATACTCGTCACGGGCGAATCTTCGGGCCTCATCGAAACCATCACAAACGGAGTCTCCCTCCATTCTCTCAAACGAAGTCTGACCCTCGCAAGTATAGCCGGCGGTACCAATCCTCGGAAACGAATTGCGACCCTGAGAGACCACTTCATCAAGACCTTCGGCGACATCGAGAGCGACGGTTACGCGGCAGCCGTCGAAGCTTTCTCCAAGAGTCTGGCGGCTTACAGCATGATCGGCTACGTCCTGCAGCTCAAGGACCGCCACAACGGCAACATTCTCATCGACAACGCCGGCCATGTCATTCACATCGACTTTGGCTTCATGCTTACCAATTCGCCGGGTAATATGGGTTTCGAGGCCGCGCCGTTCAAGCTCACGCAAGAGTACATTGACGTGCTCGGCGGTGTTGGCAGTCCTGCCTTCGACGAGTTCAAGCGGCTGTGCAAAGTGGCATTCCAGGCACTGAGGAAAGAGGCCGAGAGGATGATCATGTTGGTGGAGCTGATGGCGAGAGAGAGCAAGATGCCCTGTTTTGCGGGTGGGGCAGCGCAAGCGGTTAGTGCGCTAAGAAGTAGGTTCGTTCTGCAGTTGAGTAGGGAGGAGGCAGAGGGGTATGTTGATGATTTGGTCGCGAAGAGCGCGGGAAGTTATTATACCAGGCTGTGAGTATTGCCCCCCTGCCTTTGCTTTAGTGTTTGGGAGGACTGCCGATTGACACGATATCCAGTTATGATACCTTCCAGTACCGCACCCAAGGTATATACTGATTCTGAGCGGAGCGGATTCGAGCGACTGGACTGGAGGGAGGATCGATTGGTCAAGGTTGGCTCTTTTGCTTGCATGGATTGGCGTTTTCCGTGTCCCTTTTCCGCATTGGATTGGCGTTGGATGATGGCACGCTTGTTGGTTGATGATTACCCCCTCCCTTCTACACCATTGCTTTGGGGCTGTTTATAGACTTGCCTGAGGGGTTGGGCATGATAGGACTCCTTAAAAACGGTTTTCCCTGCTCGAGTTGTCTACTCAAGCAGACTAATTCTATACGGAGTAGTGCCATTCCAGGATACATTGTTTCTTGGACAGCCCTGACAGAGCTATCGCGCTTACTCGACCATTCCTGGCGCAGCTTTTGAGCGCTCACCTACGCCTGTACGCCTGGATTATGTCTGAATCTCCCCATCCAACCCCACTTGGAGCATTGGACAGCAGGCTTTTACTTCCACCGGAGGAATCGGAATCTCAAGGATTGTATAGATGGCCGTGATGCCCAAGGGCCGAGTTGTGAGGTGAGGTTGGGCAGTTCTGCGCTAGTCTCATAGTAGTCTAGCGCGGCTCCCCAAGGAACATTTCCGTTCCGCTTCTTCCTGCAGTTTGCGACATCACTGCCGTGACTGCCCTCTGCGACCGCCGCTGCCCTACCTGCCCGACAACCTCACCTCCACGTCCAGATAACCCGCGTTGGGCTGTCGACTCTCTCCACCTTGCGCCCACTGGTCGCCGAGGCCTCTTTTCCCCTCTTGCCTCTCTTACTCCTCGCTCAAGTCCATCTCACCATGCTCAATCACTACCCAAAAACTGGTACGGCTGCGAGCAGCAAGTGGTCATCTCAGGCAACTTCCAGCACGCAATGTCAGAAATGCCTGAAGCGAGGTTAGTCCAAAATGTCTTCACACTATCATCATTGCATTGTCTAACAGCTTCCAGGTCACTACAGCTACGAGTGTAAGGTCGCGCCGCAAGACCGTCCTTACGTCTCGCGGCCATCTGCAACTCAGGTTCTGGACAACCCAAGCCTGAAGCAGAGACCCACGGTGGACGTGCCCGAGGAGTTCAAAACAAAGACGTACGTGTACAGCATACGCGCTGCTGTCTGGTCTAACTAGTTTCCCCTCAGAAAAAGCAGCATCTATGAGCGAAAATGGCCTGTCGAGCGTGGCCGCAAACGCTCGCGCGATGACGACGACCGTCCCCTCACCACGCGCAAGCGCTCTCGCTCTGCCTCTTCGTCCTCCGTCTCCTCGATCTCCACAAACAAGTCCAGATCCGTGTCGCGAACTCGCAAGAGCAGGCGTCGCGCTAAGCGCGATCGCGACGATGACACATACATGACCTCGCAGAAGTCTGACTACCCACCACCTCGAGCCCGCAGCCGCGAACGCAAAAAGCGCAGGCGCTCCTTCAGCTCCGCTTCCGACGCTTCCTACTCAGACGACAATACCTACGCGAAGAGGGGCAAGTCAAGCCGCAACATCCGGCGCCGTCGGAGCTCGTACAGCCCAGAGAACCGAGGACGGCGACGCAGTAGGTCCATGTCGATGGACAGGGACCCCAAATCCAAGAGCCGTAGCCGTAGCCGTAGCCGTGTCCACAAGAAGCACCACGGTGGGGGCATGAAATACTCGCGATCTAGAGACAGGCGCAAGAGCTGGCGTGAAGAGAAGGATGGCGGAAGGGAGCGGTCGGTGAGCAGGAGCCCGTTCAGGAAGGAAGCTCCTCCAGCCGCAAACAACGGTCGATGGGATCGAGGAGGGCTCGCCAAAGACTATAAGAAGGGGATTGATCAGACATTTGTGCGGGGCGCCGATCGAAACGGTGGCCCTGCTGCTGAGCCACAACGGGAGAAGAGCCTCAGTCCGTTTAGCAAGAGGGTAGCGCTCACGCAAGCGATGAGCATGGGCGGTCGATGAGGAGAGGAGAAAGAGTTCAAGGATTCGTTTCGGTGCTGTTTGCTGAGCCACCGCAAGAAAAAGCTATGGGCAAGTCCGCAAGAAATTGACGTTCACGCAAGCGATGGACATGAGTGGCCGATACGGAGAAAGAGAAACATGTAGGATACGGCAGTGTGGCATCAACTAGGTACCTTCTCCCAGTCGTGACAGTATTCAAGGAATCTGATAGATAGCCAATGAAAGAGAAGTAATATCAGTACCCCTGAATAACAGAATGGCTTGCCAACTAAGCTCCCGTGGTAGTCCTTTGCTACGAGTTGTTGATGCCGCTGCGCCTATTTTGTATCGACCTTGCGCCAATTATGAACGATTTTGAATGTCTCTTGCCTAACGCCGCATGCTATGCATCAGTGGAAGAATCGCCATGTCCTATGCAGAATACGAATTGAAATATCACTCGTCTTCCGTTTCCTCCAAATCCCTACTTTCCTCCTCTTCTTCTTCCCGCTCCCTCCTTTCTTCGTCCTCCTCTTCTTTCTCCCGAACGTGCATAGCCCCGACCAAACTCGGCCCATCCATCGTCCCCGCCTCCTCTGCCCCTTCACCCACTCCAGTAGCAGTAGCATCGCCTTTCGCTGCACTCCCACTTGCACCTCCATTCGCGCCTCCACCTCCTCCAACCTTCTTCGCCTTCATCTCCTCCGCCCTCTGCCGCACTAACCGCGCAATCGCATTCTCATACCTGGTATCCAGCCTCTCCTTCCGCTTCTCCAGCTCCCTCTTCAAGTCCCAATTCGGCTTCTTGGGCCGGATCTGAAAAACATCAATCGGTTTCGCCGCCTTCTTCTCCGCCTCTGCCTGCGCCTTCGTCTCGAGCGCAAGTTCCGCTGCTTTCTGCTCGAGCGTCGGTTGTGCGGAGGTGGACGTGGGCGCGGACTCGAAGCCTAGTTTTGGGCCACGGGTAGCGACGTCGTAGTTGCGGCCGGAGAGGTATGATTTGGTGACGGTTGTGGAGGAGTCTTCTTGGTCGCCGCCGGTGCCTGGGGCGGGGGATTTGGCTTGTTTGGCGGGTGGGCCTTCTTCGTTGTTGTTGTTGCCGTCGTCGTCGTCGTCGGTGGCCTTTCGTTTGAGGGTTTTCAGTTGCGCGAGGCGCGATTTGCGGTCGGAGGTTGCGGCACTGAGGGCGGCGCGGGATTGGGTTGTTGACGACATGGTGGGTTGGTGGGGCTATATGATGGTTAGTTATAGCTGTTGGCATAGTAGTATATGTTCACTTACTTTTGTGGTTGGGTGGTGAAAGAGGAAGATTTGTAGCCCGACTTTTGCGCGGGAGGTGAACCCCAAATGTTCACACGCCAAGACTTCGACCGCATTGCAGGGCAACATTTAACGTCAACATCCACTTCACCACAAAACATCGACCACACCGAGACCCACCCCCGCGATGGCGTCGCGTAAAGATGTACAAGACATTATGGGTCTGCCTGCCGGCAGTGTCCCTCCAGTTCCTGTCCCGAAGGCCTCGAAAATGCAGCCACCGAAGCATCGCAAGACCGGTCTGAATCGCGAACTCGAAGCTCTTTACGGAGAGCGACTCCCTCCCGTTTCCATCGTCGACTCCAAGAAAGTCTATCGCTCCAAACTGACGCGCGACGGTCCCGCTGTGAAATGGTTCGTGTTGATTTCCAAGGGTGCATTTCGCAATGCATACTGACTGAAATAAACAGGTCGAGGAACCGCTTCTCAAATCCTGCGCGCATCGACGGCTTGAAACTGCGACACTGGCGACCGAAGCGGATCGCAGACGACGATGCAACTTCTGATAGCGAGCAGGACTACTCATTCGCCAAGTACAACATCCAGGTCACAGGTCCCCAATACAACGATGAGGAATACACGAAGCTGTTGAAAGATGATGACTGGTCTAAGGAGGAGACGGACTATCTTGTCGAGACTGTCAAGCAGTACTATCAGAAATGGCCTGTCATCCACGACCGTTACGAGTACATTCCGTCGAACGCTGAGAACCTCCCTTCGCAAACTATCGATGATACCATAGATACTGAAAACGCCAATCCCTCACAACAGACGCCCATGGCTCTTGCGAAGGCTCGAACCATGGAGCAACTCAAGTCAAGATACTACACAGTCTGCCGCGTGTCCATGGAACTCCAAACCCCTGGCGGCGTCCAGAACATGAATGAAGCTGAATTCCAGCTACATGATACTCTCCGGTCCTACAATCCGGACCGCGAGACAAGGCGCAAAGAGCTTGCTGCATCGTTGTTGAATAGGCCCATCGATGAGATCAAGGAAGAAGAATCACTCCTTGTTGAACTGCAGCGGATCCAAATCGCTCAACCCCGAATTGAAGGCGAGCGCGAGGCGATCCGAGCAGCCTTGGAGGTGGATACAAAACCAAGCGCCGCCGGAGCTTCCGCGTCGCCGCCCTCTTCTTCTCAGCTCCAGCAACTGTTCAATCACCTCTATCAGAACGAGCGCAACAAGAAACGTGGTGGCGGTGGTGGCCGACTCTCCCTTGCCCCTGGCGATATCTTACAGAGTCCTGTTATGGGTAGTGCCAACGGGACTCCCATTACTTCCGGTGGCCGCGATTCATTCGGTAATAACCAGAAGAGAAACTCCATCGCTGCCAACGGCACACAAGAACCAATTCGCAGACTAACCCCCCGTCAAGAGGCCCGCTTCGGCATCACGACTCACGAACGCATCGTCTCGGGCATTTCTTTCCGCACCGATAAGCTCAGCAAGATGCGCGTGGCCAAATCTCAGACTCAGACTTCGAAGATCTCCGCCGTGCTCGCCGAGTTGGGCGTTCCTGACATCCTTACCCTGCCTTCGGACAAGGTCTGCGCATCGTTCGAGGCGTTGATCAAGAGTGTGCTTGCTCTTGTTGAAGCGAGGAAGGCGCTGGAGAAGGAGAAGGGCGAGCTCAAGGTCTTGACGCAGATGAAGATACAGAAGGAAGGCGGAGGCCAGGGTGTCAATGGAACCGCGGGTCCTGGAACCGATGGCGCGGGTGATAAGAAGGCGGACTCGGAGCCTGCCGCCAACGACGAGCTTGATGCCGATGCTGATGCTGACGCCGAGGGTGATGAGGATGCATCTGAGGCAGTGCCGGAAGCGGAGGATGACGATATGGACGCCGACCCTGATGTTGAAGTTGACGAGGACGCTGAAGATGACGCTGAAGGCGAGGACGAGGATGAGGATGTCAAGGAAGAAATGGCTGCCGACGACAACACGGAAATCGAATCCTCGCGGCCGCGGTCCTCGCGCTCGAATCAAAAGCGCAGTGCGAGTGTGCTTAGTGCTCTCAGCGGAACGAGCTCGAGGCGGCAGAAGCGGTAGACCGTTCTTCCTGTTACCAAATCTCTTCTGTTCGAATCTGTTTGAGCGGGTCTGGTTATTGCATAGCGAAGGCGTCGGTATGGATTCTGTGTGCTGGGACTCACCCCTGTTTTCTGATACGACAAGGACGGCTAAGCGGCGGATGCCAGAGTCTTGCCTCCTGGGCTTATTTTCGAGTCTACTCCTGAAGAACAATGTCAAAAGCAACCCTTGAATTCAGGATCATTATACTGTGTTCATCTAATTCGTCAGCTCGAACGTGTCCTTCATTAGTCACGTGAATTGCCTTCAAGCATGCGCACGTGACCGTCACCATAAACTATCTCCGCTCCGGAATTAAGAGGAGCCCTGGCCCGTTCTCATTTTCCACGTCAGGGACTGTTAACTCCAGCCTACAGAAATGTGCGCCTTTCGTCCGCATTCACTATATCCGGCCTCTCACTTAGTAGGTAGGGACTGAGGCATGCGTCATAAGTAATTGAAGCGTAGTTAATGGGTTAAGTTAGCATATAAAGGAAGTAGCTCATCTCTTTAGTCTATTCTTTCATCTTCACATCTTCACACTACATCATCACCTATCTTCTCCTCATTCTCCACCAAGAAACATCAAGATACAAAACAATGGACAAAGTCAAGAACGCCGTCTCCTCCCTCACCGGCGCAGGATCCAAGATCCCCACTGTACCACTCGGCAAGAATGGACCTCAGGTCAATCGTCTCGGTCTCGGCCTCATGGGCCTTTCCGTCTTCTACGGGCCCAAGAAGCCAGACGCCGAACGCCTCGCCTTCCTTGACGCCGCCTACGAGCGTGGCGAGCGCTTCTGGGACACGGCCGACATGTACGGCGACAACGAGGACCTCCTAGGGCAATGGTTCGCGAAGAACCCGGACAAGCGCAAAGACATCTTCCTCGCGACCAAGTTCGCCAACAAGAATTTTCCGGACGGGAGCTGGGGGATTGATTCCTCGGCCGCGTACTGCAAGCAGGCGCTTGAGAAGAGCTTGAAGAGGCTGGGGCTACCGTATGTTGACCTGTACTACTGCCACCGTCTCAACAAGGATACCCCCGTCGAGGAAACTATGGGAGCGTTGAAAGAGGCTCAGGATGCTGGCAAAATCAAGCATATCGGTCTGAGTGAATGCTCGTCAGAGTCCCTCCGCCGCGCCTACGCAGTCGCCCCTGTCGCAGTCGTCCAAATCGAGTACAGCCCCTTCTCCCTCGACATCGAAGACCCAACCATCAACCTCCTAAATACGTGCCGGGAGCTCGGTGTTGCGATCGTATGCTACTCGCCACTCGGACGGGGCATGCTCAGCGGCACTATCCGCTCTCCAGACGACTTCGAGGAGGGCGACTTCCGTAAGATGGCGCCGCGCTTCTCTGCGGAGAACTTCCCCAAGAATCTTGAGCTCGTTGACACGATCGCCGCGATTGCCAAGAGGAAGGGCTGCTCGCCGAGTCAGTTGACGCTGGCGTGGATGATGGCGCAGGGGCAGGATTTCTTCCCGATTCCGGGAACTACGAGTGTGAAGAGGCTCGAGGAGAATGTTGGGAGTGTGGATGTGAAACTGACGGAGCAGGAGGAGCAGGAGGTTCGACGTGCTTGTGAGAATGCTGAGGTGAAGGGTTCACGGTACCCGGAGTGGGCATCCGCGACTTTGTTCGTCACGACTGTACCTGCGAAGGTTTAGAGGACAGGAATGGAATGGCTGTGATTTCCAAGGGAGACCATTCAGATGTACCCGGTAGAGAGGCAATTTGGAAAAGTCTGAGCTGATCAGCATACCTAGGTAGCATCAAATGGACAACTTGAAAGAGAAAAGAAAAATAGCTCCATACTCAGACTTGCACAACGGACTGCAACAAAACACCATTCAACATTGATGAAACCCCATTACCAGCGCGAAGACTTGAAACAGATGGAACATTATTGATAACGAGATGAGTGTTAACCATGTACGCAAAGTTGAACCAGACAGAAATTACAAGTACAGCAAATTCGAACAAGGACCATATACCATCGCCTTCCCCTTTTTCGGACATCTCAATCCCCTCAAGGCATCCCATTCGCACCAGCAACCTCCACAACCCCAGGTCCAGCCGCAACAACATCATCCGCCAAATAATCCCTGCACCCACTCAACACAACATAACTTTGCCCATGCACCCCGGGCGGCACAACAGTATCGACATGCATTCCATCAGCCATCAGCGTCGCAGGCACATATACCGGTCCCGTCGCCGCAATCCACACCGCGAACAGAGGCACCCCACTCGGCTCATTCAAGATATATCCATCGGTGACCAGGGTAATGGCGCTTCCCGTCGTCACCGGCGTGGGCGAATCCGCCGACAACTTGATCCCGGGGAACGCGGTAAACGGAAGCGTAGGCGCGCCAGGCGGGCACGACTTGATAAAGGGCGCCGCAAGTGTGAAGACCATGTTGAAGTCGAGCGGGGCGTCGTAGGGCTGGGCGAAAGGCGAGGTTTTCAGCCCCTGGCGCAGGTAGGAGGAGTGACGGGCTTCGACGGTCAGAATGCTGCCGGCGGCTGTGAGGTAGGCTTTTGTGGCGATGGAGTCGGCGGCGCCGAGGTAGGCGCTGACGCCGACGCCTTCGAGGAGGGAGGCTGTGGCGAGGAATTGCGGGAGCGAGGTTATGCCGAAGGCGTAGGTGCATTCGGGGACGGGAGGGATACCGGCGGCTGTTGGGGGTTGGTTTGTCAGCTGGGTTTTTGGCTTGGGTATAGGGGAGGGGGGTTGGGGGTTTGGGGATGACGAACCTTGAAGTGCGCCGGTCAAGAAGGAGACGTGCTGAGTCTCGTCATAGGAGATCTCGAGGAGGTTGTTGTAGAAAGTCTCGTTGTAGCCTGCGTCGAGGAAGTTTTGCTTGGTGAAGTTTTGGAGACCTTCGCGGTAGAACTTGCCCTCTAGATTGTGGAGTGGAGTGGTCAGCTACTCATCGTCCTCATATAGCAAAACTAGCAGGAAAGATGGCATAAGATGGGAAGATGACAGGGGAAAAAGTCAAAAACATACCGAGATGCTCAAGAGTAAGAGCATAGTTCAGAACAAGACCATCGTTCACGGTGTACTCGGCCCGCTTCTCCTTCTGACCAGCGGGTACCGCAACAACAGAGCTAGCAAGAGCGGAAAAGACCGACAGATAAGCGAATGACTTCATTTTGAAAAGAGTGACTGATAAACGAGCGACTGTGGAACGAGCGACGAAAAGAAGAATACGGTAAGCTGTGGGTTAGTATCCGGAACAACAAGGGTCACAGACCAACAAGAAAACCGACGGACGATGATGTTTATTTTATTTAGACACGATACACGTGCAATGATGCCGCTGCCGCATTCCTGAGCATCCTTGTTGTTCCATTCGGTGGAATGCTGGATGCCCGGGAGATAATGCATTCCTGTCTTAAAACGAACCTCATCTCATCTCTGGAATAGCGAGCCACATGATTTTACTTGAAAGTATCAGACCTTATTGATATTCATCGAAAAGAAAGCACATTCCTGACGCCAGACATTGAGTTGACTTGAGTCTTTCCAACTCGACATCACATTCATATCCAGATCCAGTCGATGTTTGAGCGGAAAAAGGCCTGGTCTCACAAGCTGGGCCGTCTGTAAAACCATGAGATCAAATTCCGAATGAACAGCTCTTCACAGTCAGGAGTACCTACATTGCCGAGCCGGAATCCTTATACATATACCCCGTCACCCTTTTCAAAGCAACCAACACCGTATCAGTCCCAATATCTTTGACCGTCTCCATCGCCTTAACGACGTGCGGCGCCTTCGCGTGATGGCTCCACAGATAATCCTCAGACTCGTACGCCTCGACTGAAAACAGCTTCTCCGGCTCCTCAGCACTCGTATACCAGCGGTAGCTGAGCACCCCAGGCTCTTGCGCTTCGGTAGCAGGAGGCGAGTTGCTCCAGGCTGCCAGAGCCTTCTCTCTTGTCCCGCTCTGGAACGCAAGAGTCGCGAAGAGGATGAAGGGGTTTTCGTGGTTGGCGGTCTCGGGACGTGTGAAGCCGAAGGCCTGGTCGAGGGTGTAGACCTTTGGGGGGCTTTCGAGGATGTCGGGGTTCGTTGACAAGAGAGAGATGAGGTCCTGGACGGCGGATGTGGTCATGTGGGAGTCCGAGGCAGCTTTGGAGGCGTATCTAGCCTGAGTAAGTAGACTGAAGGCCTGAAACTTGGACCTATGAGGCTTACTCTTCGATGGCGAAGACGGTATTCTGATCGGCATCGTCTTTTGGAATAGTGATACAATATTTCGTTACGCCTGGTTCGCTTTCTTGAGCAAAATGCATGGCTTTCGTCAATGCATCGATGACCTGTTTTTCGAGTCAATTGACTTCGGCGGAGTCCTGATTGTGGCCTAGGATACCTTTTGTCGAGCTCCTGGGCTCTTCATCGTAAGATGTCCAACAACCAAGAAGGGAGCCATTGTGGAAAATGAGAGATTGGTATTTGACTGAATGAAAAGTAGACGGAAAATACTTGGATCAAGGAGGATTGAAAGTGCGATCTTTCCACTCCGCGTAGAACAGGGAGGCTTTTTGTTTTAAGTCCATCTTGCTTGTGATATAATGGTGCCAAGTGGATAATGATACACTCCACTGCTGGCTGTCGTCTTCCGGACGGGATGACCTTGATGGCCTTAGTCAGCTGAGGATGGTTTTCTGTGTTTGGAAAAGTTCACAGTTGACATTGGCCTTACGTAAGCAATTCACCTCACCTCACAACCTCACCCCCTGAATTCTTACCACAACAACGTCTATACTCTCCTGAAATTCGTGGACGAACTCATTATTCCCCTGAGACCCTTCAGCGCGTATGCCTTTAACATTGGTGAACTTCCCAACCTGTGAGAGGCGGAGAGTCTCTCCCAGATTACTCCCGGGCTTTCCAGAGAACGAATATTGCACTAAATGGTAACTGGACTTCTGTCAAAAATTGAAGTGTCCAGAGTATTCTTGCACCCCTCCGCTCTTTTTATCGAGTCCTCTTCAAGTTGTTTCTTTTTGTCTTTCAGAATCGACATAGCTTTGGAGTTCCTTGCAATGTTCCATAATTGCTGCAGACTCGAGCAAAATCGACCTCGGAAGAGCTAGTATTACTTGGAATAGCCTGCCAAACGTCTCTTCACTTCCCGTTTGCCTCTCTACCCCCCGTTCTGCTTCTCATGTGAAGACTTTTGTTCTGGTATTCGCATCTGCTAGGACCTATGTCGATCTGGACCCACTTTCTGTGAAGTAAAAGTGCTCCCGATTTATCAGCTATTTATCTTAAGCCAAATACCACTAAAGATCTGCAACGCACTCAGCTCGAGGCGCTGGAGCATGATTTGGCTAACAGTCGTCGCCCACACCAGTCAACTTCTATGAGTTTGAGGACTATTACCCCTATTAAGGACTCTCTCTTTGCGTTTGCTTTAGATCGCTTCTCGGGCCGTGTTCCCTCGTGGTAAATTGGACGAGAATCTAGGTTCAGGACTTGCTCTGAGCGTACAGATTCAAGTAAGAATGTCCCTGTGATGCAATTGGGATGGAACAGTGGAAGCCCTTCAAATCAGCATTGAGAAATACTCACATGTATATCCGGAAAATGCTCCAAACTTCCAGATTGCAAGATTATTCCATCGACAATTCCGGACAGCCAGCGGCCGAGATCCAAAGCTATGGCTCTCATTCTACTATTCCTGGTGCGGTTTCTGGAGGCTGGTCTACTCCTGTACGGCTGGGTTTTGTCAAATCATCTCTGTCCAGCCAACACTTGGAGCATTAGCGAGGAAAAATTTTGCTTCCCGTAAGAGCCCGGAATCTCAAAATTTGTTTAGAAGGTCCACATTCAACTTTTCCCCGACAGCTGAATGTTTTTGTACAGCTGTACGTCAGAACAATGTTCAATTCCCCTCCTCCAACTGGCCAGCCATGGCAATGAATTGAAAGGTTCCCTTTCCTTCAAAGGAGGTGGAAGGACCAGGTGTCTTTCAACTGACACCATATTTACATTCCTCAGAGAGCTCTCGGTTACTTGTCTACTGTGACGGCTATGTGGCTTCATGCTTCCAGATTTTTTTTTTTGGAATTCCTCAGCGAATCACAGGTTCAAGGTAACTACTGAATCGAAAAATCGCACCATGTCATCTGCATACTCCGCCAGTCCATATCCGGACATCGTCATGAACAGTAATACTCCCAGCATCTATCCGAGTCTTAGACAGGACATCTTCCGCCCGAGCTCAAAGCCTTTCATTGTGGAACGTATGCAATTGTCTATATCTGCTCGTGACTGAGCTGGTGCCAGGCTTCCCGGAACGGCGTTCACATAAATCTTTACACTTGTACGTTGCAGAATCCTCCAAATCTTCCCGTCCAGGCACTGGCTGGAGCATTAGATATCGAGGAACCTACTTAGGCCTACGGATTCAAGATCTCGGATTGCCTTGGATGCTCTACATTCACCCCTGATGGTAATTCCGTATAAGAATTGCGGGCTTGGACGACAGATATTGACGGTACAGCCCCATCCAAGCTGGAATACAAACTATGCATATCTCAATGACAGAAAGAGACGGAACTCGCCAAGACGAGCATCCACAGTTGTTATCAAAAGACTTTCACATGTTCACCACTCTTGGCACTGCCGACGCCTCCCGTCCGTGACAATGTTTCGACGGTCACCTTGAGTCAAAGTAAATATCATCACCTGCGACGCGTTACCTTTCTCCTCGCAACACCCTCTCCTCGACCATTTCACCACGTCAAGCCTTTGTCGTTACTCGCAACCGCTACAATCTGACCACGTACCTTGATCTTTCGGATCCATCCAAGGTACGCTCTTCTCCTTTCTTGCTTCTCTTTGATTCTCCATGCATTTCCTTTGCCATTGCTTTGTCGACAATCGTCCGTCACGTTACGTTACCTCGCGAAAAGCTGACTCCTAAGCCCGCTGGCCCCCCATTCACGCCAAAGACATCCACTCATCAAAAGCATCGCATAAACACCATTCGCATCGTCCACCATGAACGGCTCTCGGTACACCACCGCGAGTTCTTTGACCTATTACCCAGCGCATACTCTCTCCAAGCCCCCCAAGAATGCGAAGAAACCAGCGGAATATGATGCGGTGGAGGGGGACTTGGAGGGGAATATTGATGATGGGACGTCCAGACTTGGTAAGCATACACAGGCGCCGAGGCCACACGTGTGAGAGGCCCAAATGAACTGACCAGCACAAAGGCGCCGAGTCTTCAGCAGACAAACGCAACCAAACACTCTTGGCGACGGCAGAAGATGGCACTGGTACGTGATCAAGACAACACTCACCTTCTCCACTCACTCACTTTTCTTACCACAGGCCCAACACAACCACAACTCGCAACCACCCACAACATGGTGCAAACTCGACGCAAGAACCCCGCAAAGGGCGAGGCCAGCAGCGCCGCCTCCTCCTCCGCTTCAGTCGCCTCCAGCTCAACAGCGCACGACGCCAAACGCCGCAAGGTCTCCGAAGGCGGCTCCGCGGTTGCGATCCCCTCGCCGCCAGTCAAGCATGCCATGAAGCCGCCCGCGAAGCCACCGGCCAAGAACAAAGAACCGGGGGCGCGTACGGCGGAGGAAGAGGAGCTCTTCAATAGCTCCATGGCCTCACTCGTCGCCGCTTGGGTCGTGAACCGCGCCATCGGTGGAGATGTCGGCGTGGAGTCACGTGACATCCACGATCTGGACGACCCTGACTTCATGAATCGGCACATCAACCGCGGCATCGTGCTTGTGCGCGACATGTCCAAGTGGATCGCCGAGCAAGTCAAGGAGATCGAAAAGAAAGTGTGGGACAGGGGCAGCGAAGAGCATATTGCGGCGCTCGACGCTATCTACGAGAAGTACCCCGTAAGTAACCGTTCATCCAGTTTGACGAGTCAAGGTAAACATTGACTTACCTATTTAAGATCGATCTCAACGTATCCGGTCGCGACAACGAGAAGGACGACCTCAAGCGCAAGAAGCTCCACCTCCACGACCGTTGCTTGGAGTGGGACAACCTCAAACATCGCTACAAGCATCTGAAGGAGGTTTCCGTCAAGCTTGACACCATCACGACCACGACCCAGACTTCCGCCGAGAACCCACAGTCGGCGACCACAGACGGTGCTGGAGTCATCCAGGGAGATGTCAGCATTCCGGGGAGTGCCCCTTCGGCTCCGAGCAACATCGAGAACATCGAGAACATCGAGGACACCGAGAACACCGAAAATATCGAGCCTGCCCAAGAGTCCAGTAAAGGCGAAGTTCAGGAGGGGATACCTACGAAGGACACAAAAAAGAAGTCGGCTCAACCCAATCAAATGACGGCCCTCGCTGCTCACCCTATCTAGGAACAAGCCCGTCTCACTGCCAGACAGATCAGGGGCAAAGCGTGTGGCAAGAGCCTCCTCTGCCGCGGATGCGATCATCTCATTGCCAGACAGATCAGGGGGAAAGCGCCAGACGAGATCTTCAGCCACCGCCCAACCAAAAAAGCGCTAGCCCCTCAAGGCCCTCGGGAGTTCTCCCAGCTCTCAAAAGCACCCTCTCTTCTTGCTCTTTGGTCGTGGATAACTTCTGCTGGTTGGAAATGGTACGGACTATTCATGAGGCTACTAAAAGCGTTGTGTTTTCTGCTTGCAGGAATGCTGAAAATGGGAAATGACTAAAAGGATGAAATTGACGAGAAAATGTCGTGAGCGGAATGACGGAAGGGAAAACACCATCAAAACCTCACCTAGCGACAATAATCTGAATTCAAAATGCTACATGAAAAGGATCTCTTTGTACATGTCACGCAGAATAGAAGCGTGAACTTGATCCAGTAACTCATGCAAACCGCCTACTCAATCCAGACGCCTGATGAGGTATTATCGCATACGATCAACGCCAAACGCCACACATCCACCAACGTTCCCCCATGCCTACAACAAGACGGCCAAAAGAACCACCACCAAGACTACTGCAAGAATGAGCAAGAGACAGCAAGCCTTGTTCCTTGCAGCTTTCTGATGCCTATGCGCAGTCCGCAACTCCGTATCCGCACCCCTCGTATCATCCAAAACTCCGACGACGTTATGGTCAATCACATCTAGCTGTTCTCCCTGCTCATGGACCATATGGGCGACATCGCGGAAAAGCTCGTTGAGCTCGCCGACTGACTGTTCGATGTTTCGGATCTCGGACTCGCGCTCGATGATGAGGGATTCCTGGAAGTCAACCTCGTCCTGCGACGCCAGTCGTAACTGCTCTTGCTCTTGTTGTTGTTGCTGCTGCCCACCATACTGGCTCTGCCCTTGGGATGGAGAGCCTGACTGGTCTTCTAACGCGGCTCGCGCCGTTGCTGCGGAGGCCCGCTCCTTCTCGATTGCTGTACGCTGGAGGACTTGGAATTCGGTCAAGGAGGCCTGGAACTCCCGGTTGAGCTTGCTTTGCGTGAACCTTTGCGCGGGCTGTTGTTGTCAGCTATTCGGCTATTGCATACTGGGGACTCTCCGCAAGACGCACCCCTAGGTCATGCCACGCTGATACCCGCTTGAGGCCGTCTCCAATCTCTTTAAAGCCATTCGAAGTCTCGTCGATAAGGTCCCGCACACGCTCCCTGACTCTTTCTGTCTCCCGCCGAGTACCGATGAGGGCGATCTGGCTAGAGAGTCGCGATACATTGGAGGTTAGACCGAAGAGCTTGTCGTTGAGGTCACTCGTGAAGCGCCGGAATTCGGGGTCGTCGGAGAACTCTGGATCGTCTTCTCGTCGCCAGTTGGTCGGCTGTGATTCTAGGTTCGAAGAGTGATCGAAAGACATGTTTGGACGGTATGCGACGGAGGTGAAGGGTGGGAGAGGGTCGCGGGGGTTCTTGATGCTCGATCGGTGCCTGGGAGGCGGGTGGTGAACGGTGATGTATGCGCGGAGCTGCGCCACATCAAATGTCTCAGCATCACGTGCCTTAGGACATCCCTGCACGTCGCGACCTCACCTCAGAAAGTTGCGAGTCGTGTGTACAAACAATACAGACCAAGTGAGCTCCCCCCACAACTCCCTCCACAACGATCCCGACGCCGTGACATGCCTGCTTGAAAGACTCCCTCTTTCTCTGGCTTTGGGCCATCAAAACTATCTCGTCCAATTCTGTCAGCGCTCCAAACCATCCGCCATGGCAACCATACAGAAATGGCCCGCGAGGCGCTACAAGGACGTCCTGACACCGGTCCTGCATACACGATTTACGAGCGCTTCATTGCAAATTCTAGCCTGTTGCTATGCTCTCGCGCTCGTTACAGCTCGATTGGACTGTCAGTTTTGTGCTGATTCCCCTGTACAATAGCTCGTTGCTAACATCTATCAGCACGATGGGCCGTTTTCCAAATAACCCGCACGCTCCTGATCTACATTTCCGCCATCTGCATCATGATTGTCCGAGTCGCCGGCCTACACACGGGCGCAAGGACATCAAATCGACAACTCCAAGCGTACTGGCAGATGTTTACCAGCAGAGACACCTTTTGGACTTTCGTCTTCTATACCCTGTCCTCCTTTATATACGGGTCAGTCTATACATGGACGAACAGTGATTCTGGGCTGGAATGGATAGATGAAGGGAAACCATACGAACCCCGGCGGTTGAACGAACGAAAGATACTGGTGTTGGCTTTGTTTTCAATGTTCCCCATATACCAGGCATGCGTGCACATCATTTCGGATACCCCTCATGTCAAATTCCCCATGGTCATTGCAGGACCATCCGACAAGGAGAAGAAGGCTGCTGTGAAGTCGGTGTGGAAGCAGTTGACGGACAGCTTCCCTGTGATGGTCCAGAACGCTCTTCTGAATGCCGGATGCGCAACGTTGTGCGGGACCATCATCTACTACAGCATTCTCCGCTCCTTTGCGTGGGGCTGGACCTTCTCCTTCATGGAAGTGGTGTATTCCCTGAGGAAAAGCCAAGCCGCGACCCCACCCCTGGATTTCCCCCTGGTCATGGACATCTTCCCACGCTTCCTATGGAATGCTTTCCTTTTGGGGCTGCTTTGGGAGGTGACCAACAATATATTCTCCAGCCGCATGGCTGAAGAGCCGCTCAAAAACGATCAGCCCATCACAGAATATGCCAATGATCCCAACGGCATTCTTCTCTTGGGACTAAAAAGCAAAAAAGAGCCGGCATATACAGCGTTTTGGGAGCTTGCCATCATAACACTACGCTTTGACGCTCGCCGCAAGACTGTCTACACAGAGGATAACCGCAAGGGAGGGTCCACTTGGTCTCAGATCCTCGCCCTCTGTCTAGCAGAAATCAACGCTGTCAGTGGCCGGATAGACAACGTCCTGAACCCGCCGAAACCATCCAAGCCGGTTCCTACGCCTACGGATCAGATCAAAACTCTCCCAAGATTGTCCACAAAGCCCCTGGCTGATGGCGACGTTTTCGCTCCAGCGCCAGAGATCGGCTTTGGAGACCTTGCTAACAAGAAAATGAAGCAACTAGGAAGCTTCCCCGGTGCTGCAACGCCGCTGAAGGCGCCAACACAGAAACTGCTCACATATGCCGAGAGCAAGTTTTCAGACAGGCAAAAGGCACAGATGAGCTCCATGGGCGTCGAGGGTGGCTTCAAAAAAGTCTCTTCGGATTTCTTGCAACGGAGGCAGTGGAAACAGTGGAAGTGGTCACCATCTGCAATATTCAGCGAAACATTCGCCAACCGCGCAGCGGTCATTGCGTGTGGAACCCCATTCAGTAGAGCCAACATCGTCGTCTACGCCGCGACCGCGCTCGCTGAGCTCATTGCTCGCAGTACGACGGAGGATGAGTATGGTGTTGTGCAGAAGGACGTTGCGCCCATCGTTCGCGCTATCACGAAAGCCATCAAGAGTGTGGATGACTTGTTGCTGAAGAACCTGCAGCCGCACTGGACGGATGTGGACTTCAAAGAGGACGATAGGAGCAAGGTGGAGGAGGTCAATGAGATGCGCATCGGGCTGAAGGCTGCACTTCGGAAGATCTTGGGAGCTTATGAGGCGTTCTTGGGAGGGAGTGTGGTGGGGTTAAATCCTAATGAAGTCAAGGCGGCGAGGGCAGCTGCTAGCGAAGGGCGAGCGATGATAGAAAAGTAAATACCGGGTGCTATATAGCCTCGGATGAAGTACGAATGGTGATGATATTGCCCATGAATGGCTATGATCCTGCTTTGGTGAGAGGTTCGATCTGGGCACAGGATGGCGAGGCGCAAGCAAGATTCTTTATTCACCATGCACTTTTGGCTTGATCATGCAGGTACCTTTCTTCCCTTAGGGTATGATCGTGGGCCCAAAGATCTCTGACTTGCTTCGCGGCATGTCTAGCTCGGTCGATGATTCACGTTATCACAACCAGCAACCCCTTAAACCTCACTTGCTTCGCTGCCCATCAACCGGCACCTCCTCCAACTCCACAAGAATTTTCATCATCCCCTCATTCACCAGCTTTCCCACAGCAACCTCATCATCCACAAAAAGCTTCACCCGCGCAATCCTCCGCAGGCCCATCTTTTCCTTATGATTGATCAAAAACCACGCCGTGCCGCTGACATTCGGCGTCCTAATCCACTGCAACCCAGCGTCACTATCGGCGTCAATCCACGGCATATCGCCCGCGAACTTGAGACCGTCTGTCCCGCCGGCGTGCGCGTCGAGCAGCGCTTGGGCGACGGCCATGGTGTCTTCGTTGACTGCCCAACGATTGAAGACGTAGCGGAGGTTTTTGACGTCCGATCCGGCGAGGTTCTGCCATTCGATGAAGCCGATGTCAGACCATCGCTGGAGGGCCGGCAGGATGGGGATGGGGTCGTCGAAGCCGAATTCGGCGTTGCCGTCGATGACATCTTGTCGTTTCGCCGCGGGGGATTTTCGGTTGATGTTGTATATCATGCCTGGGTTAGAAGGGCTGTAGACGGCGACGTAGCTTGCTTGCGAAGGTAGCCTGTGGGGAATGATTAAAATGTTAGTTGAAGTAGTCGAGATTGCGGGTTTGTTGTCTTCGAGGGGGACACTCACTGAATAGACATTCCCATTTGGATCCGTCCCCTCCTTAGCCTGCCGCCACTGCACCTGTTTCATGGGCGGAAAGTCGTGCTGGATTCCCAACCCGTCAAACACCTTCTCCATCTCGGGCGTGAAGACTTTTGCCCCAAAATCTCCACCAGTCCATCCATAATTCTCCGCGCCCGAATAGCTCTGCCATTGGCTCTCGACCGTGGTCATGCTCGGGAATTTGGTTCAGAGCATGGCGAGGGCCGACGGAGCATCGGCGTCCATGAGGCATTTCAGGTTCTCGCCTTTGGCTTTTGCGCTCTCGAGGCTGAGGGCGCGTTTGGAGTGGCGGTGGCCGTGACGATGTCGAGCATGGTAGCTGCCGTGGCGCCGGTAGGCGGATGAGATGGGGGGCTATGAGGGATTGGAGTGAGGGAGTGAGGCCGCGAAGGCGGCGACGAGGAGCAGGATGGGGTATACTGGGGGTTTGTTGTTGGCCACTTTGTTAGATTTTGGAGGGGACTCAGAGATGCATGCCAATACCCGCAAATGCAGTGAGTCGCATTGCTACCGCAGCGGCGAGATGGATAATATATTAGAGTTCGGGGACGTCGCTGGAGAGGTGCGGAAGGACTGTGGTGTAGAGTTGAAAGATGGAGGTCGAACGGTAGAGGCTCAAAAATGGAGGATGAGAGATAGAGGTGGAGTAACGGAGGTGGAGAGATAGAGGTGGAGTAACGGAGGTGGAGAGACGGAGGTGGAGAGATGGAGGTGGAGAGATGGAGGTGAAGAGATGGAGGTGAAGAGATGGAGGTGGTGATGTTAGAAAGTGAGAAAAGCGAGAGCTTGAAGAGTCGGAGCTTTGCAGGCGGATCGCGAGCACTTCAAAACGCATATACCATATTCTTATGTGAGGCTGTGAGTAGACTTACTGAGAAACCTCACATCAATTTCCAACTTCGATTCTAGTGTCCGAGCACCTTTCCTCGCTACATTCAGACTCCTAGTTAAAGGTGAGCTCAGTATATCTATTCTTAGGACTTAATGAGAGGAGGAAGAATTACTAACGGCAGGAACTTGGTTTGAGTGTTATGAAATCGGACATTACATTGCACTATAAATGAATAGAGAAACTTCGATATGATGTGAGGTTTGAGACCGCGAGAGTAAGCTAGGAGGGCTGGGGTGAGCCGAAATTCAACTGCATCTCATCCATAGATATCACCTACCCTATTCAACATCTTAACATTGATGTAAGTACTGACGTTAAATAAAAGATCCATGATTTGAGCGTAGCAGCACATGTGCCCTTCATACACCTCGAGAAACTTAAAGAGAAGAAATGCGTGTCTGAAGTTACTCAACGATGTATTAGCCGGTCTATAACATGCTGTGCCATTTCTACAGCATGGGGTTATACGTGTGATTGTCGGATGGAAGGACGGATCGAAGAGTGGAAAGTCGTACGGGTTTCTTACCTCAAATCTAGAATATTAGGTTGTGTTAGAATGACTGCAATTCATAACTACTTGCCTGGTTAATCTACTAATATCTGGAGAAACTGAAAGCTTGTCAAGAGCCAGGCTCGTCTGACTAGCCAGAGCAACCGGTATGTTGGTTAGATGTGAAGCCAAATGATTCTTACACAGCGATTCTTTCTCGAATCCGAAACGAAGACCGCACCGAGAGAGAAGGCTTAACATGCAGGTGGCATAGCATTAAGCCTACGGCTGGTATTATATGGGGAGTAAACGATAAAGCAAATCAGAACCTTTCAAGTCCTAAGGCTCCTTCAAGTCGATGTTCTCAACTTCGGCTTTCGCTTCTTCCCAAGTAGCCTTGTTTCGTCGCGCCCATTCAATGTGAGATTTGGCGAAAGCAACCTGGATACAATGTTAGTTTTGTGCTTGCAACGACCAGCACGGCGCTAGTGCTATGTCTTACCATGTATCTCCTTAGGTCGTCTTCTTTCTCGCTCTGGAAGCGCTTCATATCCTTCAGGACACCAGCACTTGCGTCTTTGACGTCCTGTTCTGCTACTTCGAGGGCTTGTTCGAGCTGTCCAACATGTCAGTAATCATTGGCCTGTCAAAAGGTGGGCGGGTGGTAAATTTACCTGCACTAGACTCTCCTTCGTCTTTCCAATCTGATCCCGTCTTGTCCTCTCTGGATCGACATCGACCACTCCATGGATAGCATGACTTAGGCGACCAAAGATCTTGTTTGTGACAAAATTGCCACCACTCGAACTTTTTCGGTGCACGCCTGCACTCGTTTGTGGTTCTGGAGGGGAGTCGACTGCACCTTGTTGTGCAGAAGGAGGAGGTGAGCGATCTCCTTGCGTAGGAGGAAAGTCAGAGTCAATCGAAGCCGTATCTTCTTCCCTTCGCTGTGCATCTTGACTTGCTCTTCCCCTCGTGCTGGTTGACCCCGAGGATTGTGATCGCTTGGGTGGACTTCCTCCCGTGCTTGACAGATACTGCTCTATCCGCCGTGCCTCCATTTCACTCCGCTCCAACGAATCGAGAAGGGTTTTCTTCTTCTCGAGTTCATCTCTGGTCATGTCCTCTTGCACACGTTTCAGTACTCGGTACCTTAATACGCCCCGCAACACTCCGGCAAACTGTGCGCTTTCTCGCATGGGCTCAGCAAACGTTGCGCTGAGGTTCGAAGTCAGGTCGCCCGTGTTTATGTATGTGCTGTCGACGGCTTGACCAATTTTCTCTATCGCGGCAGCCAGAGACTGTGATTGCTCCGATAGCGAGAAGGCATTGAAACGTGCGCCGAGTTCTGCGTAATCATCTCCTATCGTACCGTGATGGGTGAGCATCCTCCGGTTGACTTTCTCCATGCTGCCCTGTAGCAGAGTCTCGAGCTCCTTTGAAGAAGCTTCATAGTTGATGAAGTACGGATCTAAATCTTCTTCTGACAAGTCCTGCGCTGTTGGTGGGAAGCGATACAGAGTGGGTCCAGGGACTGTGTGGGACGCGGCTGAAGGAAAACTTGCTGATCCGGGAGGCGATATGGGCATGCCCGAGTTGGAAGTTGTACCGGCGGAACGTAGCTTTGCGGATGCAGATGGAACAGGAAGCCAGTTGTGGCCAGGACTGGGATATGCAGGATTGAGAGGTGGGGCTTTGAGAATCTGGGGAGGAATCGAGGAGACGGGATGGGAATTGACGACTTCACTCTGCAACGTGATAATCAGTAACCGAGATATTGCTGTGCCTGTTCCAAAAACGTACCCAGCTAGCATTCGGATCAAGGAATCTCCACCACACACCGTCGTCGCGAACTTCGTCCATTCTCCTGCATCGGTTGAGAAACACAGCCAACATTCTTTTACGGAGTTCGATAATTCCGACATCTTCTTTTGCCTTGGTCGGCTTTGAAGCGTAATCTGCCATGGTGTGCTTCTCGGGAATAGGAGGAATAATGAGGGTTGGGTGCAGCCTGACTAAAGTGGCCCGTAGGGAAGCAAATTCAGAATACCTGCGTCGAACTTCGAGATCCTACTATGGTTTTAGCATGTTGCGAGTCCGCGCTGCGGATAATCGTACCCCTGTCCGAATGGTGTAGGCTATGTAGCTTCCCCCACTCTCTGCATTCTTGCCGGCATTTGTGATGAGAATGGGCATATCAGGGTCTTCGTAGAGTATCTGCTCTACTCGACTCTGATATCCACCCTTCTTGGGCTCGACACGCCTCCGCTGGGTGCGCTCCTCATCATATTCGACGTCGCTCAAATCTTGTGGCTGGGAGATGAACTCTGGTGATTCTGGTTGAGGGGTGGAAGCTTCTGAAGGAGACGGTGGAGTGTCAGGTCGGTGGAATCCCACTATTTAGAGATCATTAGTACGGGATCTCGAGCTGTGAGAGGGCGATTTGCATACATCCACCAGGAGAGTCAGGATGCGAGGCGCTCGAGTTGGAATCGCGGCGGTCGAATGAGCCGTACGGGTTGTTGTCCTCGTCATCCCACATGCTTGCGACTCAGAGGTTGAACAGAATGCGCACTACTGAGAAGGACAAAAGCCGGAGACTGCAAGGCCGTGGAGAGGTGTTGGTGAAGCTTGCTGGAAGGTATACGCCGCGGCGGTGGTGTTGACGTACTGGGCTCGAGCTCCACTGAGAGCGGCTGGCAGCTGGCTTGGCAAACGAGGGCAGGCTGCCGATGATGATTGCCCGAGCCCGAATCCGCCCTCTCTACTCGACAGCATACTTGTTATAAAGCAACGTATTTACGGGCGTGTCTACTCGAATAACTCGGATCTGCTCGCAAGCAATATCGATCATTTTTTGTAACAGTGCTGTGTCGATGCTACAAGACTCGTCCATATTCTCCAGGTTATATCGATTCATGACCAGGCTGATAGCGCTGAACATCACGGAGTAAAGAGCTTGGAACAATAGACGGGACGATTCTTCGATGTCGACAGCTTAGAACCTGGAAGGAGGCAGTATCGGATATGATTATCTCTTTAGACTGATCCCAAATCCACCCAGGTGGTGATTTTTCTCTGCTAACGTTACACTCAAAACGGATTCTTTCCAGAGAGCACAGAAGCAAACGTTGCGAGAACAGCCTCCATCCACATTCTGGTTTTCGCCAATAAAAGTGACCATTCGGGACCAGTAGGTAACGTAGCTAATTCCCTAGGTACAAAGCGTTGTACGCCCTACAATCGAAGGTTGTCAGATTAGATCAAGTAATTCAACCATCATCGGCCCAAACCCCTATAGCAGAACCGGACAACGACGAGAAGACCCCACAAGCTTGCGCTGGGTTTCAAACACGCCGAAGTCGGCTCCGAGACAGGGTGTGAACGCTATTCTGAATATGTAGCGTCACGAAGGCCTCCGGCTCTGAGTATCATCATGCAACGCGACGCTTCACGGTGCGAGGACGCGTGAAGAGAGGGTTGCAGAGTCTGATGGCTGGAGCGGTGCTGGAGGTTGATGTGCTGAACTGGTCCGAGCGTTGCGAGTCCCCCTTCCAGGCGAGTACTTTAACAGGCAGCTGCGCCAAAATCCCAGCCCGCAAGTTGCAAAGCCGCTGCCCTTTTCTCCTCGCTGAGTCAGCAATCGATAAGGAATTTGCTTCAAAGCTCCTGCACCCAAGCTCCTCCAACGGCAGGAACGGCCTCGACGACGCGACCGCGTCTGACTTCAGGCGCATCACCGCTTTTGCGGTGCCTATCCTCCAACACAAGCTGCGTCGCGTACGGATCCTTCTCAGAGCCGCATTCGCACCCGCAGAGCGCTTCTTGCCGCAGCAAACCCTACGTCACGCGTTGCACAAGCATCTTCCAATTGCAGATGGATGAAGAAGGCAACTACGCGCCCCGATCGCCCAACCTGACCGGCGTCAAATCATTCGAGCCCGAAGACGACCAGCTGCACCCCCAACACCAGCGATATCGTGGCTCCGTCTCTCACATCTCACCTTTTTCACCATACACACCCACCGAGCAAAGCCAGAGTCCATTTGCGCAAACTCACCAACCGCCGAACCAAACTCCGCTGCCAAACCAAGCCCCGGCCTACTTCGACCAGGCGCGACAGTCCCAGACCATGCCTGTCTACGCCGGCAGAGTGAAGAGTGAGGGAGGGAACGACGGCGATTGGCTGCCCGACGCGCCGCCGACAATTGCACAACCCGGCAGGAAAGGGAAAGGAGTGAAGAAGGAGGTTGGCAGTGGTGGTGATATGCCACTTGCAAACGTAGGAAACGCTCCAGGCGTAGCAGAAGGAATTGAGGTCAAGACAAAGTTCCCTGTCGCTCGGATAAAACGTATCATGCAGGCAGACGAGGACGTTGGCAAGGTGGCGCAGGTCACACCTGTTGCAGTTTGTAAGTGGCACTCAATCCTTGACCTCACCCCAACACCAGCGGGACAGAATACCAACAAAAATCTACAGCCAAAGCTCTCGAGCTCTTCATGATCTCTCTCGTCACCAAAGCCGCCAGCGAAGCGAAGTCACGCTCTTCAAAACGTGTCACTGCTGCCCATCTCAAGGCGGCAGTCCTCAATGACGAACAATTCGACTTCCTCAACGATATCGTCAGCAAGGTTGCTGATGCTCCTGGTGGTGGCGGAAATGCGGCAAAGACGGACAACGACAGCGATGAGCCTGCAGAGCCAAAGAAGAAGAGGGGTGCGACCAGGGGAAGGAAAAAGAAGGTAGCTGATCCTATCGACGATGAATAACAATCAGATCTCGATTCGAATCTGGGCGTTCATATGGGATCTTCGGTGGGTGGTGGATGTTAGAGCATGAGGAAATGGATCTCATGGTGGGCACTGGGCAAGCATATAACGGCGTTTGGAGTGTTTTCAGCGATTTCAAGGATCCAATCCTGGGAAGATAGCGAATCTCCTTGAAGATGGAGTTAGCTCAGCAGTATTCTCCAGATCAGAGTGACTGGGTCGTAGTTCTCAGCTGCCTCAACAGTTGCTTGCGAATGACTCGGGGCCTCACGGCCCACAACTGAAGATACCAGAAAAAGGTTCTGTTGATGGAAGTGAAGTGAGGTGCCTACCTGTTACTTACGAGCAGTGTAACTGAGAAAGAGACTCAATCCTCAGCACATGGTCCATCCAATTGAATGCGTCTGGACATCGCTCAGTTCGTGAAGTTGCGCCGTCCAATGACTTGATGTTTCACCTGACCTCGCTAAACGCCGCCAAAAACTTGACCACTGGCCATCCACCATCACTGCATCCACATCGACTTGCTGAAAGTCACGCGTCCGAGGCGCCTAGGACGCGTCGTTTTCCTTGTACGACTTCTATTTGATCCGACTGCTGACCCCGACCCGTGGATGCGTGAGGCCGACCGATTACTGCCTGGAACCAAACTTCTCATAAAACCTCTATTCAGGGCCCCCATTGCAATAGCTACTTACTATCAAAGACGAACAGGCCTGCAAAAGACTAGCATCACCAAGAAAGAGCGTGGTCAAAATAACAGGGCTCAATTACGGATAGAACTCCCCATCCTAGCGATAATAAAGGCTTCCACCTTCAGCAATATACCATCGAACCGACAAAGTCTTTCCAGACTCCAACGCAATGTCGAAGGTCACTCTCGCCGTCATAGCAGCGTCTGGCGCTGCAGCAGGCGCCGCAATCACCGCGGCAGTATACTCCAGCAAGAAGACGACACCTATACCTACAACCACGACCACAACGACTGTCTCAACACCAACATCGTCCGCTCCCGCGCCTCCCCAACCCTTACCTCACCCATCCAGTCTCCCCGCCGCCATCTCCCCCGTAAACCCTAACGGCCTCTTCCAATACGGCTTCCCAGGCCCCGTAGCCGACCTCCACCCAACGCCCTCCCTCATATCCTCCTTCGACCGCCGCACGCGCAATCCCTCCTGGGTCGCCGAACACATAACGCCCGCTTCCCTTTCGACCTCAGTCGGCGACCGCAAGCACTCCTACTTCGCCGAAGACATCTCCATCCCCGAAAAGTTCCGCGCAAAGCTAAAAGACTATTACCGCAGCGGCTACGATCGGGGACACCAGGTCCCCGCCGCTGACGCCAAATGGAGCCAGGAGGCTATGAACAGCACGTTTTGGCTGAGCAACATGTGTCCACAGGTCGGAGATGGCTTCAATCGGGATTATTGGGCGCATTTCGAGGACTTTTGTCGCAGGTTGACGGGGAGATATCCCTCGGTGAGGATTGTGACGGGCCCGCTGTATCTGCCCAAGAGGGATGCGGATGGCAAGTGGAGAGTCTCATACGAGGTCATTGGCACGCCGCCTAATGTCGCAGTGCCGACGCATTTCTACAAGGTCATCTTCGCTGAGGATGGACGCGTCGGGGGCGATGTGGCGTTGGGTGCTTTTGTGCTGCCGAACGCGGTTATTTCGAACGATAAACCGTTGAAGGACTTTGAAGTGCCGCTTGAGGCTGTTGAGCGGGCTGCTGGCCTCGAGTTTGCTAGCAAATTGCCTGAGGTTAGGAGAAAGAAGCTGTGCGAGCAGATCGAATGCAGTTTGATTATCAAGGAGTATAAGGAGCGGCAGAAGACGTTTGCTGCGGTACAGCAGGGGCCGAGGAGGTAGGTGAATAATCGATCGAGAAGAGCGGTTGTATAGATAGCTTGCATAGCGGAGCGCTGAGTGCATTTGGAAGGAGTACAATTGTTCAATTTTGAGTTTCGAACGAGGGAGATTGACTCCTCAGAGTTGCGCTGCCTGAAGTTAAGATTGTTTGTACAAGATGCTTGTTTTCGGCGCAGTATTGGTGTCTATGATACAGTAACCCGTGGGCAGACCTATCCTCCCATTTTATACCCCTAGTTTCACGCGAAACCCCGCTCGAATTGTATGTCGTTTGAGTGAGGAATCCTATTGTATTCCCAATGCTCTTTGGGCGCAGGGAAAGTGCCCAAAACGACCCCGATGATATTTTTACAGTCCTCCATATCCCTTCATGCCCCTGCCAGTCCATCACCCCCTTTCCCACTTTTTTCCCAGCTCCCCTAATCATCTCCCCTTATAGCCCAGTGGTAAGCCCGCTCCCGCTCTCTCGCTGCAGTCGCGCGACGTACTGCCTGCTGACGGCATTCCAGCCGGACATGTACTTCTCCATGCAGGTGCTGAAGCATTTTTCTTCGGTCGAGGAGAGGGACGAGCCGGGCTTGGGGACGCAGCGCTCGAAGCAGTGTTCGTTGATTTTCTGTTGGGCAAGGGTTAGAGAAACTTCTGGAGGTTGATGGTGATGTGAGGGAGTCTCGAAGGTTCAGAAGAAGGACGAGGGTGAAGGGAATTGTCAGAAGGAGAGTGGTGTTGTCTTTTTCGGAGGCCATGATGAGGAAACGAGAGAGAGATTTGGCAAGTAGCCAAACAGGCGGGAGTGGAGAATAGCATACCTCTATTAGTTGCCGCGCATTGCTGACAGCAGCTTCTTGCCGTACTTGGTTCATGAGGTTCGTCTTTGGGTCTGCGGAGGGTTGCTGGAACGCGGAGAGGGACGCCATGGTTGTGAGACGTGTATTGAGCCCGGTAGATGTAGTCCGATTTGTTTCGAGGATATTGTTTGGCAGAGACGCGAGATGAGTGATATGGTTGCGAATATGATGTTCTCATTCGCAGCTCCAAAAGTTTTGCCGTCGACCTCAAGTCGCACCACAGACCCCCGAAGATGCAGCTCTCTGATTGGTCCGCGCCCCTGAGAAAGGCCAGCTTCAACTTTTGCGACAAGTTTGCAAACAAACCCAAGCACACCCCTCTTGTTTCCTCTTCCAGAGTCAAGTACCAGTCCTACATCGTTGCCGGGACTGCAGTCTATCTATATCAACGCCGAGTCAACAACACACCCTCTGGCCACAGCAATGCAGCTCCCAAGCCTGTGGGCAAGCCTCTGGCTGCTCGTCGTGAGCTTGACTCTGGGGACTCTGGCGGAAGATGAAAATGTCAAGGCGATACCCGTAAGTGCTGTGCCATCTCTGTGCTTAAACCGCATCTAACAATGTAAACAGTTGCGCACACACAGCTTTTCGGTGGTTAGTACCATGCTCACACGACCTCGTGTCAGAACTCCTGAATCTCCACCCCCCACCCTCATACTATGAGAGTATTCCGGAGAAAGGAGATGTTGACAGTGGGATACTGATAGGAAGTGAATGGACAGCCATTCTTAGATTCGGACATGCAGTCCCGGTGGTTCGATTTTGGCGGCGATACCATCATCCGTACTGATCAATACATCCGCCTAACCTCAGATGCGCCCTCCCGCACCGGCTGGGTCTTTTCACGCGTCCCGCTGACCGCGACAAATTGGGAGGTACGCTATATCCTGGAGGGAAGAGCAGAGTTGTTCCAGGGGAACGTTGTACGTTTGGACATGGAAGGCTTACTCGAAGCAACAACCAGATTGAAATCGAATTCAAGATCTCCGGCTCCGGCAACCTGTACGGCGATGGTTTTGCCCTTTGGGTTACGAAAGAGCGCGCCCAACAGGGCTCAGTTTTTGGTTTCAAGGACAAGTTTGAAGGACTCGGTATCTTCTTCGATACGTACAAGAACAACAGGCCTGGGACTGTGTTCCCCTATGTCATGGCCATGATAGGAGATGGGAATACCGCCTACGACAAGGACAATGATGGGAAGGCCAATGAAGTTGCTGGCTGTTCGGTATGTGGTCTGCCCCTATAACCGCCAATGGCTTAAGGAAGAGGAACCTACAGACGATGCTGACAACTTCTGCTATGCAGGCACGCGGAATTCGCAACCAGGACCATCCCACAAAAGCTCGCCTTACCCACTTCGCCGACAAGTCCCTCCGCCTTGACCTCGCCTACAAAGCTGCGGACGCCGACGACTGGACCAACTGCTTCGTCATCGACAACCCCAAGATCCCTTCTGTCGCTTACCTAGGCTTCACCGCCGAAACGGGAGAACTCAGCGACAACCACGACATCATCAGTGTGGCTACCAAGAATCTGTACCAGGTCGACGAGAAGGAGATGGGCGACGGCAAAGGGAAGAAGAGTTGGAAAGACCCGAACAAGGTCACCCAGAAGGGTAGCGGTGGGGGCTGGGGCTGGTTTTTCTTCAAATTCCTCCTGTTTGGCGTCATTGTCGCGGGAGCGTATATCGGCTTCACGGCATACCGCACTCGTCAGCGATCGTCCAGGTTCTGAGCAGTTTGCAGTTTTCACGTTGTCTTTCCTGCTGACCGGTTTTTCTTAGCATGGCGGCATTGGCGTCTCCGGTTTAGGGATTGGTGCATAGGATTGAAGGTTATATATGGCAGAGCTTTGTATCAAGAAAAAGTTATGTCACATGTTGATTGAGCATGTTCCATGACTTTGCGTGCCAGTGAGCGACATGACGGGTCGAAAGGTCAAGCCGAGGAGACGAGAAGTCAGATACAGTAGTAAAGTAATAGAGAGCGATCAACCTTGAACGATCACCATCGTAAAGGGAGTAATTAATCAGGTCTTGACGGTCGAATCCATGGTAGTTCACAATATGAAGTGTAGCAAAGGGCAATTGCATTGAGAATGTTTCATTTCTACGGATTTCAGTGTGTACAGAATGAGATGTAAATGATATGAAGTGGTTCTATGGTGCCCTCAGATAAGCTCTCTTATGTTATCACGGACAACCAGTACCTCTCTCCCCTTGCGGTTTGAGGGTCGGCTGCCTCAACTTTGGCTTTTGACACAAGGTCCTCATCACTGAGCAGAACCACCCATGATTCCCGGCACGCTTCGAGTGTAAACCACGCTCTCACCACTCTGCTGCCGCCACATAAGCCCCCAGAACACAGCAACCACAACGCCAACACGCACAGCCTTGCCGCTCCGATTGAAAACTACATATATTAACTCTTCAGCAGCAGGCACGACCGGACTAGGGAAGGCGCTTCGAGTTGGGAAAAGATTATCGTCATAGCAGCTGGCCTTCCACCGAAGGAGGTGCGAGTGGTGAGGTGACTGTGTGAGCGGTTGCGAGATGGGGAGTCGAGCGAGAGTTAGCAGAAAGAAATGAAATGACTGAGTGGCCGAGAGAGTGGACAAAACAACAAACAGAGCTGAATGGACCCGGTTCTATGCCTCTGGTGAGAAAGACACGCCCGAAGGCAGCCCTCAGATATCTGTTTCAAATAGGTGTCATTGCCCCCACTTCGGGACCGCCAGCGCCTCGATCGTGTGATTGGAAGAGTGCTGGGGTTGGGCTCTCTGAGAAGATTTAGTATCCATCATTGGGGGTATCCTAGATGGCATCAGTAGAGTTTCAGAGATGCGCGTGGGCGAGTTGGGTTACTTTACCATCAGTTGTTGTGTTGTGGTGAAGAAAGAGAGGGAGCGAGGTCAGGCGCGTGAGGTTATCCATATTGCGCGACTGGTTTGCCGCGGTTACCGTACGCTATTGTAGCTGAGGTTCCGTCTATGGCTCGTAGGGCTGACAGGCCGTGGGGGTGCCAAGTCCGCATCTCCGGGCACGTGACTGCGATCGCTGCAAACGTCACCGGCTGACTTCCGAACCTCTGACCAAAAGTTTCCAAAACCAACCTGCTTGGAAACGAAACCAACCCGTTCAGCCGCGCATGACAAGAAACAACGGGTCCAAGCGACTCCAGCCCGCTTGACTGCTGCCAGCTGCTGTCTCGTTTTAACACGCGAGTCACAGCCTCACGGACAAGTTTTCTAGCGTCGGATGTACCTGCTGTTGTCTTCTTAACCTCAACCGTTCAACGTCTAGCTTGGCGGTATCTGTTCGAACTTCGCGATGGTCGCCATCATGTGTGATATGTTTCGACCTTTCCTCGCCTCGTACCCTTCAGCCTTCTTCCTCCCTCCTGCACCTCCTCCCTGGGCTTTCATGGATGATCTACGCCCGTCTACCGGGAAATCGGCAGCTTCGCACCATCCACAGGGCAATCCGACACCCCTAGCTATGGATAATCGTTTATACAGCTGCGACCATTAAGAGAGTGTCGTGGCCTGGTCTAGCTGTGCCTCGCGTGCCCTCGCAGCCTTTGAATGCTTCGGAGTGTACCAGAGGCGGATGGAAGCGGAAGTCTGTGGAGCTGATAGGCCATGGAGCCGCAGACAAAGAAAGCATTTTTCCCTTCTCTGTTCCACAAGGCCACGCGAAAGCGGTGACCCTGATGACTTCATTCGGTGCTGAGGGCTGCTGACTTTCCGATTAGGCATAGACGAGCTTCGCCGTGGCTTCTCGTTCGCGACTCTGTGGTCGCGAACGGAAAATCGCAGTGCTGGGCTTGCGGAGCCTCCGGAGTTTGTCTGCTGCCATGATGGCATGCGGCATACATCACGTTGGGGCCACGCTGTTCGTAGTAGAAGATGTGCCTACATATACACAAACACTTTTGTTCCTGAAGTACATTGGTCTCATGCAGCCTTGCTCCTTATTTCTTTGTACCTTTCGCCCCGTCATCTGGTGTGACCGCATCCTCCCAGCTCCTCATCCCCAGAAAACATAGAACTGGCAAGCTGCAACTTTTATTTATGGTCAAATAAAGTCCTCACAGTCTGTGTTACCGAAACCATCGCCAGCATGTCTGCCCCATATGTCAGTGGCTTGACCACAACTCCCAGCGGTAGAAACACGTATCACCCTGATGGCCTCCAAGCTGGAGGTGACTTGAGCAATGGGGCCAGTCTCAACCATGAAACCGGCTCTCCAAACCTCGCATCTTCCCTCAGATATCCTCAGGATACCTCCTCTGAACCTCACGACGACGATGACATGGACGAGAAGAAGCACCACGACTCCGCCAGCACACTACAATCGGAGGGTTTTGCGGAACGACACGCAGACAATTACCCTGACGGTGCCTTTCAAGAGCCAGAAGACATGGAACCAGATATTGAAAAGCAGCAGAGCGCTGTCCCAGACGCAGCCCCTCCTCCAAAGGACCCGAATTTGATTGATTGGGATGGACCCGATGACCCAGTAGGTGATTCGACGTGTCGATCAAAAGGGCGGAAAGATACTGACAGAGTTGACAGGGAAACCCAATGAATTGGTCTTATGGCTGGAAATGGGTTGTGACCCTAGCTCTCGGTATCTCGACGTATGTCGTGACCTTTGCTAGCAGTGTGTACAGCGCTGCTGTGGTACCTACCGCAAAAGAATTCGGCGTCAGTCCCGAGGTCACCACACTCGGTGTCTCGCTCTTCGTTATTGTATGTTCGATCTCACGTGAGGAAAGAAGTTATACTTACAAGCTTATAGGGCTTCGCCGTCGGTCCTATCATCTGGGGTCCTGCTTCTGAACTCTATGGCCGTAGAACCCCTCTCTTCATCGGCTACTTCTTGTTTGCGGTCTTCCAAATCCCCATTGCGGTCGCCGTGAACCTTGAAACCATCATGCTCTGCCGTTTCTTTGGTGGTGTGTTTGGTGCGGCTCCCCTTGCTATCGTCGGCGGCTCCATTGCAGATATGTGGGATCCCGTCAACCGCGGCATTGCCGTCTCCTCGTTCTCCTGCGCGACTTTCATCGGCCCAGTCACAGGTCCCATCATTGGTGGCTTTACGGTCATGAATCCGAACCTGGGCTGGAGATGGACTGCCTGGTTCACGCTCATTATGGCTGCAGCGCTCGGAATTGCTGCTCTTATCATCGTCCCCGAGACTTATGCACCCATTATCCTTCACCGCCGCGCAACGAAGATTCGCTACGAGACCAAGAACTGGGCTATTCGCTCCCGCCATGACGAGCACCAGATCGACATGAATACCATATGTATGAAGTACATGATCCGTCCGTTTGCCATGCTTGCAACAGAACCCATTCTCTTGCTCGTTACGCTGTACATGTCTCTCGTCTACGGTATCCTCTATCTATTCTTCGAGGCCTATCCCATCGCATTCCAAGAAGCTCGCGGCTGGAGTCCCGGCGTCGGCGCTCTTCCGTTCATCTCACTCGTCATCGGTGTCTTCGCTGGCGCGGGTATCATCGCCTGGACTTCGAAGACTCGATTTGCGCGTCTCTTAAAGGAGCGTGGCCACGTCGTTCCCGAGGAAAGATTGTTGCCCATGATCCTAGGTGCCGCTGTGTTCCCCGCCGGTCTCTTCTGGTTTGCATGGACGAGCAATCCGCACATCAACTGGGTGCCGCAGGTGCTCTCTGGCGGCCTTATCGGGATGGGGATCCTCTTGATCTTTTTGCAAGGGTTGAACTACATCATTGATGTGTACCTCATCAACGCGAACAGTGCCATTGCGGCGAACACATTCATGCGATCGTTCGTCGCTGGCGGGTTCCCCATGTTCGCCACTGGCATGTAAGTATCTTCCTCCAGCTTTTACAGCTCTTACTGACCAAAACAGGTTCCACAACCTTGGCATACCCTGGGCCACCTCTCTGCTCGGCTTCCTCTCGCTTGCACTCTTCCCCGTACCCATCCTCTTCTACATCTACGGAGAGCGCATTCGAAAATCGAGCAAATATGTTCCTGCTTGATTGGTACATAACTTCTCATTAGTACGCCAGTCTCCGGTCTCTGTGCGGAAGTCTCTCTCTACCACACGATGGGACGGAGCTATTCTGCTGCAATTTGTAACATATCCTCGTGTGGTTTTCTGTTTCTCTCCCTTTGATAACCCAAAATGGCTTGCGATGCATAGCCGGGCGTAAATGGATGGATTGCTCATATAAAAAATGACGGACGGTGCCCGACAAGTTACCTTAATGGACCAAGGATAGGTATTTACCTAGGCGTCGCTCGGACGTAGAAATCGAACGGCAGGGAGTCTCTTGGAAGAGACGGTCAATATTGTATAGTAGTGAAGACATGAATGGAACGAAATAGGCATATCTGCACAGCTTTTGTTGACATCCCGTATCTCAGTCCCATCCTTGAGTTGAAGATGTCGAGGTTGTTCCTGATTTATATACCTAAAATGTGCGAGTCCACGAATCCACGTGATTTCTACCCTACCCGGCCCCTGCCTGTCCATCTGCCAAGGAAATGGTTAGCGGTATGAGGGCTTGATTCGACGTCAGATCCGGGCGCACCCACCAGCACGACTCGCGCGGACCAACACCAAAAGCCCGTGACAAGGGCTTGACCTCGATCCACCAACATCTGCATTGAAGGAGTCATACCTCTCGTAACTTCACAATCCTAATGTCCGCGTAGGCGCCGAGGCCGAGTTTGCTTTGTTATCACAGGCGTAGGGCGTTATTATATCATTTTGAAAGTATGCGATCCGTATCAGTGCTTTACAGACAAATCGAAGCACGGTCATTTTCGAGCAGTTCAAAGCCTGTCTATCCGCATTTTACCTGTCTTTCCGTTCTCAGCGACCATTTGCACGAAATATCATCTCTTTCGGAATCTTTGATCACGCCTCCCGATTCCCCCTTTCCACGTCGGATCCGTGGAGAAGAAGAAACAGAAAACGAGAAGCTTCCACTCAACTCGAAGCAAGTAAACGAACTCCATATCATCACCATGTCTACTCTGGCCACCGCCCCTCCCGCACTCCCAAAACGCTACATCACGACCCACGATCCGAAAACCGGTCTCTCCATCTTATCCTCCCATGACTCAACCCCTCCAACCTCAACAATCCCACCCAACTCCTCCACCCCAGCCGCAATCTTCACCCTCGACTACACAACCGCCGCGCTGCCTGTCCCACTTACTGCGGACAAAGACCTCGACGCCTACACCGCCGATACTGCAGCTTCTCCGCCTCTGCCTCCCCATTACACCACGTCCAATGGCACGGTTGTCAGACACACGATGACGGCGCCGGGCGGCGTAAGTCCCATGCATCGCACGCGCAGCTGCGATTACATGGTTGTGATTGAGGGGGAGTGCGAGTTGATCTTGGACGGAGGGGAGAGGACGAGGTTGGGGAGGGGTGACTTGGTCGTGCAGAGGGGTACCATGCATGCGTGGCGGAATTGTGAGTTTTATGTTCTTTTCCTTGATCAGTTCTTGTGGTTCTTGTTGGTGTATTCAGTATTGGGAGTTTATGCTGATGATTTCCCGCAATGCAGGTAGCAAAACTGACTGGCTGGTCATGGTGGCGATCATGATGCCTGCGGACCAGGTTGAGGTTGGGGGAGAGAAGTTGGACGCTGAGTTTAGGGCTCCGCCGGCGGTGGAATAATAGGTTGAAGAACTCGCTGCAATCTTTTCCTGGTCTACAAGGAACGAGTCTCTTTACCTCTCCAATTTTTTCCGAACTCAGCAAAAGATTTCTCCAACCTTAGGTCACTTGGTGACGTAGACGTTTTAGGAGGGGATGCCCCAAACTTAGACTTAATACATCACAAAGACCGAGTGCCATTCCAAGGCATACATCTGTTGTCTGGTCTTTTTGTAGTCATCTTTTCACTCTTCGCAGTCTAGTGGTAAGATCCCCCGTCCAGATATCCGGAAATGAGCTTTCGCCATAATCTAAGGGCAGGTGTTCATGCCCAAATGTCCAAGAAGGTAGGTACTGTGTTACCTGCCTAAGAGATACCCAATGGGCCAGCTTCTAGGCGCTCAAGAGCGTCACCCTTCCTAGAGAGTGGACTGGCTACTTAGACTTACACGTGCAAATTCGACTCATGTGCTATATTCAGACCGATGCGAGGGAGGGATGCAATCGCCTAGCTCGAAATAAGGAAGACGTGAGTGTGGACGAACCAGCGAAACGAACATAATTCGAGAATCGATACGCTGGATATGGCTTGCGAGGAAACCTATGCCAATTTCGACCGCTCGTGATGTTTGGAGACTTGCCGGATTCGCCGGTTGAAGAACGAGTGCTCGACACGGCCGAATATGCTCATGAATGATTGAGTTGAGAGATGGTGATATCGCGAATTCGCGAAGGGGATCGTTGAAGGTAGAAAGAAGTTCCAGGCAGAAAGGAGCTTAAGCAAGAGAAAGAGCGACACACGTTGAGAAATGGATGAAGCCTACGGTATAAGGGGACTTGGATTAGGTCAGGGGCCATAGTTCACACAAAGTGGTCTAGATGGAACCTTATGCCTTTTGATATCACGTGCGATATCTCGTTGACGCGTTCGGTACATGATTTGCCTTGCCCTCGACTTACCACTGATCAGGCGTGATCGATTTACAGAACTGGCCTGAACGGCCAGTCTTCTATCTAACGTTGTATCGTTGATGTTCTTGAACACTTCGAGGCTACCTACTCGCGAAACTTGTACTTCACTTATAGTCCCGCGAAATGGTTGGCAAACCTTGGAAGGCTTGAGTTGATGAAGGCGACGAAGCAATTTGCTGTCTATCACTCCTACATAACCAAAGTATGTATCGACGTCGCTGCTGCAAACTCTCAAATTCGAGCACGTTGCAGGCAGTCCGTTGTCACCGTCCTGCGGGTCGCAAAATCAGGAGAGCGTCCACGGTTGACTGGCAACTGTTGTCTGTCCATCAGACCGTTGGCCGGCAACAAGACGCTTTCCATGTTTCAGATCTGGCAGCCAGACGATCACCAAAGATGTGCTTGTCATCAAGTGTGCGGATCCTCATTCCTTATGAGCTTCCCCTGATGATCGCATTCCTCAAAGCCCGTGTGTGCGTGCCAAGCCTGTGTGTACATAGCATAAGCAAACGGCCCGGGCTGCTGCCGGTGTGGCGCACGGCACATCTCCCGGCGTTGATTGGCGTTTGCGCCAGCGACACTTGGGCGCGACGCCGCTCAGCGCTTGCTCCAAGCCTCGAAGAGACTTGCTGGTCGTGAGCACTGAGCTTGTAAAGAACGGTTGCCGTTCTTGGCCGGTCTGACGCCGCTATCTGCCGTGTAAGTGCCGTTTGGGTCCGGCGGGCGCTTGGTGAACTTGGTCGAGTGCTAAACGCTGTTGAAAGCCGAATTGTTGGCGCAGAAGGCGCCGCGAAAAGACGTGCGAGTTTTGTGCGAAAGTACAAAGTCACAGCACGGGTTGTTTTGGGGCGGCCAAGTTTCCGAGTTGGCCCAATGGGAAAGTAAAATGATGATAAGCATCTCATGACGTTTGCGCGCAGCAATCGAGAAACGTCAAAATCGAGCATAGTTTCGGACGCTGTGAGTGGACAGAGAAGACAGAAAACGACCAATTGCTTGAACGAACGCGAGTGTGTCGGAAATAGGTTTCTCAGCATCCGCATGAACTCACTCCATCCTGGGCAGTCCTATTGTATTCCCGGACTCCTGGACGCTGTTAACTACTCCCCATGAACCTGGATGATGCATGGCATTCGGCGAAATTGCATCCAGAAGCAGACTCCAGAGTCCAGGGCAGTAGATCAGCAATATACCAGGTCCACCATCCACAGGTTGATGAAAGACCTACCTAGTCATTTCACCAATCGTTTTCTTCCGCACACACAGCCTCGGTTACCCTCCCTTGGTGCTGATTGTTGGAGGTTGATGACAGCATGAACTGGAGATTGAACATGCGCAGAGTCTGGCTCGGCGTCGATACAGTCCCTTTGTTATACCAGTTCTCCCGTCCCCGCACCCAACTTTGGAATGATCCAAGCAAGACAGGCTCGGTCTGCAGACTTGAAGATAGCAGAAAACCTCGTGATACAGCCAGATATTCCCCTCAAAAGACACAGCATCGGCCTGCATATGTACATAGAACTATATCTCTTGTCGCTTGCCTGTTGCTGTTAGCGGACCGAGCAGTTGACACCCTCTTTGCCAGTGGACTGCATCTCCAGCAGGCTCCCCACATCCGTCTTCAGTATAGACAGCGATTCCCTTGCTCAACGGGTCCCCCCACTCGCCCAGAGATCCCAGACAGTGGGTAGCACCAGAACAAGCGACTGTTGGTCGACAGAGCTTCTGCGCGCGGTGACAGTCGTCATGAGAGAGTGAAACGGGGCAGCGGGGGCCGCCAAAGACATCAGAGCATCAGAGATCTCACACACGATTGCGTAGGACGGTAGGCGACGAGAGGAGACGCCCGACACTCGGAGACTGGTCACTGGAGAGGGGGAAGCACGAGCGGAGGAGACAGACCTGGAGACTCGATTCAACGCTGCCGGGCTCGGGGTTGTTTTCTTGAATTCTTTTCCTCTTTGCCAGCTCCAAGCTTGCGAGTTTTCCTGGTGCATTCGGTGGGCGGACGACGGGCTGGTTTAGCTGCAGCGATTGCTCCTTTCCAAGATAAGGCTGCACGGCTGCCTGCACTCTGCGGAGCCTGCGCAGACTGCCGGGTAAGATTGACCTCCGCCTTAGCCCTTCAGAGTTTGTGGCGTCCTGGCCGTCCTGGGCGTTCCGCGTCCGAGCTTGTCACCACCCTTTTGTCCTTCTGCCCTGGGCCTCAACCCTCATCTCGCCCTGGCATCTCTCTTTCCCACACTCACCACCACTCCGACCCTCCCCTCCCCCAACTCTCTCCTCCCCCGCCATCATCTTTCCTTCTGTTTTCTTTGCCCACAGTCGTTACGATCCCGCCAGTTGCGCTCAGCGAGTGCATCGAGCAGAGTCCTACAGTCCGTCCAGGGCGACAATGCTAACAACAACTCCCTGAACTTTCAGCGCGCGCTGCCACCGCCCTCATTCATAATTCTCGACCGCGAGTACTCGACTACCGGGACTTTTTCTTCCCTCGATACCCTTCTATCGGCCCACCCTCGCGGCAATTCGACGTGTTGGCTCCGACGAGCGGGATTTACCTCGATCTCTCGTCCACAAACACTCGGGCCAAACACGACCTCTTCACACCTCACGCCTCGCGCTCGCAGACAGGTTCTGCCCTACGGCTTCGGCTTTGAGTACTAGCACCCTCCGGGCCTCGCTTCAACAACCTCCCAATTGCTTCTCACCGCGCAGCCACCCGCGACCTCCACCTCCACCTTCCACAGTCACAACAATCCGCCATCGTCTATCCACTCCACAACCGCTACGATGGCTCGAGCAATCGGTCTATCGCAGATCCTCCTGCTGCTCTGCACTCTCGTGCTGCTCCTCACACACACCGCGCGCGCACAGCTCACACAGTCGCTCTGCTCCAACCTGAACACCGGCGCCGACAGTGATTCAAGTGAGTAGTCAATTTCAAAATTCAATCTAACATCCCTGCTGACAATCAATCCAGATCAAGACAACTTCCAGTCCAATGGCAACTGCCACGATATCTGCGTTGAGCAATACGCCTTCGCCGTCGTCCAAGGCAAGTCGTGCTGGTGCTCCAACTACGCGCCCGCCGACACTCTCGACGTGGGCGATTGCAATCAGGAGTGCCCGGGATATCCGTACGAAAATTGTGGCTCCAGCTCCGCGTCCCTGTTCGGGTACATCGCGCTTAACAAGGCCCCCTCTGGCACGATCGGTGCATCTTCCGCTGAACCTGAGACACCAGTAAGCACTCCCCCAGCGTTGATAATTTCTAGCACACGTGATTTTTCCTCCTCAAAGCTGAACCTGGATCTCCATGTCCTGTTTGAGTTCTTCCTACACTCACCATGTACCCTCTTCTTTGCCGTCTCATCATTTGCTACTTCTTCTATTGAGTTCCATTTTCTGATTTCTGTGTGCAGAGTACTTCGGCTCGGCCACCTTCTCCACATCCCGTCACCGTCATTCAATCTATCTTCGGGACAACAACTCTCCCCGCTTCCACAATCGTCTCGTTCAAAAGTCCGGTGTGTGGGGACCTCCCCGACATGCATTGTACAAGCGCTGACCAAAGCTTCGAAAAGTCAACCACACAACGACCATCCTCCACCGCGCTGCTTCCCTCCACCGAACCCATCGCCGCGAACCCGGTTGCCACTCCAGTCGACACCCCAAAGCCGTCGCCTGTTACGAATCCCTCGACGACGTGGACCCCAACCCCTGTCGTTTCCATTCACTTGGTCACTTTGAGTGGAGTCCAAGTGACGCAAACGATCACCACTGTGCCAACAGTGCCCCCTGAGCTCCCTCAAACTCATTCAAGCGGATCGAGTATCTCAGGAGGAGCTATCGCAGGAGTGGTCGTTGGAGGCCTTGCAGTGATCGGGGCGATCATCATTGGCGTTCTCTTTTTCCTCCGGCGACGCCATAACAAGCAGTTTGAGGAAGAGGCAGCCGCTGGTGGTGGCACGTTCAAGCGCAATACCAGTGTGCTGAGCAAGATGGGCTTGATCGAGAAGGGGCACGGAGCCACCGCAACCAGCAGTACACTCCATGAAAGCCAGACAGATCCGATGGACAACGTCAGCCCGACTTCCGAGAGGCGTATCAGCCATCCCCTCTACATCGACCAGCGTATGAATCCAATGTTGTACCCTGGCGAAAACGGAAGCCGTACGAGTATGAACACAATCCAAGACAACCAGGACTTCAGCAGGCGAATCTTAAACGTAAGTCATCAACACCAACCCAAGTTCATCATCAATGGTCCCGAGCTCACCAAACACCCTTGAAAGGTTATGAACCCGGACCCAGACCCAGACAACACACGGCGATATTGATCCCCTCATCACCCCTTTCCTACCGTAACCCTGTAAGCATTTGCGCAAAGCATCGGCGTTCAGGGCATCATCTTTTGCATGGGATCAAAACCAGAAATGGCATCTTCCTCACAAACGACCAATGCGAGCAACGAACTGTTCTTTTTCAGACCACTAATACTGAGCGTTAGGGTCTCTCTCTTTTTCTCATTCTGGTACAGCGAACGATTCCCCCCCTTTCTACACTATTGCTTTTGTAACTCTTGTCTGAGGAAACCAGACAGATTGATCGATTTGCCAAATATTTGGCGGTTCTTTCTTTTTGTTTGTTGCATTTCCTTTCTTTATTTGCGTCTCATACCCTCTCACACATTCACAAGCTCTGGCCACTTTTGGCTATCTTGGAAGAGACGACCTCTGTACATGTTTTAACACCCCATCACAGTCACCACGGCATACCGTTGGTTTGACTTTTCTTCTTCTTTTTGGTTCTTGCTCTTTGTCTCTCGTTGTACTTGGGCTAATGTCAGACGTCAGACTCCGTTCTGGCGTACAAGCCTGAGAGCAAACAAAAGTGGACGGCAGATTGCGAGCGAGCGAACGAATGCAAAAATGGAAGATGTATATGTATCATAGTTTGGCGTGGTGGTTGCTCCGTAGTAGGTAGCAATGAGGGAGATTTTGACTGCCAATTGTGCGATACGGATTTTTCGAAGATGATTTTGCTAACATGAGATAAACTATAGACCTCGTCTGGCCCTGGGTTCTCACAACGGCAGCAACAACAATAACAACCGCCACGAAATGGTGTAAGCACGAGCACAGAGCAGAACAACTTCCTCATCTATCCCGCCCCATCTCCGCTTGCTAGATTCTCATCATATTCCCATTTACCATGCCTTCCCCAGCGATTTACTCATTTGTCTCTATCAAAATCTCATAACCCATTTTTCGTCCATCTACATCCCTCGTGTTTCTGCTCCTCAGCTCAGCTTTTTCTGACTTTTACTACATCTCTAGGTGACACATCTACCTATGGCATGCTGTTGTGCGGGGTCTGGTGGTCAATTTCTGGCTATCTCAAATGGAAAGGGCGGGTTCCCTCAAACGTGTGCAAGCTGTGTGGGATCTGGAACATGGCATTTCTCGTCTGGTGGAATGCGGGTGCTAAAATGGAGGGCAGTCCCATCGTGCTTAGAGGTGTAGATAGACGGGTGATAAAAAGAAAAATAAACTACATGCGGGAGATCAATGGTTGACTTGCCCTTGAGTATGAGCGATACGAATCCGTGCTTCCCGTATGGTCCAGATCTCAGGCGAAAACGCGGGACGAAGAAAGGGGCGGCTCCAATGGTCGAGTCAAGCGAGAGACCAGCTACTCGGTTTTCGCACACAGCATGTTCTAGATTCTAGTGGCCTATTTTGGTTTGAAAAACTACTAGGGAGCCTTGCCAGTAGTAGTTTACTCTATTATCCTTTGGGTATCATGTCAGTCTCGTCAGAGAAGAGACTAGTCTTACATTGCAGGACAGTCATTCCTACCGGCTGAGGCACCTGGGCTGGAATATAAGGTCCACCTCCCTGACGATCTTCTGGCCCATCAACCAACCCTACAGATTCACATCCTCATCCCGATAATGATCACTAACGATCCGATACAAAAAGCTCGGCGCACACCCGCCCAAGTTGCTGATATAAAGCCCGACCATATCCTTCTCCACGAAATCCATCTCCGGGTTCTCCACATCCACCTTCTCGACCAACTCGCCCTCATCATACCCGGCGACTTTCCCCGCGTCGCCGTATTCGATCAGCGGCGCCGTGTCGAAGCCGTAAAGCGGCGACAGCTTGTAGACGCCGGACAGTACGACGACGGGGGTCTGGTGAGCGGCGGCGGCGGCGGCGATGGTATATGCCCCAGATGCAGCGAGTAGCGAGCCCGAGGCTAGCACGGCGTGGGGGGAGAGAACGACTTTGTTGACGCGCGACATGAAGGCGAAGACCATCGAGTCTGGGATAAGAACCACGGTGATACCGGCGGCGGTGAGGGGTTTAAAGTGCACGCCCTTCTCGCCGTGGTCGTCCCAGTTGTGCTGCTTGCCGCCCTGGAAGACGACGGCGTGGGTGGCGTGGTGGTCGTTGGGGTAGCTTTCGGCGTGGACGACGGTGAATTTGCGCTTTTTGGCGGCTGTGAGGAGGAACTTTTGGACGGTCAGGGAGGAGGTGTGGGTTAGGATTATTTCGTCAGAGTGGATGTGGTCGAGGGCGTGCTCGGCGATTTGGTCGTCCACTTGGGAGAGCTCGTCGAGGATCTCGCGGATGCCTTCGAGGGTTTCCGTGATGATGGAGGGGGTGCTTTGGGTTTGGGGGGCGGTTGTTGTGGTGAAGGGGTCGGTCTCGGATTGTTCGGTGATTGAAGAGATCGAGGTGAAGTTTGGGAGTCCTCGAGCGGGAGTCGAGTTCCCTGACGAGTTTTGTGGTTGGGAGAATAGACCAAATAGGGAGTTTCCACCGGCACCTGGTGCGTATGACGAGGTTGAGGATGCGAGTGATGGACGTATCATGGAACGATCTGGGGAGTTTCCACCGCTTTCACCCAGAGTCATGCTTGACTCCAAAGACTGTATTGCTCCGTTCCTGGGAGGACTATACGTGGATGTCTTCGAAGAAGGCATGGGCTTATAGGGAGAGTCCCCCAATTGAGACGATGCGCCAACGTCGCTCATGGGAGGAGAGTCGCTTTCGTCGTGGTTGCTCTCTGCTTCGCTTCTTATGAGAAACAGTATTCTTCGAACAATGTTCCCCACCGCCATCTCGCGGGGTTGGGCAGATGTGAGACGTTGCCCAACCTGGCGCACTCTTTCAATGAGGTCCTCGACATGCTTGGCTTTGAAATCGGACACGACGCGGAGGAGGAGGTGTGCTGTAGCTATGGCGCATGGTCTGGAGTTGCGTATTTGTCTTCGCTTGAGGAGTCTATAGGGATTTAGAACAATGGTCCAAGGTATATACGAGCTATACAAGATAGAGAACCTACGATATAAAAAGCTCAATGGATGACTCGACTGGGGGCTCCTTTTTCAGCGAGGTGATGAAGGACGGGAGCCCCGGAGTACAATTGAGAGTAGCTGCGGGCATCTGGGGTAGCTGCAGGTGAGGGCCAGACAGGTTGTACTTCTCTGCGCGGTGTGTGGTGGAGTCTTGGTAGTTCGCATTCGGATATGGGATTGTGGGATCTTGATGAAGCACGTGTCGGCGGCGTTTGTGCATGTTTCGGCTCGTCATTTCGACCAGCCTCCAGCGATCATCATCCTCTTCCTTACTTCCCCTCACCACCACCACTCTCTTTCTGCGATCCTCGCCGTGAAAGCATTCGAAGCGCCACGGCAGACTGCGAGCCTTTCTTCCTACCTCGGAGCGCGATAGACTCGTGCGCGAGTTCTCGTCCGCCCTTCGCGACGCCGCATCTACGGCATACCTAGCTCCGAAGGCCTCCGCATACGGAATCGACCAATTCGCCTTCGCTGCTCGGCGCACGTATGCGCATACAATTTCATGGCTAGCCAGGTGCAATGAACTCTCTCAACATCCTCTCCGCCTTCAGCGCGCCGACGACTCCCGCCCGGTCCAGAGCGTCGTCCGAGACCACTACACCCAACGACGAGTCGCAAGCTTTCTCCCCGATCAATCTGCAGCAGGACAGCTTCGCCAGCGGCCATAGACCATCTTCAGAAAAGGACGAACAAGTGACGAGCGAGGAAGACGACGAAACTCCGCCAGGGCAAGATGTTAAGCAAGAGTCATATGACGAGAAGTCCCCGCTGCTGGGGGATAGACAGCCAGAACAATTCGGGGACTTAAAGAAGGAGAGCCAGTGGAAACTCATCCCCCAGCAAATAGCAGCGGCTGTTGTCGGCACTCTGAGGGTCGTATGGTCCTATGCAATCGCCCCTGGCACCTACGTAATAGCCTGCTTCTACGACGATGATGGCCATTTCTCGGCATTCCTGCCAGTCGTTGCAATATCCGCAAAATTTTCGCGGAAGAAGAGGCGGAAGACGGCCATGACAGCCGGCGACGAGAAGCGGGCGGGCAAGGGAAAATCAAGAAGCCGAAGGACGCCGTCTGTGTCCTCGAGCTCAACTGCAGCCACCTCGGATTCCGACGAACAGCTCTCACGAAGCGAGGATAGTCCTGCAAGAAATACGCGCTCCAAGTCTGGGAGCACCGACCAGATCGCACCCGCGCGACGCTCTATCCGGATCAAGCTGTACAACGAAGAAGCCCTGAAACAGCGCAAGAAGAGGAAGGGCAGCAGTGTCTCCGGCCGCTCTACAGGCGCAGATCCTTCAACACCATCTGAGGCCGCAGCCGCAGCTCTGAAATCACCTACCAGCCCTACTTCATCCTCCCACATGCATCGATACCCACGGTCCCCCGCCCCTCCAAGGCCTTTGATACCCAGACGACAACCGTCGTACACCGCTCCTACAGCCGCTCAGATTGGCCCACATCAAAAGACGCTGATCATTGATCTTGATGAGACGTTAATCCACAGTCATTCGAAAGGGGGCAGATATACCACTGGTCACATGGTAGAAGTGAAGATGAACCACCCAGTTGGCGCCGGCGGCATGACCATCGTTCCCCAAGTACCTATTCTGTATTACGTACATAAACGACCCCACTGTGACGAGTTCCTTCGAAAGGTATATCATCAAGACCTCATCTAATCAATAAGTAAACCTCTAACAAACACAAGGTGTGCAAATGGTACAACCTAATCATCTTCACCGCCTCCGTGCAAGAGTACGCCGACCCGGTCATCGACTGGCTCGAGCTCGAGCGTAAATACTTCGTCGGTCGGTATTACAGACAGCACTGCACGAACCGCAACGGCGCATATATCAAGGACCTCAGCCAGGTCGAGCCTGATCTCAGCAAGGTGGCAATCATTGATAATAGCCCTGTCAGCTATATCTTCCATGAAGGTGCGTTGCATTGAATGGGACATTGAATGTCTAGTCGAAGTACATGCGTTCGCCCAGTTTGAGGCTAATGAATTCGCTTTTGTAGACAACGCCATCCCTATCGAAGGCTGGATAAGCGATCCTACAGACAACGACCTCTTGCATCTGATCCCTTTCCTAGAAGGCCTGCAGTACGCGACCGATGTGCGCGCAGTGTTGTCTCTTCGGCTCGGACAGCCGTCGACGTCGTGAGGCACAACACGTGACTACGGCACGTGATTTCAGAAAGGGTGAACGCGCACTTGGAGAAAGGGAGAAATGTTTGACCGAACCGTGGAGTCTGATTTTTGTCGAGGCAAGCGTGGCTTAGCATCAAGCGTTACTCCTGGCTGACGTACAGCAAGAATTGAGGATATTTCTGGCAGCGGAAATAACCCCGAAGCCCTCCAGAGCTTGCCCCTCACAGCAGATGGGCATCTGCTGTATCACCTAGTTCTACCCGTCTGTTTTGATTGATTGATCTGTGCGTGCTCTTGTTGTAATGGGGCGAACCGCCTCCATGGAGCAACGATACCCGAACTGCACGCGAGAGGAAGTCGTCTTACTTCGGCGTCTTTAGTCTTTTCCGTTGTCTGGTGTATATATTACAGCTGTTGCGATTATGTTGGGTGTGGCGCTGTTCGGATCTCGGGGTCAAAGGATCTGGGGGCCGGGGAATTCGAGGGAGTATGTCCGATCCGACCCATGCATATCACATCAATGAAAAATCGAAAGAGTTATACGAAGGCTCGCGCCTATCACTTGTTGTGTTTCTACCTGCCTACATGTACACGTACACTGTCGTATGTATTCTCGCCTGTCATGTCACGAAATACTATGTGTTATCCACTTACTCGGACCCCCCTTTCCCCTTCCCGTCCCCATCACCCTTTACTTGCTCCTTTTCCAGCCTTCTCTCTTCCAATCCTTCAATCCCCTTCCCCCACGCCCCGGCCTTCTTACCCCACCTCACAGTCCCCCAAACATGCGTCCAAGAGATCTTCGGCGGCGGTTCCTTTGCCGTGCGAAACGGACTCGCGCTCTCGGCACCCTGGATAAATGTCGAATCATCCTTCTCTCCAACGTCTCTGCTGGGGCCCATGCCCTCTCCAGCCACACCATCCTCGGCTCCGATACCTTCCATGGAATTGGGGGAAATTGGGAGAGGAGAGGAGGAATGTTCCCATGGACGAGCAGAGCTGGGAACAGGTCTCCACCATCCATACCCCGGTTCATCCCTCGCCCACCAGCCTTCGCCGCACATTTCCCACAGCCGGCTGCGGGCGCGCTTGTAGGCGAAGCGTTCGTCTTCGCCGGTGAAGGCGGTGGTTTGGAAAAAGTCGGGTCCGCTCCTTTGTCGGGAACGAGGGAGAGATGGCGCTTGTGGTGGGTGGGTGTCGCGCTGGTCGGAGAAGTAAGTATCGCCGGTTCTGCGAGCGCGGTTGGGTGGATCGTCTTCCAGGGCGTCGGGGGCGAGGGTCGGGCTTGCGTAAGATGGCTGTACTGGCTGCGGTTCTGCGGGCGCGGAACGAGAGGAGAGACCGTCGACGTAGCTGGAGATGTTTGGGCGAAAAGGCGCGGTGGCGTCTTGGTAGACTTCGGAGAAGGTCTCTGGGTATACTGCGTCTTCTTCTTGAAACTGCTCCTCTTCGTTCCCCTCTTTCCTGGTGGCGTCCTTTGAGACTGCTGTTTCAGGGAAGAAGAGGTCATCGGGGCCTGCAGCAGCAGTGATCAGAAGTTTGCATTTCGCTTCGTAGAGCGCGTCGAGGAGGGTGATGAAGCGGCGGGCTTCGTTTTTCTGGAGGATGGTAAGGATGGGGATATCGGTTATGATAAAGGTGTGGAAGGTGGAAGCAAGAGTGATGTAGTCGGCGGGGCCCAGAGTCTTGCCGCAAAGTTCGGAGAAGGTCCAAAAAGTTACGCTGCTGAGATGGCGGGGAATAGGGACGGTGCGGCCGTAGACCCGCATGCTTGTGGGGAGCCAGAGGATAGGGGAGGATTGGTAATTCGTGGCTCTTTGGATGGCGGTTTCTAGCGAGGAATTATAGGAAGCTTGGGATGTTTCCGTGGAAGATACTGAGGGTTGAATGAAATAGTGTGTTGGGAGTATACCAGGTGTTGGCTTTGTTACGTCGGACTCTACTGCTCCTGTTGAGCTTGTATAATGACCCGGGCCTATTGTCGTAATATGAGATCGGTCATCTGTGGTCGCCGGTGATATAGGTCCGGATTCATTTTTAGCTTTAGAGTCTGCTTCCCTCCTTCTGTAATCTTTTCCTCCATCCATCTCCCAGATATCGCATCTTGCTTTTAGAACATCTAGAAACTCGCCAAATTCTCCTCTTCCATATGGGTTCTGAGGGATACCAGCACGGTCGCGCTCGTCAGTCATACCTAACCTCCAGCGCAAAGACTGTTGGTGTGCTGGAGGCCGTCCAAACTCTACACCAGCAGCCTTAGCCAGTTCCTCGGGCATGCGATTGCTCGTAGCGATTAAGACGCCTCCGAGCTGGAAGAAACTCGTCATCAGATTCGACATGATCTTCGAAGCCGCTCGATCGGGCAGTTGGAACTCGTCCAGGAATAAAATAGGGGATGTTTTGATGATATCACGTGCTAACCAGAGCAAAGAATGATCGTCCTCGCCGTCTCGAAGTGATGCTCTGGTCGACCTGCTCATGCGTAGGTGCTCCAACTTTGCAAATGTCTCGAGCATGAACGTGTTAAAATGCCATCTCCTCTTCTTCTTGTTAGGCAGACAATCAGCGAACAGATCGACCAGCATGCTCTTCCCTGTTCCGACTTCTCCATGGAGCATCAATCCCCGTGGGGAGTCTAAACTCTTAGCAAGCTCATGACTGGTAAGACTTCTCGTCAACGCGAGACTCTCTCTCTTCTCCTTCTGAGCCAGCAACGACTGCCATACGCCTCTCGTTCCAATGCTCTTGACATCAGGGACACCATCTCCCTGTTCGGGGACGATTCTATTTAACTGCCGCAGGCGATGGCTGTACTCGACCGTCGGTTCATAGTCTTTCAAGCGTTCATACACTTTCTGGAGATGCAGAGCTGATGCCCAAAAAAGTATTAACAAAAACATTCATTCTCTCTCGAATTTGAATATGCATGACGTACCCAATCGGAGCTGCCCTTGATCAGGAGCAATGCGGTTAGTGGCGAGCAGAGCACGATACAGCACGAGCGGGTTCGTGATAGCGAGGCCCGTGGGGCTGACGGCCGCCGGCTGCATTTGAAATGTACAAGTTATCAAAGTCAGCTGTAAGGTTAGGGGTGGAAAAGCGGAGGAAGATGCGTGGAAAAAGTCTCGTCCGCCCCATGCATACTCTATGTCGCGACTCGGGAGGACCTGGGCAAGCTGGTGACAGATGAGAAAATCTCGGCCTTCTCTCCAGCTCTCTATTCACAGGTGCGACATTTTCTGTAGAGATTCGCTTCGTTTGACTTTTACTACCATTTCAAGTACCTACCAGGGAGTACAGTACGTATATTCAGCGTAGAGCGGTTCGTGATTAATCTAAAAGGCCTCTATAGTTACACCTTTGGGCGTGCTGGTAGGTCAGGTGTCTTCGTGCTGTGCGTGCTCCCTGCAAACACGCCAGGGTGAATCGTCTGTTCTTCTCCAGTCCTCTGCCAGACAGTAATTCTCTCGACCAGCCAGCATTGGACGGCAGCTAGCCCAACTTGAACTCTTCTGCAGCGGTGCTGGAGGTCGCGGTGGATGCGCTGTCCGCATTTCAATCCTTCTGCAGGTCCGGGCACGACTTTTCCATCCACCTCCCATTTGTAGTGGGGGCACATGGAGAGAGAGAGGAAGGGATCACGCCCGCAGCAGCATCGTGCACTCGAACAAAGCTGATCTCTTCCAGCGCTCGCCTCGCCCGCCAGTCAGTCGTAGCGAGCGATCCACCCAACCTGCCCTGCGTCATCCCGTTTATTCACTGTTGCAGCACCGCTACTTCACCCGTCCGCCAACATCATCAGCCTCCCGTCCTCTTATAACCTGCCCTCGTGCCCTGCGTTTCCTTCTCTCCGTACTTCTTTCTTCACATCAGTCACATCAGTCACATCAGTCACATCATGAACAGCCAGCCTGCCACCATGCAAACCGCCACACGGTCTACACCAGCATCTCATCGTCCCGGCGGCCTCACTATCACCCAGAGCCAACATGCCCACCGTCCTACCGTTGCACTCCCCCAAGCTGGCGTGCTGCGGTTGCGCGCTGCCACCACCTCCGACCGCCATGTGCAGTGGGCAGAAGATGTTGTGAACAACGAGAACATGGGGAAGAAATCCTCAAAAGGTACGTACCTGTCGCTGTCCATTCGACATCTCGATATACCTCAGATCTCGGAAGGACATCCTTGCTTGAAGACGAGATCTTCGCTCAGTGGCGAACAAGAGTGCTGATTTTATATCATCGTACAGTCTGCTGTATCTACCACAAGCCACGCAACCCCAACGATTCTTCCTCAGACGACTCGGATTCTTCCGAGAGCGACTTCTCCGACAGCGATGACGACAATAGCTCTGCGAGGCCCCCTTCGCGGAGGGTTGGCGGACCTCACAACCACGACCATCACGGACATGGACATGGACACGATCATGGTGGTGATGGAGCAGGCGGTAGTGCAAAGGGGAAGGGGAAGCAGAGGCGGCCAAGCCCAAATGCCTATGAAAAGATGCCGAAATATGGCAAGGGGAACAGCAAGCCGGGTGAAAGTGCCTGAGATCCGCTGACAGGCCATGATGCTTCGAGATGGATGATGATTGCACGAAATCAGCACTTGGATTAGAGGCATAGCGAGGCGTTTTTGATTTGGTCGTCAAGGTGACAGCCCACGGAACGTCCTAGGCGTGATTGAAATGGGTCATAGTCTATTACAAAGGCAACACAACGCGAGGAAGAAGACAATCCTCTGCGACGTCGGCGTTCAGGGCAAGGAATTTTAAGAGGCCACAGGGGTGCCCATCAATTGAACGGGCTGCAAAATGAGAATAACTTCATTCTATCGTCAATTTGGAAGCGTGGCTGTCAAACATGCAACGATGAGGTGACACGCCGTATGATGCCTTTCGGAAGATCCAGTCTCGCCCCCAGTCGACGGTCCGCCCCGTTGCAGAAGCAAACAATTCCCGGCGGTTCGGTTTCCTGCAAGAAGGATTCTTCGCGCGCTCCCTGCATATAGGCGAAGTCCTGAGCATGCACCACGTGGATCCATCGAATCTCTGTGATCTGGTCGCCGCTAATGAAGCATGTCGTGTACGATCGAGCGTTCGCCGTGACCGTGCAAGCTCTGCTGAAGGGAAACCTTGGCAGGATGGGATATGCATTCGGTGTCTGATACTTCCACGAAAGACGTGCTTCCCGGTTGGCGGTAGAAAGTTGCAGTGGGGGTTTGCTGGTCGTATCACTGATGGGATGAAGAGTGGCATCGCATGTCCAAGTCATCAATCAGCAGCAGAGCCAGAAGTCGCCTGAGGTAAAGGGCCTGCTTGGTGTGTCGGAATTCGAACGAGCGTTTGTGGGAGTGGAACTTCAGGCTTTTCCGTCTCCCCGCCTGCTGCCTCCCCAGTCTTCGCCAGTTTCGCTTCGCCCTAGTCAGCATCGTGACCGACTGTAATGCCAAGTTTGTATGCACTTACCAGATGCCATATTAATGGCCCGCAAGACATTGTGCCAATTCGAGAGGACCGCTGCAACAGCTACACGCGTTGGTTAGCTCTACCGGTCTTGAGCAGCGGGCAGACGTGGTCGATGTATATCGTACCTTCGGTTCCGTCGGTCAGCGTGGCCAGCTTATCCTCCAGAGTCTGCATTTGGTCCGCCAGTCCTGCGCTCAACTGCTGCAGTTCCTTCAAGCTAGCCAGCTCCGCCTTTTTCTCATTGATGCGGGCTTGGAGGAGGGGCGATTGACCGCCAGTCGACGATGAGGTCTGGTTGTTTGCGAGCGACTGATGTCGCAGATGCGATGGCAGTGGACGACCCGAGTATCCAGACATAGTGTCCAACTAGAGAGTACAGGAGTGTCAATTTCGTTCAGCCAGATTTTGGAGGAGTTGCTCGGAGGTTGACGTTGAAGTTCTGCCCGCGACGCGAAAAACGCGTCTGTGCCTATCGCCACGTGACCGTTGTCATGGCCCGCATTTGTTTACATCTTTCCTTGGTACCAAAACACAGACTCTTTTTCTTGCACCGTGGCAGTTGCAAGTGCGCACTTCACACGACCGTGCATCATCACTTCTAACTATTATTCCTACCACTGCTCCATTTCAATTCCCAGCAGATCTTATGAACGCATATGGCGCGGTTGAACGAGCCTCCTGTGCCGATTGAGTCTGTTGATTCTCGTAAGTGTGCTATTTAGAAGCCGTGAATTGGTCGCATGCTAACACGAACATAGTGAAGCGCAGGTTTATCAGACAGAACCGCGAGCTTGCCAAGTAAGCCTCACCCTCCCTTCGTATCGCGAGTAAAAGTAGATGTTGACCTGATGAAGGAATAATTCCAACCAATCCGTCCGCATACGCAATCTCGAAGCCGAAACCTCTCGCTTGTTGTCCGATAACCTCGTCCTACGCGAACAGGTACTCCAACTCCAACATGAACTCGAGAAAAAAGAGTCTACCATCGCGACGGAAAGCATAAACGCTGTCAAGAGTCAATTGGAGGCTAAATTGCAGGAGCTCGGTACGCTGGTGGCCGATTTGGGACAACCTCAGAAACCACCCTCCAAAGGAAAACGAAGGTCTAGCTCTTCAAGGCTTTCGAACCAATGGCGCGAGAGGCTGCCTGGTCTTGACCCTGAAGCAGAAGGGAGACTGCCAACCATCGCAGAAGACAAATACTACCCGCGAAAGACTCTGGAGTACGTTGATGTTAGCTCCCGAACAAAGATTACACTAACATTTTCAAGCGCCCAACAGATACAAGCCCTCGCAGATCCTGCTTTGGAGTCGCCTGATCTCGGTCCACCACCTGTCGCTCATTTCGACGATGAAGATCCTATCAAATTCGACCCGCAGGTCAGACCTGTTAGCGAAGACGTCGCAGAAGAACCGCCAGTCGAGTCACTGCCCGTCAACATGTCTGTCAACCTGGAGACTCGGCGTAGACGAAAAGACAGTCAACCACGGTCAGATATGAGGAGGATGTCCGTCTTTCAATCACCACCAGAGGCTCCGACGAGCGGCGCGATCACAGAGCCTGGCCAAAATCTACCAATACGCACTGGAGCGAAGCGGAAGTTGAGCGCAAGAGATGATGATGGTGCGTCAATCTTGAAGGTGGCCGAAGACTTCGCATTTAGTCGCAAGTCTGGGTCGGAGAAACAATTGGTACAGACTGGACAGGCCCCGTCCGATGGAGTGGACAGTGCACCGCCTCCACTTCCAGAAACGGTCGAAAAATCACGAAAGGAAAGGCCCATTGCCCGACTCTCTTCGGCCGCAAGCGATCGCAGGATTCTTGGTGACAAGAGCGTGAACGCAGATCCTGTGATATCACCGAGGAAGATGCTGTCCGAAGACCAGAAACCGGCGCTGAAGAAACCTGGGCTTCCATTGAAAGATGCCGCCAGGAATCGGATCCGAGAACGCCGCGTCAAGTCTGCGAGTGATGCTCCGGTGGTCAACATCCCTCCTCCACCGTCAGATGACAAGCCCATTGAGACGATCGATCTAGGCCCCGACACTGGCAAGCTTCTTCCCAAGACTCCTGCAGGCTTTGATCTGTTTTCTCCGACTAATAGCGATCCTTCCACAGCAAAGCCTTCGGAACCAAAGGATACCCCACCACCAGGTGACATCAATCCAGCAGGAGCCGATGCGGCCGGGCGTGTAGGTCGCAGGGCGCGATCTGCCGTCAGCTATGCAGAGCCCAAATTGAACACCAAGATGCGGAGGCCAGGAAAGGAACTCATGGATGCAGTCGCCACAGGGACCACGAAAGCGAATCCAATGAGGATAGATGAAGGGAAGAGTGACGGCGAATCGAAGGAGCCGTACCGCGGGCGGTCAATCACCATCAAGAGGGAGCCACGGGATGATGACGGAGGAAGCGCAGCCATGAACTGGAAAAACCTGCCCATGGCTGCGCCAGCCACAGAAGACGCGGCCAGTCCTCTGAGCAAGAAGGCTGGAGCGGGGACATCAAGGGAGGAGGTGGATGACGCTGCTCACCAAGTAAAGGAGAGGAGACAAGAGCTTGCCTCTGCCCCCACGATTCCATCTGCGTCCTCCGCAGCCATCTCAGCCCTAATTGCTGGCTCCGCTGGGATCAAGAAGAAAAAGGAGAAGGTCGTTCCACACGTATTTCCCGCCATCGTGGCTGAAGTTATGGATGTAACGGAAACGGACGAAAAACGCGCCAGTCTGGCCATCTTTGACTATACGGAATCGTCACCTCCAGCAGAGGGTGGATGTCGTAATGGTGCTCCAGCGGCGCCGGAAAGCTTTTCGCGGTCGCGCGGTAGCAGGAGACATTCTTCTGTGCCGTCTTTGACGTCCGCGATGCAGGATCTCGCAGCGAATGGCAAGTCTACAGACACTGGAACCGGAACGAAGGAGACGAGGACTGTATCGAGGAGCAGGTCTACGAGGGATTCCCGAATCGGCAAGCCGGAGAGTAATGCTTTGGCGGGAGACGAGGCTCAGTCGCGCGTGGAAAGGGCGGCTTCAAGGCGGAGGAGTATGATGATATGATCATAGAGGCGCCTTACTGGAGGTGTTTTGGGTTCTGTTGGATATCCACCCTGAGTACCTAGGGAAGCGAGGTCTTTGTTTTTCTCGTGGGGTTTGGGAAGGAGTTGTAGTTTGAATAAGACTCTCTTTCACGTGAAATGCATCTCCCATCTTCAGATTCATGTGGATGGTGTTTTCTTCATAAGGCCTTCCCTTTCTCCATGTAAAGAACTCTAAGGCCCTGTGCAGCAGATCTTTGAGGCATTTCCCGTTGCCTTCACTTTTTCTTGCGCTTTATCGATTTAGTTTCCTCTTCTGCTGCTTCTGGGTCTGCCTTCCCTCGCTTCGTACCCCTTTGCTTCCCCTCAGTCTCAACTGCCTCCTCGGTTTTGACCGGGTCATCAAGATCAATTGCTTCTTTACCCAGGACATAAGCGACTTTCTCAATATCGAGCGCAGAGATCTCTTCACCAGATTCTTCCTTCAGCCTCTCCCGCATGATCTGACACTTCTCGTGCAAAGACAGATACTCCTTCAAGGTGTACCCAATCTTGCGATTCCATCCCTCAGAGTTCGGCTCATCCCAGTGAAGGTACCAAAGGAGTTCATCAGAGAAAAAGGGTACCGCGACAGGATCGAAAACAGACAAGAAAAGTGCGGCGGTGGCTGGGCCGATGCCTTTCAGTGTGATTAATGTTTTCATGTGGGTGTTCAAATTTCCTGGCTCGGAAGTGTACTCAGTGAAGGCTTTTGCTGTCACGTTGTGCATGGTGTCTTCGCTATTGGACTGAACGAGCTTTAGGAGGGTCGGGCGGAAGGTGCCGTGTTTGCTGATTTTCGCTGTTAGAGATGGTTTGAGTAGGGTGAGGGCGCTTCATACAGTTTCCATTCGACCAGCCGAGTGGCTTCATCTAGATTCATGGCAGGTCCATCTTTCGCTTTTCTTTCCGCAAGCCGCTGGGGTAGGATTTCGAAACGGAATTTGTCCAACTCCTGCAATTTGGGGAGTACATGCTCCTCATATCGTTGCAAGACGCTGTTGAACTCTTTCAAACTGATAACGGATGCACTGAGTTTGTTCGCCATTGAAGCCGTCTTCTCACATACACTGTGGAGTGAAAGTATCCCTGTGCAGTTAAGATGCAAAGTAGGTTGAGCGTGAAACCCAAATGAAAGCCACGGATGACTTCCTCGAAATAACTTGGGCTTGGACGACAGATAAAGCACCTTTCCGTGGTGGAGGGCCGGATAGATTTGATAATGAATTCCGGAGCAAAAGGAAGCACGACAAAGTTCCTCGAAATAATATGGGCTTGGACGACAGAAAAAGTGCTTTTCCGTGCTGGAGGACCGGATAGATCGTGTCAAGGTCGGAGGAAAGAGATGCACGATAGACTTTCTCGGGAATACTCTCGTCTTGGGCGACCAATAGAGCACGTTTTCTATTTCTGGAAAATAGGATAGATCGTATCAAAGCCAGAGCAAAAAGATGTACGATGATCTTCCCCGGAATAATATGGGCTTGGACGGCAGGCAATACGCTTTTTCGTATTGAAGAACCGGACAGTTCCTCGAGATATTATAGCTTTAGACGACAGACAAAGTGCTTTTTCGTACTGGATGACTTGACGGATTACATCAAGGTTGGAGAACAGAGATGTATGATAGACTTCCTCAGGAACAGTCTAGCCTTGGACAACCGATAAAGTGTCTTTTCCGTTTTGGAGAAGAGGACAGATCGTGTCAAAGCCGGAGTAAAAGGATATATAATGAATGAATCTTCCCGGAAATAATATAGGCTTGGACGGCAGAGAAAGCGCTTTTTCGTATCAGAGAACCGGACAGTTCCTCGAAATAATATAGGCTTATACGATAGAAAAAGTGCTTTCTCGCACCGGATTACTCGATGAATTATATCAAGGTCGGAGAAGAGAGATGTACGATAGGCTTCCAAGGGAAAAATCTGGATTGGACGACCGATATAGTGCTTTTTCGCGCCGGATAACTTGATGAATTATATCAAGGTCGGAGAAGAGAGATGCACGATAGGCTTCCAAGAGAAAAATCCAGGGCTTAGATAGCAGTTAAAGCGCGTTTTTCGTTGTAGAGCTGGACAGATTGTATCAAGACCGGAGTAGAAATATTTACTATACGGATCTTCCCAGAAATGATATGGGTGTGAACGGTAGATGAAGCGCGTTTTTCGTTGTAGAGCTGGACAGATCGTATCAAGGCCGGAGTGGAAATATCTACTATGCGGATCTTCCCAAAAATAATATGGGCGTGGACGGTCGATGAAGCGCTCCTTCGTACTAGAGAACCGGACACTTCCTCGAAATAATATAGGCTTGGACGGTAGATAAAGTGCCTTTTCGCGCCGGATAACAGGATGGATTATCCTCAGATTGGAGAAGAGAGATGTACGATGGATTTCCAAGGGAAAATTCTGGGGCTTGGACGGCGGATAAAGATCGCTTTACAGTTGGAGAACCGGATAGACCTTCTCTTGATCGGAGGAAAGAGAGAGGTATTCAGCGGATTGGAGGCAGGATATCAATGTTTATGAATGTACTCTGAGGTTTGCGGTGAGAGAATGGGAGAAGAGAGTTGCTCAATTTGTGCTCTCTATCTAGTCATGGAGATTTTTGGGTATTGCAAGACGTATTCAGAAGAATTGAATCAACCTCTGAACTGCCTTTGAAGCAGCCGGAGGTGAAGCGCTGCGCCACAGATGTGGCTGTCGCAGCTGTCACTGACGTCGGATTAACAGTATGCCCGTTGCCTTGTCTTGGCAGCGGACAACCTAAACCTACCAGCAGCGGCTCTGCAACTGCCCTCATTACCAACCTCGCGACCGAACCCACCAAACACCCTCCCGATCTCCTTGCCCATCCTTGAGTCTGCTCTTTGCTGAAGGCTACAACTCAACCTCTACAAGCTTTGCCTTTCGCGAAACGTCCTTACGCTGGCGCGCTGCCCACTCAACTTGCGCATACTCTGCCCCGCCGCCCGCCATTCACCACTTCGCTCCCGTCCACCTCTCGTCAACACAGCACAGTACAACCAACGCCACATCTTCGACTGTCGCCTGCTGCTGCATGCTCGGAGCTTGAGCCATACGAACACATCTTGAGAGCCTGCAGAAACTCCTGCTACACCAGCATTTGTTCCTAGCACGAGAGCACTCAATATGTCTGTGTCTATAGAGGAGCTCGACGCCACGGTCCGGGCTTTCTACGAAGGACGTGGAGAGACGGTTCGTGAATACACCTAGTTGACGTCAAGTGCACGAAGAGTACTGACATATTTAATAGCAAAAGCAAGCTCAGGCGACGCTCAACCAAGTACGTTCCCGCGCTCACTTCACTTCCAACATGTCACTGATTGTCCACAGTTCAAAGAGAACCCCGATGCCTGGCTTATGGTCGACAAGATCCTATCAGATGCCACATATCCACAGACCAAATGTAAGCTCACTGAGCTTGTTGACAAGCACCACTTGGCTGACTCCCTATTCAGATCTTGGTCTCCAAGTCCTCGACAATGTTATCATGACCCGATGGAAGGTTCTGCCACGGGAGCAATGTCATGGTGAGCATCTTTCCTGCGCCATGTGCTCCAGACTCTCTGACATATGACTAGGTATTCGCAACTTTGTCGTCAACTTCATCATTCAGATCGCCAACTCCGAAGACGCCCGATCCCAACGCACCCTCCTCAACAAGCTCAACTTGGTTCTCGTGTCTATCTTGAAGCAGGAATGGCCCCACAACTGGCCGACGTTCATCAATGAGATCGTCTCCTCGTGCCATAGCAGCTTGGCCATTTGCGAGAACAACATGATTATCCTTCGGTTGCTTTCTGAAGAAGTCTTCGATTTCTCGCAGGACAATATGACGTCGACGAAGACCAAGGGACTGAAGCAGACCATGTGTGACGAGTTCACCGCCATCTACAATTTGTGTTCCGAAATTTTGAGCACAGCTTCGGAAGCGAGCCTGATCAAAGCGACGCTCGAGACTCTGCTCCGTTTCCTGAATTGGATTCCTATTGGCTACATCTTTGAGAAGCCACAGAATGGTTTGAGCCTCATCGACACTCTCCGGAGTCGCTTTTTGGACGTGCCCGACTTCCGCAACATCACGTTGAAGTGCCTGACAGAGATTGCCGGCTTACACACGGAACCCAACTACAACGAGCAACTCGTGACCATGTTCACTGAGACTCTGACCGCAATCTCGAAGATCATCCCTCTCTCCCTTGATCTGAAGGTTACATACTCGCAGAGCAATGGCAGGGATCAAGAATTTGTGCAAAATCTGGCCTTGTTCCTTTGCAACTACTTCACTGTACATTTGAGCGTTATCGAGAGTCTGCCAAATCGTGACTTTCTCACACACGGCCATTTCTACCTGATTCGCATTAGCCAGATCGACGACCGCGAAATCTTCAAGATCTGCTTGGAATACTGGACCAAGCTCGTGTCCGAGCTGTACGACGAGATGCAACAGCTTCCAGTGACAGACATGAACTCTCTGCTCAACATGGGCGTCAGCAGCGCAATGGCGAATGGCGGTGGTGCCCGGGACCCAGGCATGCTTGCTAATTATCCGCTTCGCAAACACAAGTATACCGAGGTGCTATCAAATCTCCGGACTGTGATGATTGAGAAGATGGTGCGACCGGAAGAAGTCTTGATCGTGGAGAATGACGAAGGCGAGATCGTCCGAGAGTTCGTCAAGGAAAGCGACACTATTCAGCTCTACAAGTCGACTAGGGAATGCCTCGTTTTCCTCACCCATCTCGACGTTGCGGATACCGAAGCAATCATGTCCGAGAAGCTTGCAAAACAGGTTGATGGTTCGGAGTGGTCATGGGCCAACTGCAACACACTCTGCTGGGCCATTGGCTCCATCTCTGGTGCTATGAACGAGGAAACCGAGAAACGCTTCCTGGTCACGGTCATCAAAGACCTTCTTGGACTCACCGAAATGAAACGCGGCAAAGACAACAAGGCAGTCGTGGCAAGTAACATCATGTACATTGTCGGACAGTACCCGCGATTCCTGAAGGCGCATTGGAAGTTCCTCAAGACCGTTGTCAACAAGCTTTTCGAGTTCATGCACGAGACGCATGAGGGGGTCCAAGACATGGCTTGCGACACATTCATCAAGATTGCCAACAAGTGCCGGAGGCATTTTGTTGCGCATCAATCCGGGGAGAATGAGCCCTTCATCGACGAAATCGTCCGGAACCTTCGAAAGATCACTTGCGATCTTTCCCCTCAACAGATTCACACCTTTTACGAGGCTTGTGGTTACATGATCAGCGCGCAGGGTCAAAAGCCTATTCAAGAACGCCTGATTGCCGAGCTGATGGCGCTTCCAAACGAGGCCTGGGATCAAATCATTGCCGATGCCAACAGGGACCCGACCCTCCTGCAAGACGGCGAGCGCATCAAGATCATCGGTAACATCATGAAGACCAATGTATCTGCATGCAGCTCGATTGGCAGCTACTTTTACCCTCAAATCGGACGGATATACCTCGACATGTTGACCATGTATCGCGCAAGCAGTGGCCTCATCGATGAAACCGTGCAACGAGAAGGCGCAATCGCCACGAGGATGCCGAACGTTCGTGGACTCCGGACGATCAAGAAAGAGATCCTCAAGCTGGTCAACATCTACGTGGAGAAAGCCGATGACCTTGAGATGGTTCACAACAGCCTTGTTCCCCAGCTACTGGAAGCTGTGCTCCTTGACTACAAGCGCAACGTTCCAGATGCGCGAGAGGCTGAAGTTCTGAACTTGATGACTACGATCATCAACAAGCTACACGGCATGATGGAAGACCAAGTTATGAACATCATGGAGAATGTCTTCGAGTGCACGCTTGACATGATCAACAAGGACTTCTCCGAGTACCCGGAGCACCGAGTCGAATTTTTCAAACTCCTTCGAACCATCAACTTGAGGTGCTTCCCGGCGTTGCTCAAGCTGGATGGACGACAGTTCAAGTTCGTCATTGACTCCTGCATGTGGGCAAGCAAGCACGACAATCGCGAGGTCGAGGGAGCTGGTCTGCTTATGTGTAACGAGCTGATCTCCAACATGGCTGAGACTGACCCCAACACTTGCCTGACCTTCTTTCAAAACTTCTACACCACCATTCTTCAAGATGTCTTCTTTGTACTCACCGACAGCGACCATAAGGCAGGGTTCAAATCGCAATCTTCCCTGCTTGCGAAGATGTTTTGGCTGGTCGAGTCTGGAAAACTGCAAGGTCCTATCTACACCCCTGAAATGGGCACGGCAGGCCAGAGCAACAGGGAATTTTTGAAGAACTTCACAGGAAATCTTCTCACTAATGCCTTCCCCAATCTCAAGCCGTCAGTATTTATGTTCCGACCTTGTCAATCAATGCTAACATAAGAAATTAGGGCCCAAATCTCGAACTTCCTCGAAGGGCTTCTTGCAAATACTACCGACCACAACCGCTTCAAGCTCATCCTGCGCGACTTCCTCATTTCCCTCAAGGAGTTCTCAGGCGACAATGCTGAGCTGTTCGCCGAGGAGCGCGAGATGGCCGCGCAAAACGCAAAGGACCAAGAGCGCGAGCGCGCGATGAAGGTCGGGGGCCTACTCAAGCCATCTGAGCTCGACGACGACGAGCTCTGACTCGACAAAGAGCTCGATCTCGACGTGGCATCTCGCACCCAGTGGGACCGTCCCGTTGTCAAAATGTCAAAGTCTGAGAACGACGTTTCTTGTTCATCTGAAAAGATCGGCTTCACGAGTTATGATGGTTGGGAGGCTTACGGTCTCTAGGAAAGCAATTGCAAGAATGAATGGAATAAGTTGACACCTCATTCATCACCGACATATAGGAAAGGTTGATCGATAAGTGATGGATGGGCAACTGGCACATATACGCTTGTTGACCTGGAAATCTCGTTTTCGATTTAAATTAATCAATCGGTGGTGAGAGGCAAGGCTACAGTCTGGGTTGGATCCAATGCATAATACAAGAGGGCGGCGCCGAGGGCGGGTGGATTTCCCAAAGGGACAAACAACTCAGGGGCTCTTCGAAGAGTGTGAAGCGGTTCGGAGACCTGCAAACAAGATCAATATGCATGCCTCTTCTCTTTAATCTCTTCTTTTTTTCTGCTCTATCTAATGTTCTCCGACAAAAGCATCTGGCAATGGCGGCGAGGGGATGGATGAGAGGTAGATATCCTGGGATGCGAGCTACTGCTTGAATGGCTTGATTGATATTGAGGATGAACGGAGCGGAAAGGCGCTCTGGCTTTCAGGGTGCAAGCGGACGTATCATAGTGCAGATATGGAAAAATATATTCGTCCATGTGCAGGAAGCAGATACCTTGTGAGATTCAGATCATATGCATGGCCGCTCACAGCTTGTCACGTGAATAAGCAATATCACGTGAGAGAAGATCACAAAAGTGACCTTTTCTAGTATCTGCTTGCTGCTTCTTCAGCTCGAGAACAACATGCACAGAACAGGAAGAAGTACACCATGTGTTGTCATGAAATATACAACTCTTCAATATATAGAGATATCTGAGAAAACTTTTCTTTTCACAGGTACTACTCGTCTTGGATATATATACGTTTGCATCTTTTTCCTCTCAGGGGATCTTTCAGGACTCAACCCTGCACCTCGGGGCAGCATATCAGAACTGTACACAGAAACATAGTTCTCAAAGTGTTTTGGAAGAGAAAACCAGTGAGAGAATAGAAGGATATTAAAAAAAAGAACAAGATCATCTACGCTTTCTCGTTCATCCTAACCCCACGCTCTCTGAGCATACATCTCCATCCGACCATCCATCCAACAAAACAGACTCCGAGTGCTCCGTGCTCTCGTTAATGTGAAAGGAAGGGAGGTTGAAAAGAGTAGGTAGGTGAGTAGTATATATATCGAGCGTTTAGGTGTGTGGTGTGAGAGCCTCCGGGTATCATGACGGTAAAAGACAGGGGGTGTGGTAGGGGGATAAATGTGGTTTTTATGTGGGAGAGAGGGAAATGAGAGAAGAAGAAAACTTGAGAGCCCAACAATTGTCTGTCCAATCAACCCAATCCAAACAAAACTCCTTGGTCCTGTTTTCTGTATCCAGAGTTCCTTGTTTTACCGGGAGAGTGGTTTTCCAAGGTAGACATTGCCGTCTTTCCATCTCTGAATTATGCATTGAGCTGTCTGCCTGCGAAGCAAAGACAGACTGATCGCTGTCAGTTTACATCGACAATTGGCAACAATCTCGCTTGCTTGATTGCTCGCTTTTCTTCTACACCTCGTCATCTCGTCTGCCACCGCTGCGTCGTAATCTTGAACAGCTCATCAACATAGACTGGACCCTCATTCGCCGCCAGGGTCGCTTCAGTCCTGAGGCCCATATTCGTCATCTCGACCTCCTTAGTCCGCACATCTTCAACTGTGACATCCGACGAGACCATGATGCCACCAAAAATATGCTGCGGCGCCGGTGGTGGCGTCGGCTCGTTACTGCCGAGGCCGCCCTCCATCTCCTTGTTGATGAGCGTGGGGGACATGAGGCCTTTCTGCGACGAGTAGTCGCCTTTCGTTTCGACCAAGCTGCTGCGGTTCGAGTTGGAGTGTGGGTCGGTCTTGGTGAAAGGCTTCCACATTTTCCGTCCCGAGGCGCGGTTGGAGCCCCGGCGGTAGTCGACGCTGCCGCGGGGTGTGTTGTGGCTTCGAGTCAAGGCGGCGGCGAAATCCTTGTGCGCGAGGAGCGAACTGAACTCGGTGTGGTTCTTGCGGGCCAGGATAGCGTGATCCGGGGAGTGTCTCCAGACGCGCTGGCTGCATTTGAAGAAGCTGTAGGGTGTGTAGACTAGTTGGTCCGTCATTCGAATGCCAGACGAGTGGATGTCTGGAATGATGCAGAAGGCGAACATGGTGCCGTATCCCTTGAGATCACTGGCTAGCAAGGGTCCTGGCACGCGTACAGGTTTTGAGGAGAAGACGGCAGACTTGAAAAAAGGCTCGACGATTCGAGATTGCAGAGATGAGATGCTTGAGACGAGGTATTTTGCGAAAGTGCGCTCTTCGAGGGTGACGTCCATGAGGCTGTCGGAGAGATAGCGAATACATTGGTTCACGTTGAAGCCTTCGAGGCGAGCCAGGAAGCGTGTTTGCCAGGGATGGAGCTGGTCATCAGAGAGTTCGGTCCAAGGCAGGTGGCAAGGCGACTTCTTCGGTACGAGCACCTCCCAGCCTCCATCTGAAGACCGAACGGCTGGACGGAGAGCAAAACAGGCCAAATAAGTGCCGGCGTCGGTCATGGGAGCTGTAGTCGGACACGAGGCCTTGAGGGACGACATGGTGTTGACCACCTCTCCATGCGGTACTTGCATGCTCGAAGCGAGCATGTTTCCAACTTGATTGAGCGTTGCGAAACGGTAACCCAAGCTTGTCAGCCTTGACGCTTCATTCCTGTCCAACTGGCGCACAACGAAGAGCAGCTGACCCCTTCCATACATGGTCGGATTGATGATCCCCGTTTCTACGTCACTGTGGTGGCGAGCACGAGACACGAGTCCTTTCTTGGCTTTCAGTTCGATGTTCATGCTGCCAGTCATCATGATGCCGTGGTAGAGAACGCCAAGGTCCGCAAGAGGAGTCTGCATGTGGTCTGCGAGTTCTGCGGCTGCCACACAGAAGTATTCTCGGAACAACACCGAGTAGTCTTCCTCCTCCGACTCTTCCCAATTCAATTTTCCGGCGGGACTACCAGTTCCTGGGGACTGAGTCCCAAGCGAGCGAAGGTGGGCCCTCATGGCTGGCACGATGTCTGTGACTCCTTGCCAGTTATGTGTAACACGGTACAACCACTGGAAGACAGGGTGTGCGACATTGAATTCGTCATTGAAGGACTGGTTGATTGTCAGCCAGAAACTCTCCGCGATTTTCCCTACAACTTCCGGCTTACCCGTTGATTGTATTGCTTGGTAATCTTCTGAGATGGCAAAATACCCTCGGAGGTCACGAGCAGCTTTCCATCAGCGTCAAAAGTAGCGCAAGCCAAGACAACATGCTGAGCTCGATCCGCGAGCTGCTTTCGCCGGCGTTGTGTGACGAGAGCGATGAACAGGCAAGCTGAGCAAGCAATCAAACTCTTCGAGCTGTTAGCTTCTTGGTCACAAGACGAACTAGGGAACATACTAAAACAATGGCAACAATCAGATTGTTGTTTCTATCTCCGGTGTTACCGATCCGAGGTGCAATCAGTTTGTAGGACGTGCCAACAGTAGCCAACCAGTGCATGCCAGAGACAGCTCCTGCAAGGATGCAAGCGCAGAGGAATCGGCGAGGGAAACTGTTGATCCACCGCTCCTTGAAGTAGTAGAACAAGCTAAGAGCGCAGAGGGAGGCGCACACGGCGATTGCGGCAGCGCCAACAATGTAACTCGGTGGGTTGTTGACGTTGTAGTTGTTGATACCAAGATTGCCGATGTAGTGCATTCCGGTAATGGCCAGGCCGGCAATGAATCCAGTCAAGATCAAAGCGGGCCAAAACATTCTTGAGCCTGGGGGCTTCAATTCGACGGTGGTAAAGCCAACGAACAAGAAGACGATAGGGAGGAAGGCCGAGAGGGTCGTAAAGCCAGGGTTGTAGTATAGCTGAATGGAGGGAGATCCATCACCCAGGACTATAGCGCGATTTCCGACGAAATGCATACACCAAATGGCCACCAGGCCAAAAGATACGGCGACGCCGAGTTGCTGGAGCCTGATTGTCATATTAGCGCACATTCTACTCCTCACTCGTCTGGGGACGTCTTCAAGACCGCTCACCAGGTTATCCATCCTTTTCCCTCTCTCCGTCTGTGTAGCAGCTCGACGGTTGTGAGAGCGCCGGCAAGACTGACAAAATATGATGCGATGATGATCCCCGGCGACAACTTGAAAGGGACCGTCTCTCCAGTATTCCACTCCACCATGCTGGGCAATGTCCCTCTCTTTTATCCCAATGAGGGTTCCCAGGTGATTTACTCCAACCGCATGCGAGAGAGAAATATAGGGAGGTTCGGCGAGGTTTGTTCGGCAGAGGGAGGCAGAAGAGCTCTGATCCTGACTGTGGGAGTGCCCGCTCGACTGGCGATTGTCACCGTGGCAGGAGGACAGTAGGTAGGAGTCGTCGAGGGAATGACGTCGCAAAAGGGTCGCGGTTGTGCGTTCACAGTCCAGCCCTCCTTGACTCTTTCGTCTTTATCGCGTGTTGACCACGCGAAGCAGCTTCTCGTGCAGCAAGTATACACAGAAACACCGCAATGGGATGTTCGGTACCGCTACGACGTTCGAGTGGCCCGCTCGGGGTTGTCGAGGTAAGGAGGTTCGAAGGGTCTCCAGGAGGCGTGCCTTCGACGTCGACCCAATTGCCCTCCCCTAGGAAATGTCCAGCGGAAGGATAGAGAGGCGTGGGTGGATAGGAAGGTAGCTCGGTAGGAGGTAGGTACCTGAGCGGTTGTCGTGTGAGGGTTGAAGGACACAGGGACAGGTGACAGGGTGACAGGAGGTGCGGTCGACTCTCGAGGGGTTCCTGGGAAGAAGGGCTGAGGAAGAGGCTAGCTTTGCAGACTGCAGATCCCCCAAAGGCGGAGGTCTAGTTCGCCTGTTCGCGGCGTCTTTAGCGGCGCTTCCTCTGCGCGGTCGACTCGGCAGGAACCGTACAAGGTTGAAGACTTGAAGTCACAGAACGGGCGAAAAACCAGGGCAGGCCAGGGAAAGTCACAGAGCAGAAGAACGAGCAGGGAGACGGCTGTTGCAGCTCATGGCGGGCGTAGTAGTGGAGCTGGACTTGGGGCAGGCCTCTTTGGTGCGACTTTGCTGCGGATGGCCGAACTGGCACTGTTGAGTGGTGATTGGTGAATGGTGAGTGGTGTCAGGTTGGATTCTTGGAGCTGGAGGCGTTCACTGCCCGTTCAGCGCCGGATGCGCCTCGAGAAAGCGCAGGCAGAGGCAAACGCAACTCTGGCGGGCGCGGTGGTGAATGGCCAGGTTCCTCGCCATGCTAACGGAATAGGAGAAGTGGCAGCTCAAAGCAGCCGCAGACGATGCGCCAGGTCGCAGGAGGAACAGACTTGGACCAGTGGGGGACGTCCGAGGGGAAGACCAGCCGAAGCCGGCGCCGGGCACTGTGCGCACGACTCATGGTGGGCACCTGTCAGACTGTCACTTCAGGACTTCACCAACAGGAATGGATATGGACGGTTGGACTTGGCCCTCTGGCTCTGGCCGTTGATGGAAGAAGAGCTGACAAGTGACAGGCAGACGTTGGATCAAGCGAGCAGAGATGCGACGGATCGCTGACCAGGACGGTTAGGACCATCCAGGGTCATCCCTTCACCCCCCTTCAATCGCACCCGTCGACCAAGAATTCGGCCCGCCCAAACGTCAAGAACCCAGTGCACATCTTCACAACCCAGAACAACTCCCTTGGTTGGCTCACAAATAAGTATTGCACAGGCCCCCCTCCAACCCGTGGTCGAGCAGAAAACCGGCCCTGTGGAGGTGGACGCGGGAGCGGCGACGAGGCCCGAGGGTCATCCGCCACCACACGGCCGATACGAGCTTTGAGCGGCGCCCCCTGAAACGGGCAGCTTGACAGCCTGCTTTAAAGGCAGGTTGGAAGTAGATTCATCTACTCTCTTCCAACAGAACTGGATTCTGCTATCGACGGAGGAGCAAGAGCACTATCGATTATTGAAAATCGAATTGCTTACCTACCTAGGTAGTTCAATTCAAGATTGTCTTCAAAGCTCAATCCCCTCGCGTTTGAAACATGACGACAGAGTTTCGCATGAATCCGGCCGGCTTCATTGTTCCTGCAGGTGAATTATTATGGACATCTCTCCAGGGGTTGCCGTCTGAAGACTTCAAGACCCAGCTGCATGGTCTTTTACAAGGGTTGACAACCTTGCAACCGACGCCCTGTAGCTTTCATTTGCGATGCCGATATCTCCAACCGTGCCGCAGCCATGCCGAACGGGGTCCAAAACGCATTTCTTGATTTTGGAATGTGGAGTCTTGGAGACTTGGACAGCAGTTGGAGCTGCCAGGGTTACCAGCACTGAGCAGCCGTCATTCCACCCATATATCAATTGAGAAATTGAGGAAGCATTGATAGTGTCGGCGACTGCTCTGGGTCTGTCGAGACTCGCGAGTCCGAGAAGCGAAGGATGATAGGGTCATTCGCGAGTCAACTTCTCCCGTCTGTGGAGTCTGGGGAGTGGAGACTTTTATCTAATTCATCATCAACAACTCGAGATCCAGAAATTAGGGTTTCGCGGTTTGGACTAGAACTATTCCTTCAGCACACAACAGAATCGCTACCTTTTCCGGTCACAGACCCGACTGGTCAACTCCGAGTCTTCAAGTCCATCGAATGGTCTATCGAGTTTGAACTCAGCTCGTTCCAACGTTGGATGACACTTTCAAGAACCGTCTCTTCTAGACCAACGCACACCGTATCAAAGTCTGGGACCAACATTTTTGCTGGTACATAAAAAACAACCGGTCCCACAAGCCCCACGGATGCAGGACACACCACAGAAACCCGTCAAGTCTCATCTCACTGATCTCAGCTCTCCGTCAGTAGAAACATGACACAGTACCATCATCCTTTATTATCGGATCTTCATCAAAATCGTCGAGTAGCATCTTGTCATCCCACTCTGCACATGCAGTCGTCCATTTGGTCGGTTTCTCAGGGAATCGAGTGTCGAACAAGTGTGAATCTTGCTCAGCTGCGCGCACCGTCCAACTGCTGCGGGGAGTGTCGAACATTTCTGCACAAATTTCGTATACGAGATTGTGGGCATCGCGAAAATCGTGGTCGCAGAAGAGCATGTCGTCGTCATCTTCATCGAGGTCCCATTCCGTCAGAGCGCCCTCCTGCAGTAGATCGTCTTCCAGCATATCCTCTTCATCATTACTTTCAGGACCAGGTTGAGAGGAAGCCAATAGTCTGAGCCGTGGAGCTCTCTTGCCGTCAAACAACCCTCTTTGCATCATGCTCCAGAGTTTGATCGAAACACCAGTGTGAATCTCATCTCTAGTCTCCGGATTGCAGGGATGCTGTCTTGAATCTTCCTGTAGACCGTGGTCTTGACGAGTATTTTTGATTTTCTCGAGCTTGCTTTTCAACGTCGAGGACACGGCCCTGCCATGTAGCGAGTGGGAGAAGGCATGTGCGATAGTCGGAACGAATGTGCTCACTTGACAAAGTTTCTGGTACTCGTGTTAGGCAACAACGAACACGAAGCACATCTCTTATGACATACTGGGAGAAACTTCGGACTCCATATAGCCGGCGCAAGCGAGGAGAGTCGGCATTTCAGCCTGGATGAATCGGCTTTGTGATCAGGAGGTAGCTTGGGAGGTCGTTCGGAGATGCTGAGACGTATCGCAGCGTCCACGAGGGTCACAATGCCGTCTGTTGTCATGACTGCTTGCGAACTCTCGCCGATTTGACGTGCAGAGCTGTCGGTCAATGTTGAAGACGATTTTCCTCCGCTCCCGGCGACAACCTCATCGTCGATAGATTGCGACGAGAATAGGTGGCCTTCGGAATACTCGTCAAACAGCATTTCATCTTCCTCAGGGAAAGTGCTGCCGAATAATGGATCCAAGATCATACGCTCAAGAATACACTCTTCATCCTTTTCCGCAGGAGGAATACTCTGAATTGGAGTTGACAGCGTATTTGGGTCTAAAGTATTAGTGGCCGGCACAGTACTTCGCTGTTTTCCTTTCCTTGATGTTGTTCTTAGCAAGTGGGAAATATCAAAGTCCAAATAGACATCCTCCAGAAAGACCATGGTCATGCCAAAGGGTGGGTGCAGATCCAGTGATGGCGTATGCGAAGGCATGCGATATGCCGGATGTGATCTTGATTCCAAAGCCGCTTCTTTTTGGGCTAGATCGAGGACAAAGGAGGTTCCGTTCATGTTGTCATTGAAGGGAGTCCGTGAACCGAGTCCGTGATGCGATTGATATTCCGACGCCTGTAGGTGGAGTTGCTCCCAAAACTGTTCGAGTTAGCAACGGATACTTCTGGGAAAGATCACAACTCGTACAGAAGCATCCACGATCATAAGCTTCAACAATTCGAGTTGCTGGCTCTCAAGAGGATTCCCTTCGAATCTCAGCCGAACGTGGAGCCGCAAGTGTTTCCCTCGAACTACGCATGACGAACCACATGTTAGGGTTTGGCGCCCCCTGCCTTCGACATGCCGGAGAAATTCCTCTAAGAGATCCGCTTGCGGTGTATGGACGGTGATTCGAAGTTGGAGCTGGAGTTGGGCGTGAGGAAGCTCCAGACGTAGACTTCCCAGGTCTACTGAGGTCGGCATGAGAACGAAAGTGTATCATGCTCACTGGGCCGGGCATCTCGTGGCCTGGCGGGGGATTTCGAGTGGACCCGGTGCCTCCGCTAAGAAACGAGTGTCAGAAGAATTGTCGAACACATGGCCGCTCTTCAGAAGTTTTCGCAGAGGCGTGCATTTCCTTGGAAGTCGAGATGTGTGGGATTGGTGGTCGTCCCTTCCGTGTCCGTCTGGAAATTTGATTGGCTGAGCGGCGGATCGAACCTTGAACCTTTCGGACAGCCTCTCACGTGCCTCTCCGCCGTATCTACTATCAACTACATTTCTAACCGTCACCAACATCCAATTCGACAGGATTCTGCCTTTCAGTGCAATTTCACCTGAACAATGTCTTTGAAGCTGCCATGGCGCGGAATGGGCAGACTGTCCCTCCGACTAAGCAGTCCAATGCCATGTCTGGGGGCTCGACGCTGCCTTCATGCAACTCCCAAAAGATGTACTGACGGTGTCTTCCGTGCACTGACAGAGCAGCGTGTACAGACGCCGTGGATTGAAGCTCTGCGAAGAAAGCAAGCCAGCGGCGATGACCCTTCGCAGGCTTCGGGGAAGCCCGAGGTACCAGCGAACCGAAACCTCGAGCCCAAAAAGATGTCTGACAGCTATCACAGTGTGGTCAGTTTTTAAATTCATATGGGATATTCCTAGGGTTAACTTTTGAACAGATACTTCCACTGGCCCAAGACCCATGGCTTCTTGATACATATCTAGTCAGACTCCCCTATCATACTCCACAACAGCTCGCGACTGACTCCCTAAGAACTCGTCCGGACATATTCGGCTTGGAACCATCTTCATGGACCTGGATGCTCTATCAGGCGTTATTGCATATAAACACACCGGCGATGATGTGACGACCGTAACGGCTGCCTTTGACAGAATAACCATCATGCATCCACTGACCGAGATATGTGATCTTGAGCTCAGTGGACAGGTCACCTATGCAACAGGCAGAAGCAGCATGGAGATCTCATTGCAAGTCGCCAAAGCTCCCCAATCTGGCGAGGAAGTAAAGAAAGAAGATATCTTACTGAGTTGTACCTGTACAATGGTTTCGCTGGACCCAGGCACGAAGAAGTAAGTACTCCTTAGCAGCACTGCTATATCAAAATTATTTTTCAAGTTCTTCGTGGTCAGTTTGCGCTTTCAAGGGGGTTGGACAACTCGAAGAGCTTTTTTTTCGTGGCGAGAGTAACCACTCACCCCAAACCCAGACTCCCTCTGGTCTTCAAGGTCGGACTTTTGAAATTGTTCGAACTGTTGCTAACATGATGCAGACCAGTGCCAATATGTGCTTTGAAAATTGAAACACCAGAAGAGAAAAAATTGTACGCAGCAGGGGAAAAGAATTCGAAGCAACGCAAAGAGGAGAGCAAGACCTCTCTAATCAAACACACTCCCAATGACGAAGAAAGCGATATCATCCACGCAATTTGGCAGAAGCAGATTGAATATCATGGTACTACAATAATCATGTCCTCACAGCCAGTGTCTCAAACTAACCACCCTTCAAGACCCCAACAATTCCTCCCGGAAACCCGAGAACGTCCAATTCATGGAAAGCACCAAAGTGCAAACCGCGAACATCATGCAGCCTCAATACCGAAACCGGCACCATTTCATGATCTTCGGCGGCTTCCTCCTCAAGCAGACATTCGAGTTGGCATTCTGCTGCGCGGCCGCTTTCGCTCATTCTAGACCGACCTTCGTCTCACTCGACCCCAGCACGTTCCAAAACCCCGTCCCAGTCGGCAGTGTCTTGTATCTGACGGCGCAGGTCGCCTACACGGATCCGCCGCTTGTGTCCACGCCTGGCGAGGGTGTTGAGTCAGAGAGCAAGTATACCCGCGTGCAAGTTCGAGTTGATTCCAAGGTTCGGAATGTGGAACATGGCGAGACGAAACCTACGGGGCAGTTCCATTATACTTTCATTGTTGAGAAAGACGTCAAGGTTATGCCTCGTACGTATAGCGAGTTTATGATATACATTGATGCGAGAAGGCGCGCGCAAAGGGCTGCGGAGTCGATCGAGGAAATGGCTGGGCCGAATATCGATTCTGCGCAGCGGGACAGCGTGACGGAGTAAATATGCTGGTGCTATGCCTCTTCTTTTTCTTTGTACATAGCTCATGCTTGTTCTCAAATTGACTATAGAGTGCCGCCCCTAAACTCACGTTGCTGTGCAAGTAGACCTATCAACGCGCGATCTTTGAAGCATCCCACGTGACACACCATCATGTTATCCTTCTCCACACATCAGACAGAACCTTGTCAATACCAGCCAGTTCTAATGCCATCCTATCCGTGGACAGCCCAACCGCTGAGTTGGCTCTTGATTTATCTTGCTGTGATTCTCTCATCGTTGTGTTCGTTGACGACCTCCCATCATGCCGCCACCACCACCCATCATTCCACCATGGTCCCCTCCCATCGTCTCTCCACTGGATGAACCAGACTCGCTGCTCCCGTGATGCCCTTCCATTCCACCACTGCCCATCATGCCTCCGTCGCCTTCTTCAGATGTACTAGATGCACTGCCTCCATGATGTCCTCCCATACCACCACTGCCCATCATGCTTCCTTCTCCTTCTTCAGATGTACTAGATCCACTGCCTCCATGATGTCCTTCCATTCCACCACTACCCATCATTCCCACCTCGCCTTCTTCGGATGCACTAGATCCACTGCCTCCATGATGTCCTTCCATTCCACCACCACCCATCATACCCCCACTTCCTCCTCCCAGCATACCTCCCCCACCACCACTCTCAGCTTCACTCCCTACATCAACATCCAGCCCTTCACCCTTCCCACTCCCCCAGAACCCCTCAACCGCCTCCCTCGTCTTTGCCAAATCCGGATACGCACCCAACGCCCTGAACGCCGGCAACACTTCCGTACTCACCCTCTCCAAATCAGTCCCCTCATACTTCTTCGCTCGGAATTTCTCATCCATCGGATCCTCCAGCGCAGTAGTAGCTTCGTCGTACCCGAAATCCGGGAGAGCGGTCACGTTGAACGCACCCATCATGCCATTATCTTCGTGAACCAGATTATGGCAATGAAACATATAGATGCCCGTCCACGGAATGAAGCGAGCAAGAACTTCAATCGTCTCGCCATCGCCCAACGTCACTACATCCTTGATCGCGCCAGCCTCGTAAGGTTCCACAATGCTCCTGCCCTTTCCATCGGATGAGTTTCGGGAGATGATGACCATTTCGACGAGGTGGAGGTGCATGGCATGCGTCCAGCTCCCGCGTCCCATCATGCCGGTACTCGAGAACGTGAATTTTTCGACCGCGCCCAGAGGCGGCGACATCAAGACGCGATTGTTGGGGTCGGCGAAGGAGCGGCCGTTGATTTGCCACATGCTGTCCATGTGGGAGGTCAGCTCGAATTTCCGTTCGCGGACCGGTTTTGTGGTTACGGAGAGGGATGATGATGGGAGGAGGCGGGCGGCGAGGGGCCCGTTGCCGGTCTGGGAGGAGACTTTGTTGCCGACGCGGAACTGGAGGAGGGGTGTCGTGGGGGAGGCAGAGTAGGAGTCGTCGGCGAACGTGTTGGTTTGCGTTAGAGTGAGGGATTTGGAGGCGAAAGGGGTGAAGTCGATGATGATCTGCGGGCCTTGTTAGAATGACGAGAACAATACCATTTTCAGCTTCCGGGGCGTTAGGGCGAGGTATGGGCGAGGCTATCTATCACTTACCTCCCATCTTTCTGCCATAGACGCTACCAACTTGTTTGTCTCCACGGGCGACTCCCTCAGCCCACCATCACTCCCAATAACAGACATCGGCACCTCCGCCTCTCCATCCACCAACCCCAGCGTAAAACTTCTCGAAACAGCTGCATTCAAGACCCTAAACCGATACCTCCTGGGTTCCACCTCCATAAACGGCGCAACAGCGCCATTGACCATGAACGTGTCTCCAAAAATGCTATTCTTCTCGTCCGCTTTCTCGGCAAATCCACCCTCAGTGTTGAAGAAATGGGACGTCAGGATGAGAGGAACATCGTAAGGAGAACTCACTGGGAGACCGAGGCGGGTTTCCAGCGCTGTGTCGGTGATCGTATAAAGGCCTGCAAGACCTGTGTAGACGTTGCGGGCTGTGATGCCGTCGGTGTGGTCCTAGGATGGCGTGTGAGTATATGCGTGTGTGTATTGTATCGAGTATTTGTTTATGAATACAAGAGAAGGGCACTGACATGGAACCACAGCGTTCTCGCCGCGTTGTTGGGGTGGTAATAGTCTTTGTAGTAACCAGGCGGAGTTACATCAACAGCCCATCCATCCCATGCTGAAAATCGCAGTCGTTAGTCTGTCACCTTTTTCTTCCAAGAAAAGGGAAACTTACGACTTCGAGCTAATGATAGTTGTTAGTCTCCTAGTCTGAGCTACACAACAATAAAATCTCCTACCACCACCACCAAAAAGAAAAAGGGAAACATACTAAACGATCCATGCAAATGCATACTGACATTCCTCTCCCCGCTATTGACTACCCTAATCACCGTCTCCCTCCCTTTCTCCACTTGGAACGTCGGACCCGGAAACATGCCATCATACCCCAGCAGACTCGCTTTGCCCAGGCCAGGGAAGAGATTCTTCTCAAAAGGCTTGACCTCGATTTCGTAGAAATCGATCGGTATTCCGGACTTAGGGTCCGTGTAGGTAGTCGAAGGTTTTTTGATGGGAGGTATGGGGAGAGGGATTTGGAAGGGTTCGTAGTTGGGGCTTTCGCGGGCGAGGGGAGCTGCTTGAGTGGGGAGGGAAGATTGAAGTTGAAGGAATAGGATGGAAACAAGGAGCGAAGAGATAGCGAACATGGCGAATATTTCTCTCTCTCTTTATCTTGTCATAACATAATCTGTTGGACTGGGTAGCGGAAAACACGGAGGCCACGTGACTCGAGTAGAGTTGAAAAGGGGTCTGAGAACGTGAACAAGGCTTGGAAGTTGTCCGTCCTAGAAGTATGGGAATACTGTAAGTCTAACATCTCGGAAATCCCACGGGGAAAATCTGCCATAGTCTTCGGCGACCTGGCATCAACCTTTGATCAGTCGACTTGCCCTTCATCTAAAACTTGCTCATTTGTTTGAGGATGGATGCCATTGCAGTGCTCTCTCTGCAGTACGCTCTGACAGCTACAGCTTTCGCGGATGGACAGCATTTTTCTTGATGACAAGAGAAAAAAAGATAGAATTGAAGAATTGAAGAATTGAAGAATTGAAGTGTTGTTGTAGAGATACTCTCTACCTGCTGCGTTCTACAGATGCTGTGCAACCCGAGTCCCAGAGCTGAATCCTACTCGATGTTGCAAGGAGATGTTTGGTTCGGAAGAAAGCGAGGACAGATTGGCAGTGGTCAATCAATCCTCGACAAGCATCGCTACATCTAGTCCGGACTCCGTGCGAGGTCGGCGACCTGGATCTGTAAGCACGGTCCAGCTGTCTCCTGATCGACTGATCTCCGGGAACAATCCATGGAAGTTTTCTTCGATGGCATTTGTAGAACACGCTCACACTGACAGCCCGAGAGACATCTCTGGTAACAGTACTCGGATCTCCAGAAACTTCCAAAACAACGAAAATAACTTTGACTGCCCATAGAATCGCCCTCGCTAATGCAACAAAATATCCAACTGCCAGTGGCGGCAGCACCATGTTCAGAGTGGTATCCTCCAACTCCACCAGGTTTGATGCTTCATCATACTTCATGACACATTGACCCCTTTTTGCGCCACGCCATGAAAATCGAACATGCCCCCTTCATTTACATTAACCCTCCGAGCACCACTCTTCCAACTCCAGCGACCTCACTCTTCACACCACTCCTGCCAGCATCCTCAAACTCACGAACGATGCCCTGACAGACCAGTTTCCTCACTCTTGCATCGGCCTTGGAGAACAGCTCACCGACCAACGGTGTACACGCCTCCGGACTATTGATCAACGACATGATTTTTGTATAGCAATCAATGAGAACATCGCAGAGTGTAGCGAAAGTCTCGAAAAAATCAGGATCGAATGGCAGGCTGGGCGTCAGAAGGTATTGGTACTCTTCGCCGGGTAGGAGTTCGTTTTCGCTGCTTGGGAAAGCCGAGGAAGGCCCACTGTCACTGCCGCTAAAGATGGATGATACGTCAGACCCATTGATTCCGTTCAGTCCGCCGGATAGACCGAGATCTTGCACTGTGCTAGCCCTCCTCCCTTTCGAGCTCGAACTGGCGCCCGTAGCCCGTTTGAACATCTGCGGTATTCTGCCTCTGCTCAAGCTTGAACTCCCTGAGCCGTCTGGCGGGTGTATGCTCTGGTATGTTTCGAATTCGGAGAGGATGGTATTGAGCGCTTTGAGGTAGTCGGGGGCGGAGTTGGCGTTCATGTCTAGGACGGTAGGGAGTGAGAAGCCTAGGAGAAGGAAATTCGTAGCACGTCGCGCGAGCTGGCGAGGTTGGGAAGAGGGGAGTTTGGCAAGGTCGGCGGCAGAAAAGTGGAGTGTGTTAAACCAGTACACGCGACCTTCGTGTCTGGAAGTGAGAGAGTGAGGTTAGCATACTGAAGTGAGGTCAACTCACTATCGGGAGTGAGACGTACGCTTTGCGGAGGTAGTCCAAAGTGGATATGCGCTTTGACGCAAGATCATGCATGCTCTGGAGGGCGAAATTGGGGTTTGGCACGCCATTGCTCATGGAGGACATGGTTGCATTGGAGGGTATGGTCGCAAGCGATCCTCCTTGCCCGAACCCCGCGCTCGAGTGTGAGGTTCCAGGAGGTTTGGTCGGACCCATAACGTTATGTCGGGGCTGGATGGCAGCCATGTTGGGTAGCAGCTTCGTGGTCTCGCCCGCTATTGTTCGAGCATTCTCATACAGTCGGATTCTTTGCGCGGAAAGAGAATTTGGAGTGTTTGCACTGGGGTTGGAGATGGCCCTCGAGGTGATTGAGCGTAGGGAGGTGGATCGGCGGATTGAGCTGCTAAGGTCGGTCGCGGAGAGGGACAGGCTGTGTCGCGCGCTGGGCCTGGTGGAATGGGTCCTCTGCAGACTACCACTGCTGGAAGCCGTGGTTGTGCTGCCTCGGGAGGCTATCTGGCCGCGTGCCAAAGGGGGGCCGCCCTCTAAAGGAGAGGTGACGGAGCGGAAAGGGGTCGGTCTGGTCGAGTGGCTGCTGGAGATTTCGCGATTGGGGACTTGGGGATGGGATTGGGGTGGGGGTTGTGAGCTGTTGGGGGAAAACACGGTCCTCTTCCTGGAGAAGATGCTACCGCCATTCGAGGAGGAGGAGGTTTCTCTGGGCATATGCTCGGGTGGAGGGCTGAAAAGCTCCTTGCCTCAGTGTGCGCCCCAGCTTGGTGGAAGGAAAGACAGGGGGGCTCGCCTGCGGCACGCGCTCCTTCGCGTGATGCTTCGGACGTCTCCACGAAAACACGGGCCACTCGGTCTTGGTAATGCTGGTGATGATATTGGAGCACACGCGATAGTATGAGGTGAAATCCGCGTACGGGCAAGTGATGAGGTTTTTGGGATGGCCTCCCCTTCACTGCCCGGGGTTTAGATTGGTGTTGCACAATATACTTTGCGACAGGGCAGCAGGCCAGCAGCAGCGAATACCATGCAACTGCAGCCGAACACGTGAAAAGCCGGTTGTGTGCGGTGTGCGTTCCAAGGCCAAGCCCAATGAGGTAACTCGCGCTGGACCCTGGCCTGGCATCGGGCATCGGGCATCTGGCAACATCGCAGGCACATCGACGTCGGTCAACTCTTGACGAGATTGCGGGAAGGATCACGATACGGACTGCTACGGTACGGTCTACTGACAGATTGCTTAAGTCAACTCTCACTCAAGGTTCCCCCGCAACGATGGCGAGCACAATCTTCGAGGCAAGTACACTTCTTCTTCACATGACCAACCCCACTAACTCTCTTCAGGAGATCCCCAAGCCCGGCAGTTGGCCAATAGACCCTCAAGAGGACATCGCAATCAAAGACGAGAGGATATGGGTAGACGGATGCTTCGATTTCTTCCACCATGGTACGGCGCTCATACCCCACAACACCTCTATGCTCGGTGTGCCCTACTAACCCTTCCCCAGGCCACGCCGGCGCAATGCTCCAAGCCAGACAGTTGGGGAACGAGCTCTGGGTAGGCCTCCACTCTGACGAAGAAATCATGGACAACAAAGGTCCTACCGTCATGAATCTGCAAGAGAGAATTGCTGCTGTAGAGGCTTGTCGATGGGTGACCAAATGCGTTCCATATGCCCCTTACGTAACCTCCCTACCTTGGATATCGCACTACGGCTGCCGCTATGTTGTCCATGGGGATGATATCACCTCAGACGCCGGTGGGGGAGACTGCTACCGCTTCGTCAAATCTGCAGGCCGCTTCAAGATCGTGAAGCGGACCCCTGGCATCTCCACCACGGATCTCGTAGGGCGTATGCTGCTCTGCACTAGAGGCCATTTCATCAAGTCGCTGCAGGATGTTCTCTCTGGGACTGAAGGCGCAGGCAGCGATGACGAGCGGAAAGCTACAGCAGCCGCCATGATCCAGCGCTTCAAGGACTACGCCACCGACGAGTCGGGTTTGAATCCTGGCTCGGAGTTGTGGACCTGGACTTGCGAAGTCCCTGAACTTTCTCGAAGAAAGAGCTCGACATCAAGCCAGGTTTTGACGAGAGTCTCGAGTAGAAAATCTGACAATGCTGGCTCGGTCCGGAAAATGGTCGGAGGCAAGGCTCCAAGAAAGGGGCAGCGAGTCGTCTACGTCGATGGTGGCTTTGACTTGTTCTGTTCGGGGCACATCGAGTTCCTGCGAAGTGTCGTGGAGATAGAAAACAAGTCAGGAGCTGCGCGAGGCTGGTTCACCGAACAAGCGAAGCAGCAGAGGATAAAAGAATGTGGCGAAGACTACGGCCCTGCCTATGTTCTCGCGGGTGTTCATGACGACGAAGTCATCAACTTCTGGAAAGGAGTCAACTACCCGATCATGAATATCTTCGAACGTGGCCTCTGCGTTCTGCAATGCAAAGTAAGCATCCTCTCCACCCACATGTCGCGTTCATCACCTGACCTCCCTTCTCAGTACGTTCACGCCGTAATCTTCGGCGCTCCCTTCATCCCCACCAAAACATTCCTTCGAAGTCTCCCCTACGGCGCCCCCCTCGTCGTCTACCACGGCCCGACCTCCTTCATGCCGCTAACCCACGACCCCTACAAAGCGGCCAAGGAACTGGGCATCTTTCAGGAAGTCCCCGCGCATGCCTTCCAGCACGTCAACGCCGGCGAGATCGTCGAGCGCATCTTGAAAAGTAGAGCAATGTATGAAGAACGGCAGCGCGTCAAGGGAGTCAAGAATGTGGGCGAGGAGGCAGTCAGGAAGAGGGAGGACATGGAAAGGGAGGCGGAGAGGATGAAGAGGATTAGGGAGGTGGAGAGGAGTCAGTCTTGGAGTATATGATATTTTGACACGACTGCAGGCGAGTGATGAACCTATGGGTAATGATTGAATGCGTTCGACGGAGGTGGGAGCATTGTTACCAAGGTTTGGGTATATTTTCGATGGTTTCTGGGGGAAAGGGTTATACCCGACATCAACAGCATGAACATATCACCAAAACGTCTGATCTCGTTTCATACCGTCACGGAGCTGAGCGCGGAATATTCATGCAAACAATAAAAAACATTCAAATTTCAGTACTACCAATTTATCCACAATGTAGTTAGCCCACAACGCAAAAACTAGGTACCTGTCCGAGCAGTTGACCCCGAAAACCCCATCGCCATGCTACCTAGTAAGCCAGTGGAGTATCTCAAAAACAAAAGAGAGAAAAAGTCGTATCCAGTCTCTCCTCCCATGCTCGCTCGATGAGAGACCGTACAAAAATCCTATGGGGTGACATATGTACAAGTAGAATCGAACGCAATACTCGCAGCGAACAACTTCGCCTCGAGCAACCTCTCCTCCTCACTCAACGAAACACCTCATCAAAACCCACACTACTACTCGTCGACGACGACCTATCAGCCGGACTACCCCGCGAGCGCGATCGGGAGCGATTCGAGGAGCATTCCAACTCCGACTCCGACCCCGAAGTCTCATCCTCGAAACTTGATGAATCGAGAAGCTCTCCTTCTTCCTCTTCCCTACTACGGTCGGTTTCGACGGTAGGCCTGACGATCTTTTTACCTTTTCCGTTGACTTTTGCTCCAGTGCAAGCACCGAGCCACTCTCCAGGTCTGGGTGCAGGGGTGAGGTCCGTTTCCTCGAGGGGCCTGACGGCGATGACGATCTTGTTGGACGTGGTTGGAATAGCTTGCTTCCGTTCGTTGTCCTTCTCTTTTACCGTTATCGAGTCCGGCTCCGCAGTCACCTTCTTCTCTACTGCTGCTTCTGCTTTCGCTTCTTCTCCATCACCAGGCTCCTCGTCTTCAATTTCATCGTCCAGATAGACCATCGGAGCCCAAACCCGCCAATGCAAGATAACGATATGCGCCATCCTCTTGACGATATCATCCAACTGTTCGTTTATCGAGGGGACAGTCTGCGCATTCGCAGCCCCGGTCAAGATCGCAGAGCTGGGATGATGCTCCGTCTTACACAATTCCCTCCCCCTCTTCACCAACCCCGACTTCGGCATCCCACCAGAAGCAGGAACACCAGTAGCCGACATACCCACCGGAACCAATCCCCCAAACAACTCCACCGTCCCTCTCCCGCCCCACTCCCTCACAGCTCTTACCACCGCCGGCAATACCTCCATCTCCACCTCCTCCGCCGCGCTCATAAACAGCGCGTCGGCCGGATCCTGCAGCGCAGGTGCCAACTGCCCAAACACCACCGCCACAAGCTCCGCATCATAGCTTTCCACCTTCCCAGCGGCCTTGAGGGCGTGCCGCACAATCTCAAGCGTCAAGTGGTCGAGGTGGCGTGGCCAGGTTACTGTTGGGTTGACGCTTGCGCTGGAGAGGTCTTGAGCGGGGCCGATGACGATGGCGGACAGAGCGGCGTGGAGGGGTGGCCAGGCGGCGGCGAGAAGGGATAAGTGCGAGGAGTGCGTGGGTAGGAGAGTCGAGATGGTGCTGGATAGCAAACTGCGACAGACGGCGAAGAAGGTCAGATGGTGCAGCTCGGCGCGGAGGGCGCGGATGCGGTCCGTGTCGAGGGCGAAGGGGTCGGGGAACTGGGCTGGAGGGTGAGAGGGGAAGACTAGGCGCGACAGGCCCCGAGTTAGTGTCGCCAGGCCTGATGAGGAGTCGGTGTTGGAGTCGTGAGGTTTGGCAACGCTAAGTTCGGCGGGCGTAGAGGGGACTGCTTGTTGTAGGAACCATTCGCGGGCACTCAGAATGTCGACTTTGCCGCGCCCGATGCGGTTTTGATGGTACTTCTGGCTGAAGTTGACGCTGTCTTCGATGAGGAGGAGACGTAGATGGCGGATTTGGTGGTTTGCGACGTCCTGGAAAGGTTAGTGGCGTTCTTATACAAGAATGAATTGGAAGTGTGGGAACGCACCAGTTTCATGGCTTCCAGAACACCAAGAAGTTCATTCATGCCCTTCGCAAGTGCCTCCATGTCGCCGGCGCTTGCGCCTCTGCTGATATGGTCCACCATAGAATCAACAATTCTGTCTCTCATGGGAGCGCAATGTGCCTTCAGCAGCTGAGCGAGCCACTTTACAATACTGACAAGGTCACACACGCCCCTTTCGATTTGCTGCATAAGCATTGGTACATCCATATGCTCTTCGACATCGACCAAGTCTTTCTCAGGAACAAGAATCTTTAGGATATCCCTGATCGTTTCGAAGAGCAGAGGCAGCCTCCGTTGACTTGTCTTTACCAGCTCTGTCCACGATGGCTGCGCCTTGAGATCGAGAGTATTGGTGCTGCTGAACAGGAAATTGTAAAGCTCAAACTCGGCCGTTAACGCGGATATGTACTCCTTACGTGCTCGAGTCTTCGCCTGTCCCTTGACGCCGTCCAGGTTGGGTCGGAAATGGAGCTCTCGGTCGAAGTTTACGTCATGACGCAGCTTTGAATTTACTAGAATAGCTTGGATGTCTAGCTCGCCGAGGGACTGTTTTGTTATTGGAGGTGTTAGGTTTGCGGCTTTGAAGTGCTCTGCCTTCCGAGGCCCTTCTCTGGGCCCAAAGCATCTTTCGATCCAGATGCATAATTGCCCAAGATAATCGTTAGAGAAAGTCATCGTCGACACTGTAACTTTTGGATAGCAGGGCTGAGTTGCCGAGGAGTCAGACAAAGGGGCCTCTGAGTTCGCCTTTCTCCGCTTTGGGGGAGATAGATGTCTTCTCGAAGCTGCGGTCTTTGAAGGCTCCGGAAGGTCTTTGATTGGAACAGCATCCTTCCCCTCGACTGATGGATTCCCAGGCACAGCCTCGATATCGTCTCCCGTCACTGTAGGCATGCGCACAGAGGTGTTGCCGCCGTCAAATACCGCAGCTACGCGTGCCTGGTCTGAAGCGTTCGAGCTGATGGATGCATTTCGCGGCCGATGCTGAGTCTTGGAGCTCATCCTCGAGCGGCGCTGAGGCGTGCCTGGTCTCGTTGATGCCGGGCGAGTCGAACGGCTCATAGATGAGCGCAGATGAAGACCGCGCAAAGGGTCAGAGCAAAGCCACGCCTTGCGTTCGGGTGACAGAGAGGGTTTCCGACGGCGGAGCAAAAAGAAGAAGCTACCGCATGAGATTTCTGACGGTGATATGTGCCAGTCGCCGGGTATTTGAAATGTCCAGCTGAATAGACTTAGCAACGAACAGACAACAGTTTTGTTTGCGGTTCGTTCCGTAACCGAAACACAAGACACAAGATTTAGCACGGAAAGGCCTCCGCTATATTTAAGACTGTGCCAGCAGCGGATTGCTGCATTGCAGACGTGGTGTGCAGTCCGAGCGAGTCTTTGAGTTGTGCAAAAGTGACACCAAAGAAACATAAGCTTACCTGCGTGTATAGTTTGTGTGCCGGCGAAAACAACGAAGTTGCTTGCTGGACTGAAGTAGTCAGGAAGAGGATATTGAAGGTTATTCGACGATGGGAAGCAGAAGGGGAATAAAGCTGGAGTGTATCGTGGAGGATGAAAGATGTGGCAGCATGGTGTAACAAAAACGTTTGCGGACACTGCAACGAAAGAGAGTAAACCAAAACAACGAAAAGCGGTTTGGGCTTCTTGATTGACCACAGCGCCCGCGGCGAAAAAAGAAGGACGGATGTTTCTTTGAAGGAGAAATCCCGTGATTGGTTTCTTCACACAGTCAAAGCAAGGGACAGGACAGCGATGTTCCCAGGAATCTCCCAATCAGAGACGGTCTCGATAGATGATAGAGATGGATAAAGAAGAATAGGAGGCTGCTAGCCGTGGGTAGCATGAAAGGACGGCGATCTGGCGCAACAACTTGTACGGAGACAGAAGTGCTTGCCTGGCAGCGCCTGGAGACGATGGCTGACGAGCCTCATGTCCATGTTGCGGTAGATACAAAACGCCAGCACCCCCAGCATCTCTTGCCCTTCCGCCTCACCTATGTTTGCAGCGTGCGCGTGGGCACGGGGGCAGTCTGACGTCGTGCCCCTACTTGCGATATTGTCTTAGACCACGGACAGAAGAGGAGCGCCCAATAACCAAGAGGCGCACCGCAGCGTTGCTTCTTCAGACCTAGTAATCGCTCGCGGTCCTTTCGCCTCACTTTTGCGCATCCGTGTTGCTGCTTTCGGTCCCCTTGCCAGCTGAGATGGATCAGGGGTTCAATGGCACTGTGCTGGCTATTTTTCTCCGAACTTCTCCATGTAGAGTGTAGAGCCAGCCGGGGCGGCAATATACCAACGGGTTTTTTCTTTGCATCTTCCAATCGTGCGGGCGATGGAGCAGATGTTGGAAAACTTAAAAGGCGAATGAAGCGTTCGGGCGATGGCAAACCATCTCGCAGCTACGATTCGTTGTGCGTCCGCGAGTCGACTGGAGCGTGAGCGTAGGACTACTCTACGGCTACGGTACTGCGTGCATCTGCAACTGCAAGCAGCCAGCCGGGTTTCGTTCCAGAGGAACAGCACAGCTCGGTTATACTCCTGTTGCCAGACCAGAGCCAGCGATGCGGATTCGATCCGGACACTGGTGCAAGCCCCTCTTCAATCTGGCTCGGTGCTGACGTGCTCGTGTCTGGAGAGCTGGACTTGGTGCTCTCTGGACCGTCGAGGAAAGCAAGGCGGCTTGTGAGGAGAGGAATGCTGCTGCAAGACTGTGCAGTGCAGACGCACGGGGAGGTTATAATGTCTGTGATATAGACGTCCTTACATTGTTGCGAGGCGCCGACGATGAGATCATGCGAGGTGAGGTTCCCGTAGAGTTTTTCTGTTGTTTTTCTTCAGGAGAAGCAAGGCAGCGAAGCGCGAGCAGGCAAAAGTTGTATGCAGGGGCGCAGCCCACGTGATTGGCTACTTGAAGTCACAACAAATTCCCGCATCTGGAGTAGACTGAAGATGGGGAGATGGGGTTGGATCTAAGCTTCTGTGCCTTGCGAGGCAAAGTTTCGAACTTTCGATTGCCTTGGCTTGCTGTGACCAGCCATCTCGCTATTCGGCTTTATGGTCAAAGAATGCTTGTGGTCAAGGCAGTAGACAGCCTGATCGTGACATCGGCACATCGGCCATCAAGATACCGCCACACCGGACGAGACAGCAAACTTTGGAGGCCCCAAGTGTCGGACAGCAAATTGATTGCAGCCCACATATCGTGGGTAAGGCGAACAAGATCCATCATATCAAATTTTACCTGCTGGAAGGCCCTGGAAACGATGCAATCACATATTACCACCACAGTATCAACACATGTAGACAGAAGAGGGAGAGCGTTTGTTTCTACCGCAAGACAATACACAATTAGGTAAGGAGGACACGCAAAACTTGCTAGCCTAAGAAGGTGGAACATGATCGATTGGAAGACCCGCGACCGCAGCATGACCAAGCATGCATCCAAGACACTATAAGGGATGAGGTAGCTTTTGCTCTGGATCAAGGTGTTCACGCACTCGCGCCTGACTCTAGGCGCGCTCGAGCATCTCATCAACCATCTGAGCGTCGACTTCGTCCTGCTCATTTCTGCCCTGACGCCCGCGAGGCTCTTCAGGGCTGCGATTCCTCGAACTTTCTTCTCCGCTGTCAGGGCTGTGTGGTCGGCTGTCGTTGCTGTCGTTCAGAGTACGACGACTGCGAGCCATCTGCAACCGAATATTAGCGATCCCAGTCCAATCAACTCTGGACGGCAGACTACTCACCCATGATCTGACACCACCGATCAGGCCCAAACTGTATCCGGCAGCAAAATCCGCAGACGCTGTCCCGTTTGCTGATGTTGCTCTTGGAATGTCGAGGTGGCTCAGGTGCGCCAGAGCAGATGGCGATTGCATCGTACCGAATCTGGGAGAAACTGGACTCGAGGCACTGGCTGCCTCGCCAGGGCCCCTCGCTGGGCTTGCCGGTCGGCTTGAGGACCAGAAGTTTTTGAGCTCTTTGCCCAGCTCCTGTCCGGTGGTGGTCCAGTTGGACTTGATACTGTTGCGCAGCTCGGTGAAGTTGCGTTTGATATCCAATTCGTTCTTCTTCACCCAAGAGACATTCAACTCCTGCCGAGGAGTTCCTCGTTTCAATTGCCGCGCAATATATTGATCGTAGTCTCGGACAATCTTGGTGATGACTCCCGTAGTGGATACACCTTCTGTTCTCTGGGTGACCAAGAACATCCCAGCCTCTTTGATCGGTCGGTAGATGTCATCGCCCTCGTCAGCGCCATAGGGCAAGTCGTCGTGGGCGATGTAGTCGATGCGATGCTTTTTGATAAATTCGGGCGCATCTGCAATGATCCAAGGGCAGTCCTCAATCACCTCGTCGACCCATTTGCAATGACGGACGCTCTCGGCACGTTCCTTTCCAGAGAGGACGGTCAAGCCCTTTCTCCGATGTGTCTCCTTGTCGCCTGTAACACCGACAATGAGGTATGTATCGGGGAAAGCAGTCTTTGCCTGTTGCAAGACCCGCATGTGGCCGAGATGGAACAGATCAAAGACTCCGTCGGCGTAGACTCGAACGGGTCTGCCAGTGGGCGGAGGGTTCGTCTTGTACCCTACCGGATCGACCTGGCCAGCCGGTGGAGGCGGCTCCATGCCCATGGTTCCCCTTTCGCCATTCTCCCCATGCTCAATGGCTTCGTCGACCTTGTCCCTTTCTGCTTGGCCTTCAGCGTCTGAGCTGGACTGGTCTCGCTCTGGTCCAAACTCATGCTTCTGCTCTTCCGCGGCATGTCGCTTTGCGCGACTCGAGCGTGTACGTTTGGCAGGAGGGTCGGCGTCGGAAGCCTTGCGCTTGGCGCTGCTCACTTCTTGAAGGACTGGGTCTTCGGCATCCTCGCCAGACGCGTCGCGCGATGATGGCTGAGCGACTTCCACAGCAGACGTGGAATTGGTGAGGGTGGAGGCTCTCTTTCTTTTGGAAGACATGTTGCAATAGGCGAGCTAGCTGTCGGGACGAGGATTGATGCTAGGGGTTGCAGTTGGCGGAAGTGGTCGTGACGTGACGTCCTTGGAAGACCGGAGGACGTGTTCGGAAGCTTGTGCGGCCGTGGAAAGGGTGTCCGATGTACCCAGAAAGCTGGAGGTGAAGAGTTGACCGAAGTGAGGACAGGAACCTCCGCCAATATCCTGGATGCGCGTGACGATGAAGGTTGAGGATGAACAGGGAATGGAGTGGAGTGAAAAGAGAAAGTTTACTCTGAAGGATGCAAGCTGGAGCATGGGCAAGGATGATTTCCCGGGACTTGGTGGTGGCTTGCCAAGCGTGGAAACCTTCAGGAAACGTCATTTGCAGCTCTTTTGCACGTGCCTGAGGTCGTCTGTTTGGCTGCATCACAAATGTCAAGTTCTTAAGAGGAATACATACTACGTAGTTCAGGAAAGGCGGCATTCAACAGCGGCAGGAGACTACTTCTCGCGACATGCTGTACGCCATACATTGCTCTACGCAGGACCCATAGGTGAACCGAAGGCCATGTCCTATCCACGCTAAATGATACGAGCCCCCATGAAAGAGGGCACGATGCTCCGTGTATCGAAGTGTCGCGCATACCTAGCAGATCCCAGGCCGATCCGCAAACAACAGACTGATCAAGATGAAAAGGGGATGTGCAAGGTATCAAAAGGGCAGAAGCTGCGGAATATGCACCACCCCACCGCTCTGCAGCAGGCTAATTGAGGTACTGAAGAGAATCAACAACCCATCCGTCATGTCGCTGCCCTTACATAACTCATCCAGTGTCATGGACAGTGCTCATCAGACATGGCATGTCGTGCGGAATACCCCTCGCGAAGACTATGTTGGCTTCGAAGGCGCGGCGAAGCCACCGGAGACTTCGCTGGGAGATTCAGTCTTTGCTGGGGTATCGGACTTTTCCGTCTTGTCCGATGCGGGAGAAGGATTTTCTGGCTGGTCTTTGCTGGCCTGAGCAGGCGCACCAGTAGTGGGTGCTCCGGTTGGGCCTGGGGTATCTTCACGCCTGCTCCTGTCGGCGTCCGTGTCTTCCTCATTGTCGCTCGTACTTTTGTGGACCTGCGACTCAAGGTCCTTGTCTTCATCGTCGTGGTCGAACATTTCGCTGTCCAAGGAGTCGCCAGAGAGTTCGGTGCCATCACCAAGAAGAATGATGCGACCGCCCAAGCCGGTCCCGAAATTCCGAGTCCTTTGGTCCATATCCATGTCGTAGTCTTCTGGGCTGTCGTCAAAGCGATGATGAACTCCGGGGCCGCGGAATTCAGCTGAATGGCGAGAGCATGTTAGAGGAGTATTCAAACATTGGATAGAAGTAGCTCTATCTATGAGGAGTTAAGACTTGCCGTACTCTGGCGGCGCACATGGGCCATCGCCATTTGCCACCCGCTCAGCAATCTGTGAGTACCACTCCTCCTTTGACTTTCCTTGAAGCAAGCCGACGATAACGACTGTCATGTTGTCACAGCCGACACCGCCGGTATCGCTGTTGGACGCCAGACAGTTGTCCATGAGATTTTCACAGATTGCCGAGAGCTCCTGCTTTGCGGCTATTCCGCGCCTGACAAACTCCACGACTGCCTGAGACGACTGGCAATCCCAAATGCCTGTGGTTATAATCAGTTGTAGCCCCTCGAATCAACCAAGCAGCCCACTTACCATCACAAGCTACCACGAGAAACTCGTCATCTTCAGTTATCTCGTGCTTGGTGACATCAGGGAAAGCAGTGACGATTTGCTGTTCGGGGGGAAGGTCGGCGCTCTTCTTGAATTCAAAGTCGCCAATTGCGCGGGAGAGGGCTAGATTGCCGTTGACTCGGCCGAAATCGACAAAGCCTCCAGCAGCGCATATCCTAGACCGCTCGGCTACGATTGTCAGCGGGGTTTGCGGGTCGTTGGGCAGGCAACATACCCTCGTTCTGAGGCTTGTGGTCGAAAGAGAGCGGTTTCGCGCGGCCTTTAATGCCAAGCACGCTTCTGGAGTCGCCAGAATTGCCCTAAATATGCCATCAGAGAGTGGAATATATAGCATTCCAAGAGAAACATACCACATAGATCAGGTTGTGCGAAATGACTCCGACCGAAGCGGTGCAGCCAGAGACTTCATCTTCATATCGCGCGTCTTCAGTGGGAGTTAGCTCAGCGTCACAGATTGTTGGTAAAGTCGCTCAGCATACCGCTCAAGATTGCTTTGTCCGTGGCGAGGAACCCGTCTTTGAGCGCTGACTCAATGTCTCCATTCTTGAAGCCTTCTTGCTTCGCGACAATCTTGTGCAGATTCTGACCGGTATAGATAGCCACTTTGTCACCTCCATGACCGTCGTATACACCGAAGAAACTCAGTCGTTTGTCCTTTGGGGTTTCCGAGTCGTCAAGGTCTTCTGGCTTGAGATCGAGAATGCACGCGTGGGCATCTTCCATGCTGATACGCCATCCTTGCATAGACGAGACTCCGAAGATGACACGGTCATCTTGCCCGTTGTCCGACGTCTGAAGAAGAGAAGAGAATGTCAGTGTTATGTTCGTGCTGAAAGTAGAGCGACTGTCAAGGATCTCGCAATCGCGGTCCAGGGTAGTCGTGGCTCGCGGATGTGGGGTGGAAGCGGACGATGGGGAAGATAATGACGCAGACGGTGCGGCCTCACTTTTTCGACAACAGGCTCGGAGAGAGTTTGACCCATCTTGGGTCGAGGGAGGCGGAGAGGTTTGGAGGAGGGAAGGCTACTTGGCTGTGACGGATTTCAAAGCGGAGTGTGTGCGAAGCATGAGTTTTCGGCGGATGAAAGAAAAGAGAGATTTGCCAGTAAGTGGAGAGGGAGGCGTAGGTGGAGGAGCGGTGGGGATATCGGTAGGCGCGGTGGTGGAGAGCGAAGAATGGGATATCAGAGGTCGTGTGCTGTGGGGAGAGGTGAGAGTTGCAGGTGGTGGTGGTGCTTGGGGTTCACTGGCTTGGGGCTTGGGCCACTGGCGCAGCGAATCTTTGAGGGCTTGGCGGTGACGACCGAGAGGGACCGTGAGGACCTGGAACTGGAGGCAGCACCGCCGGCCTCGCTCATTAATCTTCAACAGCTGAAGGTACGGGCATTGCACTATCGCTAGGACTAGTTCTAATAGAGCCTGAGCTGCCTGCTGCGTCGACGCCCGCCTCATCTCTTGCCCCGAATCCCGCCGTCGTAGGCCATCTCCAGCGATACTTCATCGCGTGCTGTCGACACTCGACGGCCGTGGAGAAATGACGCACCGAAAGGAGAGACCGGGGCGGCTTCATCCTTCGCAGCAATCCAGCTATCTGTATACTCTCGACTCTGGCGCGTTGCGTCAGACGGCTACTACTATCTTCACAGAAATCAGACCCGAAAGCCCATCTGGATTCGGCGTCCCAGGCTGCCGCACAATGAATCTTGTTGTTGCCACTGACCCGGATCTGCGCAGTATCCCGGAACCGGCAATCTAGCATCAGACAACCATGAAAAGTCCCGTGATAGCGCGAGAACGATTTTCGAATGGAAATAAAGTGGATGCTGCCGAGTCTTGCCTGGTCATCCGATCAAAGACAAGAGTACGCACAGAGACGCCATCGAAGACACCAACACGGGGAGATCTTGTTGATACGCTGCCACACTACTACTGCAACAATTCCTGGTTCTTTCTTGTCACCGCTACGTTTCAGTGTCTCTTTTCGTCAAAACAATGGTGCGAGAGAACGTCATATAGGAAGGTCAGGTACAAGATTCGAGATGAGCTACGGAAAGTTGTGAAGATGGATATTCTAGACGAGGAGAAGCCCTGGCTTACTCCCATCAACTCCAGAAATCAAAGGTTCTGAGATATAGACTGGGAGGGAACCTGGAATTATAGTATCGTCTATTCTTGTGTAGCCTTGCTGCACCATACTCCATATATTTTTTCTGCTCCTACTACAGATTGGATTTCTCTGGCAGTAGCTGGTAAGACTTTTCGTAAGATTCTGCAAAAGGTCAATTCCTCGTACCCCATACCCCCAGACTTATCAAAATAGCGTAATACTCACCTATTGCGTGCCTGTCAATCTGCTGGATATTCTGAAAGCCGCCAACATTCATCAGGATATCAAAGTCGGCTAGGAGGCTTTTCATCACATGTCGGACCTCAATGCGTTAGAAGGGTTCACTCGCCAGGACCAAAAGAACTTACTCCGTGTTCTCCCATGATCGAGAGCCCCCAGATCCATAGTCGACCCACAAAGACGAACTTGGCACCAAGAGCCAGTGCTTTGAAGACATCAGCAGCGCCCCGAACACCCGAGTCGAACATGATATATGTCTGCTCTCCGACAGCTGGGCCGAAAGATTAGCAACAAGCTCATTTGGCTCCCACGAACCAGGCTTACCCTCGACAATCTTTTCCAAAGCATCTAAACTCGCAATCGCTCCATCGACCTGTCTACCTGCATGATTCGAAACCACAATCCCATCGAACCCGTACTCAACAGCCTGCTGCGCATCACGTACACTTTGAATCCCCTTCAAGCACATGGGCTTTCCCCCAGAAATTTCCTTCCACGTCTTGATAAGCCACCGCATCTTCTCCCACGACCACGCCCGCCCATGCCATATACTATCAATCCACATAGCTCCCGCCTCGTTAGGCTGCGTATTCGCATCGATTCCCGCTTCTTTCAATTTCCTCTGGAAAACCGGATCCGTCAACCCCAAGTCCGCGCCAATTCCCCGATAGAACGCATAATTGCTGTTACTAACATCATCATGTCTCCAACCTAGCTGCCACGTATCCACCGTCAACATGCAGGCTTCAAACCCGCTTTCGTGTGCTCTTCGAAGCAGCGAAATCGTCAGCTCGTCATCATGAGGCATGTATAACTGGAAAAACCTCACTCCGCCATCGCCGTTCGCCTTCCCCACGTCCTCAATGGCACTGCTCCCGGCCGTACTAAGACAATACGGCAGGTTCAACTCTCCCGCTACTTTGGCAACCGGAAGCTCCCCGAGCGGGTGGTAGATCTTGTTTATCCCAACCGGTGCAAAGCCGATGGGCGCGGCGACTTTGTGCCCGAAGATCGTCGTTGAGGTGTCACGCTGGTTCGTTTCGACGAGTATGCGGGGGATAATGCGGTGGCGGTAGAAGGACTGGCGGTTCGCGGTGTGTGTATGTGAGAGGCCAGCGTTGGAGGAGGCGTAGAGCCAGCCTCCTTGAGACAATTTGGTTTTGGCGAGTTCTTCGAGTTTGGCGGGATCTTGTGTTGTCGTTAATTTTTGATATTTGTAAACTAAGAAAGTGCCTAGCTACTGGGGGGTTGATTTATAGATATGGACGGCTTGGAGAATGAAACTGGGAATGGTCACCTGTGTTGAAAGGCGGAACCTCCCCCGTATTACTCTTCCAGAAGTTCTCCCGCTGATACAGAGCGTACTGGGGAGTACTCCTATTCTTGCCATTGGGAGCATTCGGATCCATATTGTTGAACGCGATTTGAAAACAACCGTTCATTCATCCAAGGTTCATGAGACAGCCTCTTATTTTCCTACGATGTATCCGATCGGTACAAACGTCCTGCAAAATAAGTGTACATCGTGATAAATGAGGTCCGGAGGAGTGGAGGTCTCAACGTATGATCTCATAGTGACCATTCCCAGTCGAGGACCCCTTCAGAGATCGCCCTAATCTTCTTCGAGGTAGGTGGGAAAGCTTGAATATTTGTCAAAATCAACCTCCTATTTGGCAAAGCAAAGCTTGATAATGCTTTGCGACGATTATTATAAGCTGGCTAGTTCAGAGCAGATCACCGCGCAAAGTGGTCGAATGAGCGTGCGATCAATCATTGTCCAATTCACAAGAACTTGATGTTAAAGTTAATTCTTCTTGCACATTAGATGATTTGCATTCTCGGCTGTCTACCGCATAGCAACCTGGCCTCGTTTCCGTCACTATTCCCCCATGCACATTGTAGACGGCATATTGCCTCACGAAATTGCAAATATAGTAACGCCGGGTTGCGGAGACCATACACTCATGCCTGTGAGCGCCTCTAACAAGCATTAGCGATGCGTAAAACCCCGAGCCGCGCCTTGACGTACGATGACGGCCGTCCTCTGAACCGCCACTCTGGGCAGGTGGAGAGAGTGCTGGTGGTGGGCCCGAGGGGGAAAATAGGGTATATTTGTGCCCGGGGCACCGGAGTCGCGCCTGCGATGGCGAGGGTACACAGTGGGTGGAGGGGCGCCAGACAACACGGGAGGCGTGGATACTGAAAGCCTTTGGCATGATGCAATCATATCACCCAGATCATCCAGGTCCAAATCATCCATTGCGTCTAATGTAGCGTTCGGGTGTCAGTCCAGGGTTTCCCAATCCACGAGCAATCTCGAAGGGAAAAGGTTCGCAGCTTTTGTCGTTCATGTAATGGTCCACAGGACGCCTGATACTAGTTTACCTCTTCTTCCCGCCCGGCCTGGGCTTGCATTCGTCACCAACGACAGGGTGCAGCATGATCTTGTTCGGGTATTGCGGGCTGTTGCCCGCGTAGCCCTTGCTCCAGTCATAGCTGACGGCGTACGCAAAGATGTTTCCGTCGCGGTTGAAGGTTGTCGCGGAGATGGTGCCGCCGACTTCGGGATAGCCCTTGAGGCGGTGCTTCGCGTCCTTATCCCAGAAGTGGAACGTGCCATCAGATCCAGCGGTCGAGAAAGTGCCATGGACGGGATGGAAGGAGATGTCATTGACGGAGAAGACGCGCGAGACGTCGCGCTGGTTGCCGGTGGTGTCCTGGTTGCGGTGACACTTGAACGAGAAGTTGAGGCTTTAGTGATGTCAGTGCGAACTTTTCGTAAATAGAAAATCGCGGTTATAACATACGCTGAATCCTTCTCCTCGACGTATTGAATAGCGCAACGACCCTCGACACTGCCAACTGCGAAGCCACTGGCGTCCGTGAAGCAGCTCACAACCCTAGTCTGCCACTTGAGGGGACTCTGAAGCGTCTTGTAGAATTTGAACGGGTCTCGGAGGTTGACGATGTTGATGTAGCGATCGGAGGTACCCAAGACAAGCATCTCGTTCATGATGTCCATGGTATAGACACGGTCTTGGCATTGGATGCTGCCAACAGGATTCTGCTGGCGCAAGTCCCAGTACTTGATCGTCTTGTCATAAGAACCGGTGACAAGCATGTTGTTGCCGTTGGTGTTAAACATCTTGACACAGCTGACAGGTGCATCGTGGGCGGCCACTTGCGTGGTGGAGGTGGTCTGGTTGGCAGCGAGATCGATCATCCGGGCAGCGTTGTCTCCACCACCTCCAACAACTTTCGTGCCATCCTGGAGAGTGTGTTAGAGATAGGCGGAAGTTCTGATAATGACTTGATTTAGAGTGTACCTTGGAGAACGCGCAACTCAAGACTGGAGCTTCGAAGTCGATCATGGCCTTTCCCTCAGACTGGCCCTGTGGGCTGATCTCGTAGATGCGCACTTTCTTTTCCCAAGACGCGACGGCGAGGTGTTCGGCAACAGGAGAGAAAGCGAGGCTAGAGACGCTGTCCTCTGGGGGATCTTTGACTGGGACATCTTTGCTCGTATCGCCCTGAGTCTGGGATGCAGCGGTGGACGCAGCGGCCGCGCCGCCGCCGAAGAGAGTCGACATGACGGATACAGACGCGTAAAGTGTGGTGGTATGAGAAGGCGGCGATGAGAGGAAGCAGAAAGTTGCAAGTATCGAGGTCTCGAAAGCGCGTGGGGTATCGCGGCAATGGCTTGTTTATGTTCGGTCGCAGGCAGCTGGAGGAAGCTTTGCAAACTAGAGGTTGCGGAGCTGCCTGCAGCTGCACGTGATCCGGGAGCGTTGCCAAGTCTTCGGCAAAACTTTCTCCCAGCATCCGAGTCGATATCAAAATCTTCGACCGCACACGGCCTCTCTCTCTCTTCTCCACTCCTCGCTCAAAGAATCGCAATCAAAGCTTACAACAGAAGAACATCTTCTTCATCCACACACAGCTTTGGGAGAAAGTCCCCGGACGCCCTTCGCCCGTCAAACGGCAAGGCAAGCGGAAACGCGCCGCCATAGAAGCAGTTCCACCGCGGCTTACCCATCGCCAATCCCTCCGCATCCTGTTTCTCTACCTCCCTTACCGTCTGTACTCTTCCTTCATCCCGTATCCTGGAGATCCTGCGAAGTGAGAAAGACGCTTTGGATGAAGATATGAGTCCGAGCTTTCTCACCGAGTGGATTTTCTGGCTGCGTTGGCTTGGGAAAGAGGAGGTGGGGAGTTTTCCACTGGGACTTGGGACTGCGGATCAAGGGTGGAGGTGGATCCTTTTCGTCACAGTTGACAGATATGCGATTGCCTTTTCTTCTTTCTTCGTCTCTCGGGATGAGGAGGGCCAGAGAGGTAACTCGATGGGGCTTATTCTTGATGCGAGGAGTCACACATTTTTCGGGTCCGTCAGGAAGTCTCTTGCTCCTATCCTTGTTTCACCATACTATGGAAGGATGGTTGCAGAGACTTGCCAGCGCTTGGTCGAACAAGCCGGACTTATTCAGCACATCAGTCATCGCAACGTTCATATGATGATATACCAATAGAGTCAAGCACTGAGGTTCTTCACAGACCCTACGTGGTGTTGAAGACCTCTTGATGAACAACCTAGGACGGTATCTGAGAACGACCCTTTCCCCTCTATCATTCATTCGTCCTAATACTTTTTCGCCCCACGCATCGAAGAAGAGTTGTCATAATCATGTAGCACTAGAACTACTCTCTAGAAAAGATACCAATTCTAGCCAAAAAGCCAGTTCATGCGTGACTCCTCCTGCGCCAACGCTGCAATGTGCAATTCTCAGATTGTAAAATCACCCCAAAGGATCCACGCCTTACTTCGACTCGTCAACTGGCCTGCCGAGAAGCTCGGTAGGCTTCAACCTCTTCGCATCTGGTCCATCTCCTCCAACCAAAGGCAGATTGCTGACGTCGCCCAACGCCTGCCTACCCCCATCTGATGTCCTCTTGGTGCCGGCGGGGCCAGGTGGTCTGTATGCATTGCGATTGTGAAGGGGTGATTGAGCCATTCCGGGTACTCCAATTCTACGATGGAGATCAGCTTGGGGATTTACAAAGTTGGGCCTGTTCGCTCCTAATGCACCTGGTTCGGGAGTTTGATTCGTGCTTGGACCGGACGGTCCTCCACCAGAGATAGTCTGCCGCATAATTGGGGCAGACCGCCGATGGTCGACGCCGTTCGTGCGGCGTAGAGACGGGCTCTCGATGTGCGGATCGAAAGCTTTGACGGGAAGAGGAGCGTTGTTGGCGGCGGCATCAGTTTTGTTGATTTGTTCGGCAGAGCGAGCATGCATAAAGCCGACGGGAGGTTCATGAGCTGGAGCCGCATGATTGCTTGGCTGAGGTGTATGTTCTGATGGGGGATTCTGTGGAGCCACCTGTTTCTCAGGAGAAGCTGCAGCGTCTCGACTCATGGGCTCATTTGTCGGCCGGTTGAGGGTAGGACGGGGCGCGGGAGCTCCTCGGTAAGCTCCCTGTGGTTGCTGTTGCGGGAGTCGCTGTTGCAGGTTGTTGTCGACTTGAGGAGTAACTGATCGATAAGGTGGTTGTGCTTGTTGTTGCTGGGGTCGTTGTTGTGGGTGGTTGTCGGTCTGAGGAGGAGCTGCTCGATAAGATGGTTGCGGGAGTGGCTGATGAGACCTCTGGTCTGGCTGTAGCTCCAACGGAGGCATGCGACGTTGCACATTCTGCGGTCGAGGATACTGGTTCGCTGGGTGCGAAGTCTGTGGTGGTGCGCTTTGCTGCATCGGAGGCTTCTGCGGCACCTGGTGATTTCGTTCTTGGGCGTTGTTTTGCTGGCCTATCGCCGACATTGGCTGTACCCTTGGAGCCTGCTGGTTCTGATTTGCTTGAAGCCCTCGAGAAAGCTCTGCAGGTGGTATGTTCGTTCTGGTGTTTGAGCTGTTGGAGGACGTGTTGGGTATTGTTGTGGCCTCGGGGGCGACTTCATCTCGTTTGGCGCCGATGTTCAGATCAACCCCGTCGAAGAATCCACTGCCACCAAATTCATCTTCGTACTCTCCAGCGGACGCGGTGGATTGGACGCTCGTAGTGCGCGCTGGAATTTTGTTTTCTTGCTTGTCCTGAACAGGGTCGGGTTCTTTCTTCACCGGAGCGAATTTGCGGTGGCGATGCAGGTCCTGTGCATCCCACTTTGAAGGATTGACCTTGACCTTCGAGACCTTGTTGAGATAGTCCTTGTCGTAGACGCAGTTCCCAAGCACATTGCCGAAGTTCCTCAGTGTACGTTTCAGGGCATCGGTTGCGCCCTCCTTCTTAGCCTTCTCAAATGCTGCTGCTTTGCCTTTGGCGTTTTCAATTTGGCCATAGCCGATGTCCTACGCTGTCGTCAGCAGCGTCCAGAAGTGCGAGATTGGTAGCTTTACCTCATGATATGTCCCGTCTTTCAATGTCACCCGCATGATGATCGAGAGCCCCAAACTGACTTTGCCACCCTGCAATTCGTCACACTATCGCCTGATGTCAGCTCATTGTTGACCCAGAAGAAGGACTTGTACTCACGAAATCAATCTGCACATTCTGTATGCTTGTTGACCACCCATTGAAACCAAACACTTCGTTTGCAAGGTTGATCACCTTTTCTCCCGAGACATAGTACACCTTTGAGCCTCCTGCACCCGGCCTTGCTGATAGGTACTCCGGTCCAAGCTGCTTGTTTAACCGACTCTGAAGCGTGGCAATTTCGACGGCGGTGTACTCGTTGATGTGGCGCGGGCCCTCCTCGAAGGGATTCGGGATGAACTTGTGCTGGTCGCCATGCCTGGTCCAAATTAGCGAGTGTCAAAGAATCGAAAGGGAGCACATACGCTGGCATTTTAGCTTGGTCGATGGCTGGAGTTGGTGTGGGGGAAGTAAACACGCGCCTGTGGTGGTGCAGCTTGACGCGAGGTTCGGCTGTCCTGACGCAACGCGACAACATCCCAGTCAACGCCTGGTCACGTGATCCGTCACAACGAATGTGCAGATCGCCTACCAACCGAATCATTGGGTTGTGGCACATTGAGGTCGACCCGTATGGATGCAAACAATTTAATCAGGTAAAACGAATTCATGTAATATTGACTTTGAAATACTGCTAACCCAGGAATGCCTCCAGCTCGCAGCAATCCCCATAACCCCAATGCTTTCCATGTAAATGGTATCATATGCAATGTAACCAAACGCTATAATGCGGACCCAAAAATAACACCGAACAATGCACGTTTATGGATGCCTTGATGCAATATCTAAACACCTGAGACCGGTTCCTTTGGCCGTTTCCCGAATATCGAGTCGAAAGTCTGCGTGCTACTGCGATCTGTAGTAGTGATATCAGGAAGCCTGTCTCTGCTCCTTAAACGAACGGTGTCGTCGACAGTCTCTTCCGCTTTAGTGCGTTTGCAGCAACAGCATCCACGCGTTCCCGGTTTCCGATGGAAGCAGCAGAGAACGAGGCCGACCGCGACGAAGATGACAACCAGAAGGACGACACAGATGACCACAGTCCTGACAGCTACCGGGTCATTCAGTGGATTATTGATTGTGAATTCGCCGATGCTACTCGCAAGGTCTTCTTCGCGGGCCATGAGTATGGGAAATGAGGCGTCTCTTGTGGCTATTCCAGCGAGTGTGGATGGTAGGACTGATGGGGCCATAACGAATATTCGTAATTTGTAGCGTGGATAGTGTGTGTGGGTTTTGAAGGCGGTCTACCGATGCTCAGTCCGGCTGAGAGAGTGAAGACTGGACTGGCGTGTGACTCGAGTTTGGGGTGTGGATCGTGTGGTTCCGCGTTGGGAGCAGTTGCCTTGATGTATTGTGTCCGAAATTTCGAAGACAAATTTAGATTATTTCTCGACCGAGCCGTTCTTTGTAGAGAGCGATTGGCACAAAGCGATTGTAATTAAGAATATCGCAACGGTGACAAAGAAAGTATAACGGTGGAGATTTGGCAGTCTGACACCGCAACGGTGGGAGGTTCGCGATTCGAGATCCAACGCTGCCGACTGTACAAGCTTCCCGGTCGAGTCTCTGCTTCCATTTGGGTGGTCCCAGGCAGTGAAGGTGTGGGGGAGTTTGCACTTCGTTGGCAGTTCGGATACCCTGGTGTGCTGATGGACGACAAGTTCACTACTAAGTAGGTATCTGAAAGACTGGATAGCAGTCTTTGTTCGTGACGTCTTTGTCTGCGACAGGGTGGCTTTGAAACCCAGCCCACGCCGCCGAGCCGGACCCATTTCGATTACACACATCAAGCCTCATGCCGGGCTATGCATTAAGATCCCGGCGAGGGGTCGGGGTCTTGCTCTATATCGGAGGCGGCCTGCCCTGCTTTGCCTCTTCGAGCGATTTGAGAGCCTCCTCTTGCTCCTTAGTAGCGTCCCGAGAGGCCGTCACAGCAGATGGCTTCGTGTGATCAGCCCTACCGCCTGTGAAAGCCTGCTTCAAGGTCCCCTCTTTTTCGACTTTCTCCAACAAACCGTGCCGCCGTGAAGACTCGTTGAGCCAGTTCATTTGGCCACCATCTGCTTCCCTGTGCTTTTGTGCATTTTGTTTCGCAGCGCGAATAGAGCTTCTTGAATAAACGAAAAGAATACCGGCCATTGTCAGAGCGGCAAGCGGAGCGGTTAGAGTCTGATGGCATGATCAGCGAATGCGAGGGCGGATCCAGAGATATATTGCATTTCGGGTATCACAATTGAAACGTGACTTACTCGGCCGCTGAAGACTCCTCGCGGCGCTGTGGGCCGTGATATTTCGGTGACGCGGTCTGGCGAGCGCGGCATTGACAGACGTCCTCCCATGGCGAACCGGTTGGCGAGCAAGAAAGAATTAGTTGGAATGGAGGAGAATTGAGGAGAGCATGCAGTTGGAGTCGCGTGGACGGGAAGCATTTGAGGCTCGAGCTGGGCGCTTGGCATTGCGTGTCGATGTCGTCTTTTGGCTTCGGACGAGCGCGCCCCGCGCAAACACCACCCGACTCACCTCACCTTAACCCCCGACCAGCCTAGGTTGTGTTTCTCTCTCCCCTGGACGGCTCGTAAGGTGCTCAAGCGAGAGATCCAGCCGCCGCCGCCGCCTCGGATTCCCGTGATTCCATCTATGTCCTCTGTCCATATTCTCATTGGACTGTGACATCACGCGAGCTGCCATATCATGCCCTCCCCCGAAGGAGCCCCGTTGCCATTCACTCTCCAGCCTCTTGCCCAGTTCTCTCCCGCCAGCAATAGCAGAACATGGCTTACAGCTCCTCATCCTCGCCTACCCATTGTCGCCACGGCTTCCTCCGATAAAACCGTCCGCATATACTCCCTGACGTCTTTCAAGCTCCTCAACACAGTTTCCGGTGGCCACAAACGCAGCATAAGAACATGTGCTTGGAAGCCAGGACTCAAAGGGGAGTCTGTTCTGGCAACTGGGAGCTTTGATGCCAGTGCTGGGATTTGGCGGAGGTGGGACGACAATGCAGGTATCAACGATGATAACGGCGAGCCTCTCGACTTCACCTCCTCTGGAAAACGAAATGACGACAGTGAGGATGACGACGAAGATGATGAGTGGCGGTTTGCGGTCATCTTGGATGGGCACGAGTCGGAGGTCAAAAGCGTCGCGTGGAGCGCTGGTGGGCAATATCTCGCGACATGCAGCAGGGACAAGAGCGTCTGGATATGGGAAGAGATGGAGGACGACAACTTCGAAACCATTGCTGTCCTGCAGGAACATGAAGGGGATGTCAAAAGCGTAGCATGGCACCCGCAAGAGGATCTGCTAGCCAGCTCGAGCTATGATGACACAATACGGCTCTACAAGGAAGACATGGACGATTGGACCTGTATCGCCATCCTCAATGGCCACGACGCTACTGTATGGACTGTTGACTTTGAACCTGCTGATGTGTCCTCCCTTACTGCTGAGGATGGGGACCCAACAAAGTCAGCTTGGTTGGTAGAGAAGGTCAAAGCAGGTCCGCGCTTGATTTCGTGCTCTGATGATCTAACAGTCCGGGTGTGGAGACGGCGACCAAAAGAGAAGACTGACCCCAATCCTGGTCAGAGCAGAATGCCGAGTATCATCAAGACGGGAAGCATAGAAGAAGATTGGTACGAGGAAGCTCGGCTGCCTCAACACCACGAGCGAGCCGTTTACTCGGTATCGTGGAGCAAGGCTACGGGAAGAGTAGTCACGACTGGGAGCGATGGTAAGATTGTCGTATACGCAGAGCAATGGAGAAAGCCCAGCGCAGAAAAGCCGCAGGATGTAAATATGGACTCGGACAATCCCCACATCGCTGATACTGAATGGGCTGTCATAGCCGAGATTGAAGGTGGTCATGACGAGTACGAGATCAACCACGCGACCTGGTGCCGTAGACGCGACAAGGGCAAGCGGTCTGAAGATGAGGAGGTTGTTATCACCACTGGCGATCAAGGAGATGTAAAAGCTTGGACATTAGAAAACTAGATACCCCTGGCATGAAGAAAGATCTCCAGCTTGCTGAACAGACTTCTCCATCGTATGATCTTCTTCCCATTCGTATGTGTTTTTCGCTTTCCTGCCAATGGGTACCACGAACTGTACATATGGCCTAGCCGCTTATGTCTATTTCAACCTTCCGAACCTTATATCCCTGGGTATTATGATCTCGTCCAGTTCCCGCTTTTCAGAACAAACCATGATGCATGCCTTGTGCTGTCTATTTTCCCATCCAACCCTTGAACACCATGCTGTATGCTTTTTTCCTTCCCCAATTTCACTCCCTCACAATACTCTTCCCCTTCAAGACGTCGCGAACAACTGTCCCTCAAGCCCCAGACCTGCTCCAACTGTACTCACATACATACTCCTTCCACCCTCTGGACTATCAGCATGGAAAACCAGATGCGTCCCATCAGCCGCCACGCTCGCCCCACCCGGTGCAGTCAGACCATCAATCCCCGTCGAAAACATCGGCCCTCTCTTCTTGTAAGGCCCCTCGATCTCCTGACTGACCGCCCACGTCACATCATACTCGGGCGTGGTATAGCAATTGCTACTGAAAAAGAGATAATAGAAACCCTGCTTGAACATCATCGACGGCGCCTCTACCAGCGGTCCATCATCAGGCCCTCTCTGCAGGATCTCCAACGCCGGTTTTGACTCGTCGAAGGTTATGCCGTCTTGAGTCACTGCTTGTAGCACGATGGGCGTGGGGACGATGGGCCCGATAAAGTTGTTACAGGCACCGCCGTGGCCCAGGCTGTTGCCGTCGACTTTGTACACGATGTAGCGTTGGTTGGTGTTTGGGTCGTGGAAGCCAGAGGCGTCAATGGCGCCGCCGAGGTTGATGGGGCAGAAGAGCGGCGTGGAGAGGGGCGTGAAGGGCTCGTCGATGGAACGTGAGGTGGCGGCGCCAATGCAGTGGTGGCCGGCGTTGGCGGAGGGGACGGCGGAGAAGTACATTACAAAAGAGCCATCATCCTGAGCAAAGGGAAGGTTAATGTTTGATTTTTCAGAACATCGGAAGGTGATTTGACGTACGAGTTGAGAGACATCGGGCGCCCATATTTCTGGGAGCGTCTGATCGACCCACTCTGGTAATCTGGGCAGAGCGTCATATCCTTCTCTCAATTGCCAATTGTCGCTAACTGAATGTTAGCCTTTGTCACCATGTGGTTTTGTGGGGTTCCTCAACTAGTTATCCGAGCTTGCGAGTTGTATGTTTATGTCCTTGTCGTCCTGCTGCGTCGATGTAGCGAAGGAGTACCATGTGTCGTCGACTTCTATGAGGGATGGATCGGCAAAGTCTGATTCGATTGCCGGACTTCGTTTCCTGAGGACTTCGTATTCTGCTCGTTTTCGAAATGGGAATGAGAGTATGGTTGGAATGAGAGTGAGTAAAAGGCATAACCGCAGAGCCATTTGGCTCATCTTTCAAGGAGTGTGTGACGGGTCGTGATTTCATAAATCTGATTCGGAGACTAGGGTACTAGATCATAAGGTATAATTTCAAAGAGTAGTGACAGAAGAGATATGGGCTTCGAAAGAGAATACTGATTGGACCACATTCAGATCCTCAGAGCCATAGCCTTGAAGAAGGGTCGAGCGGGTGGCAGGAGTTGTAAACCTGCCACCTACAACTGACGGCTGTTCTTGGGTTGGAACGACATAGAAAACGGTTGTCAAACAAAGATTGAGAAACAGTCAAGAAGAGAAGAGAGGCCGCGAAGCGGTTGTCAAGGAGAACCTCCACAGAAAAAGTCGCAGGAAAGAGAAAGGAAAAACACCAAGAGGTTCAGCGATACTTCAAACATGGCGCCTGGTATCAGATCACTGCTTGCCTGCTGGATGGCGACCAAGTGGTGGAAACCTTCGGTCCCTGAGCTGGTGTGTTAAACCCAAACTCGCGCATGAACGACTCCATTGGGACTTGAGAGCTTATGTGGGCGCCTTTCGCGCCGTCGGACTGGGGAAGTAAAAGCCTTGACGACTGTCCGAGATTGCATTATGCAGAAGAAGGTTTGCAGATTCCAATGATTTAGCTGGTGTTGTTGCGCGGCCGCGGGGATCACGCTGGATGCTGCATTTAGACAAGACAGGGGAATGACCCTGTTGGAGATCCACAGGGCAATGCCCATAGGGCTTTTGATCTGCGCGTAGCTCCGTCTAGGTTTCCAAGATCTGATCCTGTCAGAATTGAGAAGGTATATTAGGAGTTGTATAGACTGTGTTAAACTGTGTCAAGACCACGAGTGGGCTTGCTGTCGACGTTTCCGGTTTCGGAACGACGGCACAGGGACAGTTCGCGCGTGAAACTACAGCAACAGCAGAACCGAGAGCTTTTAGTTATTGAGCTTGAATAAAAGAAACAAAGTCTGGAAGAAAAATACGCTTGCCCATTCTCTGGTGTTTTCTTTATGCAACATGTACGCAACAGCCTGAAACTCGAGGCCAAGCCATCGTCGTCCGGGATCTCCTTGTTTCTGACGACCCTGAAGCACCCCACGCTAAGTGGTGCTGGGACGAAGTCGAGATACTTGACAGGTGCTACGCAGCTCGAGAATTACTGATAAACCATGCCCATGTATAGATGTTTGGCTGTGACCTACAGCTAGGTGATCTTCATTATGCGAACTGTCTCCCGCCTGGGCGTTCAACTATTCTCTAGGCGCGCTAGAGAATAGAGAACTTCGGTGGCTGCGGTCCTGCGGAGCATATAAGATAGCAGTATAGTTTGGTGTATTTACGAGTACGGCACTCCTTGAGTAGCTCGGCCTAAGCCAGTATAAGATGCGATCATACAAGGAGAAGCCATCGGCTCTCAGTTGTCTTTCGTAAGTGCCTCCAACTTGTACATCCTGTTAGCAAACCACTTTAGGCCTGGGATTAGTACAATGAGGAAACCAACGATTCCCCCAAAGCCATATAAGAAGATTTTGAGTCCAAACACGACGTTGACAGCCATTCCCAAAATAAACGATAGTAGGATGAGAACCCACACTGAAATGTAAAAACACAAGAGTATGACCGCTACAGTCCGACGAAAGATCTTCCGCTGTTTCAGCGACTCGTCTCGCTTTTGTTTCTGCCACAGAGTCAATGGAGACCAAGCACTTCGTTTGAGCTTCGACTTCAAGTACAAAAGGGTCCGGACAATGAAATACATTAGGATCGTGGCAGAGCTAATGATAACGAAAACTCCAACAAAATCGTAGAGCATGAGATGCAAATTCACAAAGCGCGTTTGCATACTGAGCAAAGAAGACGAGAGCGAGAGTGGAAGAAAAATGCAGGCAAGTATGGACAAGAGCTTGATGCTGTTGGAATCCTTGATATTCGCCATTTTGTTTTGAGATTCGAAAGCTCGGTGCAATCGGTCCAATCGTCGCTTGGAGTTTGTCAAACGCTGGTTGCAAATTTCTTTTAGTCTGCAGCACCGATAGAGATATGTCTCGTCATTAACACCCGAAGGGTCCTGGTCAAAGGCCAGAACCTGGAAGAGGATGTTCACACTATCGCTGATGTCTTGAACGTCTTGCAGGACCTGCTCGCAGGACTGAAGGTCAGAAACAAGATCGATGGCTTCCGGGGAAGGGTGAGCCTTCCAGTCGCGCTGAGAGAAGCTGAATAGAGTTTGAATTTGTGGGCTCATCGCGATGAGGGTATTATGTGCCTGGAGCAAGGGAGAGAAGAACGAAACGTCCTGCAAATAGAGGCCCGAGCAGAAGAAATCCACGAGCAATAGCCTCGTGAAATGCTCCAGATTTCCACTGGATAATGTGATCCATGCTGTCGACTTTGCTATTGCATCTGTCAACCGGGGATGGCGATACAGTGTATCATGCGGCAAGAACTCGCGCTTAACGCCTAAGACGTTGATGGAAAGGACTGAAAATTTCTAGTTAGGGACACGAACATCAATGTGAGAGTTTGCCAACATACCAATCAGTCGATCATCCCCATCTCTCAGGCACGTGATGAAAGAGTCCTCGACAACGAGCTTGGTGCAATCGGTGTTCTGGCCCAGGCTGGTTGCAGTTGATACAGAGAACCACTGCTGAGTATTGTGCACGTCTTGACTCCACTGACGAAAGAGGAGGCTGATATCTGTGGCCGGAGTCGTTCCGTTCTCCCATGAGTAACGAGAAAACTTATCAATGGGAGGTGTTTTGTATGTGCTCGTGATGTAGGGGAGCAAATGCCGCCTCAACAAATCTCGGTCCTTGCAATCGATCATATAGCGGACTCCGGTGCGGTAGTAGTGCCGTCCCAAGGTGAAGTCGAATATCCGTGCTACGCCATATTGATGTTCTGGTAGACGTATCAAGGCCTCCTCCACTCCGTGGTTGTCGACTGCTCCAAGTTGCAGAAGCTGTACGGGCCGACTTCCACTAAACGGTGCGTCTATAACCTTGAGCGTTCCGCCGGCGAACTGGTTCTCAATGGTTGTGTCCGGAATTGCGCTCTTTTCAGTAACCTCGTGGTTCGGAGCCTTTTCTTCATCGCCCTCCTCTTCGGTCTGATACTTCTTCTTTTTCCCAGCAAGCTCTTTGATGGTCGATCTCGATGGCATTTCAACAAGTGAACAGCCGTCGTATCACTTTGTTCGAAGTATCTATGGCGAGTTCGCCCGCGGTCCCATCATCCCAAGCACCGTCAGCCTGATCAGACTTGGACTTATTCACGTGGATGGCGAGCTGCAACCATGGGCACACTATGAGATGGATGTCTTCTCGCCACCATCAATCAAGCCTTCGATGTTCGAGATTCAAGCCGGCGGGTATTTCGATAGGGGCGTTCAGCTCGCTAAAGGTGCAGGTTCCGAGTGGCTCTTCTCCCATGTGTTGCACCCAAAGGCGTTTAGGCTGCCACTTGGAAACCTAGACTTCCTCCTCCGTATATGCATGGTAAATGTTGGAAGCAAAGTTGAATGGGGATAGGACAACGCCTATAGCATCACTTCTGAGGTTATACGCCTCGTGGATGGTTGGTTTTGGGCAAGCATCTTGATGCGACTGTGGCGCGTGGAGAGAGTGTGGCTGCTTAGTAACGTGCTTCGAAGCACGCCCGCACCTTCATCGAATCATCCATCTCTCAAGCTCGCAAGAACTTCAATTTTTCGATAAACCACCAGCTTTCTAAGTAACAGTACCGTTCGACGATACCTAATAGGTGGTACCCTCAGCCCTCCTAGATTCCCAAGGTAGGTCTCCCGTCTTGCTACGATATCTACTAGCCGCATTTTGAAGGCCTCGATAGACCTCAGCTGAACTTCTGAAGAAACCCCCGAACCAGGTAACTCGGGACTCCGGCAGATTTTCCTGGTAGGACATGCCTACCACTGCCCACCGAAGGTATCGTAAAGAATACCGCGTCAGCTGCCGCGTCATGACCTGTACTTTGTCAAAACTCAACACGCCTCCGAGCCATCCATCGTTACAAGTTACAACTGCTTGTCGACTATAGCAGTGAAGGTCCAAAGTAATCATCCATCTTGATGAAAGCATTCCTAGCAGTGTATCTAGACGAGGATACTTGTGCCATTTTCAGAATATCTTCCGGTCTCTGTTGGTTCGAAGTCTGAGAGAAAACGCCCTGTGTTTCAAGATTTACTAAAACAAAACCATCTTCAAACGACTTCGACCAAGTCGACGAGGCTGGAGCGCTATTGCATGTACGTGCAAGCGAAAAATGTGCCGTAGGACCAACCGGTGCTGCGGTTTGCTATCACGTTGCGGACGTTTTCCTGAAAAAGCGACACTTTATTGTACAATAACGTGCTGCGAGTTCTTTTCTCTACTCGCCGTTGTTCTGGTCCTCTACTTGTCGTAATCATTATCATGTTTCGTATACGGTTACGCATGCACTGGGAATCGTCGCTCCGGTCTCCCATGCACCCAAGTCTGAACAGTAGCCGTATGCATCACTTGCAAGATCTTCATCAGACGTGTGGAGTTGATTCAAAACTGGCTATTGATCTGCATAAGACCAGTCTTCTTTTGTGCTGATACTCCATACGTCCTCTCTATAGTCGTTGTCAACCCTGGAATAGACCTCAAGGACGGGAGCATTCTCCAGAAGCAAACACTCATTCGTTACCTACCTACTCAAAAGGATACCACCCTGCATGGCTTTTCGGGACACTAGCTCCGCCGCGCAACAGGGCCTCGTCATATTTTGTACATGGGTGCCAAGACATAGTTGAAATATGTTGGTTATGTCCTTCGTGGTTTTGCTTTGGCCTATTTGCCTGAATTATACTTGCCTTGGACAGCCCGAAAACGTACGCCAAGCTGGCTTCGATTGTAAGACGGGGCATTTTCCCTCTTCCGTTTGAGTTTAAATCCCGACATGGAAAGACCCCACGATGGACGCCGCTTCACGACAGATGCGCCTGGCCTCTTGAGCTCGCAAGGTCGAACGAAACATCCTCAACTCTTGCATCAATCCACTCCAGAAGTTGAGTGTACCCATTCCAATTCGGAGCGGAAAGTTGGCAGCTCGAAAACTGGCCCAGATGACTCAACCACCCTAGATGAATCGCGTTCGTCTGCACATTCTACAGATTGTCTCGAGCGCCGTATTTCTCGTCCTTTGAGCTTCTCCGGAAGGTATATGGGTCCGTGGCAGACTTGAGTGCACAAGCTGATCGGCTTTAGTGTATGGCGCAAGCACCGAGAGGACGATCTTGTACTTGAGCTGAACGGAGGCTATGAAAACTCAGGATTCAGGGAGCCACCGCCGCAATCATACCATACCTTTGATCGGCGAAAAAAGAAGCTCCTGGTTTATTTGGTTTCTCTCGGTGCAGTCTTCTCACCTCTGTCGTCGAATATCTATTTCCCAGCCATTGCTACAATTGCAGAGGCAAGTTCACACGAGGTGTTTATGCGAGTTAACCCTTACCCGAACCAGGTCTTAAAAACGTCTACGAGTCTCGTCGCCCTCACAGTCACAATCTACATGGTCTTTCAAGGTCTAGCGCCGTCATTCTGGGGTCCACTCGCTGACAAGTACGGAAGGTATGTTTTGGCCCTTCCAACGAGATAGATGCCGTAACTAAGCAAGCTTCAGGCGACCAATCTTTGTCTCGACTTTCATCGTCTATCTGGCTGCAAACATCGGGCTAGCTTTCTCTCCAAATTTCGCCTCCTTGATGGTCTTCCGAGCAATTCAGGCCACTGGTAGTGCTGCCACAATCGCACTTGGTAAGTCGACAACTCTCGATGATGTGTGTAGTTGTTAAAGTCAATGGAGGTGCCGGTGTGATTGGTGATATCGCTACAACAAAGGAGCGTGGAGGCCTTAATGGCATATTCAGCGGAAGTAAGCAACTAGAACATATCTCCTGGCCGAAATTCAGCTGATTCACCAAGTTCGAATGTTTGGACAAGCTTTTGGCCCAGTCCTTGGTGGGGCACTAGGTCAATTCCTTGGCTTCAGGTAAGTCTACGCGCTGTTGAAACTTATGCTTGGCCGTCGCTAACTGGATAGATCAATATTCTGGTTCCTTTTCATCTTTGCTGTCATCGTCCTCTTTATCATCGTCCTCTTATTACCAGAGACGCTCCCTAGAATTGCAGGCGACGGAAGCGTTCCAGTCAGCGGTATTTATAGGCCCCTGATCGACGTTATCAAGAACGGGAGAAGGAGAGAGACCACTGGCTCGAAGACACCTCCCACGAAATTCTCCCTGCGAACGCTAACGGAATCTTTCGAGCTACTTTTCGAGAAAGATGTCTTTATCACTTTGCTTTTTGGAAGTATCATTTATGCTGTATGGAGTATGGTGACCTCCAGCACGTCAACGCTGTTCAAGAAGGAGTACAAGTTAAACGACGTTATGATTGGGTTGGTCTTCTTGCCAAATGGTAAGACTTCCACCCCCTTCCAGTGATAGTCCTGACAAGTGTGTGCAAGGTCTTGGATGTGTAGCTGGCTCCTTTGCTACAGGCTTTCTGATGGATCGGGATTACAAGCGTTATGCAGCCGCATACCGCCGAGAGCACAGCCTTCCCGACAACGTTGAGCTCGAGCAGAGAACCTTTCCGGACTTTCCGCTGGAGAAATCTCGATTGTGCCATACGTGGTGGCTCGTGGGCCTGTTTTGCTCAGCTACGGCGGTATACGGATGGTCCGTAGAGTGGAACATTGCCATCCCTCTGACATTGCAGTTTATCAGTATGTCCACTGTGGTGCGTCTACAAATGTCGAATAACACTTTATACCAGTCGCCTTTACTGCAACCTCCGTCTTCAACGTCAATTCCACTTTGATGATCGATCTCTACCCCTCCAAACCAGCTTCGGCGACAGCCATCGTAAGCGGCCCATGCATTTCTTTCATACAAGAGACTAACCATAATCACCGCATAGAACAATCTTATGCGCTGTTCTCTCGGTGCATTAGGAGTGGGCACAATTGATCAGCTAGACTCTGCCGTCAAAGACGGCACCACCTTCACCATTCTGTCTGCCATTGCTTTGCTTGGTAGCGGGCTGGTGTCACTGCAGTGGTGCTTCGGTCAACGATGGAGATATCAAAGAATGTTACGCCTCGATGCCCAATTGGCTAGATGATGCCAATGCGGAACAACAGCACCTTGAAGGTATTGGGTCAGATGTTGCCGTGCATTTCAAATGTGCGCAGTATGGATACAGCACTTGTGTGTATCAAAGGACGGTAACATATTCATGTGGCAGGCGTCCTTCAAATAGACTTTCCTTCTTGATTTTCGATTACATATCTGTGTAGATATTATACTATGAAGAACATGCGGATTCGAGTAGGGATGGAGCGGGGCGCGAGCCACCTAAGATGTATGTATATATCCATACTCAAGCTTCTCACGCCGAGGGAAATCGTGAGCTTGGTCTGGATTCCTACAAAAGAAAAACAAGAGCTCTCGATACAGTGCTCGTCATAGTACAAATGGCAGTGGATCCCTGGAATGAAATGAAACGTCAGGTCCAACGTCTCCATGTCCCCTTCCGTGCCGCCATCAAGTCGTCTACATTCAACAGTCCACCCTAAGCTGGCCCCCGACACTGTCCCTCAGTACTCGCGGCCACCTCGGGATAGCCCACCGTCGAAGAAGCGAAAGCTCCTCTTCCCACAAAGGGTTCAAACAGTTAGCGGTGGTTGAAAGCTTGAGCGCTGGCGCCGCGCAAGCCCTGCAAGAACAACATTTTTCGCCAGCATAACCACCACACCCGTCGCAGATCCGATAGTAGCTCCGCCGATAACAGCGGTCGCTGGACGACCTGCGAATGCAGGTAATCGGCCTCTCCTTCCTGCAATCAAGGCACCAGCAGCTCCCAGGACCACTCCCCCTAGGACCCAGTTATCAGTTTCAACCTGTGTCTTGTTCCCCAGTAGCCTCCAGCTCCTGTCCTTCCATTCGATATCTTCTCTTCCCCACATTTGGCCAGTAACCGCGAGTGCTCCGAAGAGAAGACCAAGCGGGCCGCCGCGGCTGGCATGGACTATGGCAGCATTTCGAAAGGTGCCAGGAGAGATGTTCCGGAGAGAAGTTATGCTTCGTGTCTTGTAGAGAGTGGAGATGACAGGTGTAATGGCAGCGGAAGGCAGGGAGAGAACAGAGCCGGCGGTAAAACCTGCACGAATGACGTGGAAAGCGAGGATAGTATGTGCGTATGGCTGGTCCTCTGCATAGTCTGACTGTGAGAAGATGGCTGTCATGGTGGTGATGGCGATAGGCCAAGAGAATAAGACAGAAGTACTACCTTGAGAGGCAGGTAGACGTGGTAGAGAAGCTGATGAATTTGATGATACGGTTTGCAAGCGAACACAGTTTCTTGAGCGGGCCTTTTATCTATTCGTAATGGACATGAAAAAAGGAACGGCATCATACTTCATACTAGACGCGGCCGTATACAGTTATACACACTGATGGTGTTGCTCCGGGCAAATCCTTGAACCAATGCTGATGAAGCGGGAAGGCTTCCAGCTCGGCCGTAAGAGCGAAGAGTCGGCAGCGGAGGAATTTGTCACTGGGAAGAAGCCCGTCCACGACTCGAACTACACAAGTCTTCATCAGACTTGCGGAGGCTTGCCCCGGAGAAAGTGCAATGCAAGCTACTGGTAGGTAGGTACCTAGGTAGTTACCCCGGGGCTGTCGAACTGCTGAGCCTCGAAGGCTTGAGATGTGTGGAGCGAGGCTTGTGATGACGGCTGTCTATCCGACACACGAGAGCTTACATGATGATTGACATCAGTCACGTGAAAAAGCCAACTTTCGTCTCATAAAGGACTTCTGCTGCTTGTTCTCATACAACTGAGTGTTTAGCTATGGGTCTTTCAGATATAAGCTTAGCAAATCAAAAGGGAAACTCATGTTGACAAGGGCTTTCGTATCATGATATCAGGTGACCGACCTCGAGCATCATCGACGCGTCAACCCAGCAGCTTTGTAATTGTTTTCTTGGCAACACGTGACAGAAACACGGTCGCGTTCTCCCAGAGCGCGTCTTGCATATAAACTACCTGCCACCCCGCTGCCTGCTTCCTCACACCACCGCACAACAACACTTTCTCCGCACTCAATTTCCAGTCTGCAGGCTCAGGTGGCATTCTTCTTTGGAGTGAAACCTTCTTCACTAGCAGAACTCCATTAGCACTTTTACCTTCTTCTCGTAATTCGCTGCTCTCGTCTTCCTGCTGTCCTTCCTCGAACATTTCCACGAACAAAATGTTCGTCTACAAGCGCGGTATGTCTACTAATTCTTTCCTGGACGAACGAACGGCAGAAGCTGTTCTTGATTTGAAAGCCTCTCCTCGACACCACCCCCTTTGTCGCGTTCAAGCTTTGCCACTACAACAAAACTAACACTTGCCATCAGACGGGCGCAAGGAGCGCGTGCAATTCGACAAAATCACAGCTCGTGTCTCTCGGTTGTGTTATGGACTCGATCCCGAGCATGTTGATGCTGCTGCCATCACCCAGAAAGTCATTTCTGGCGTGTACCAGGGCGTCACCACCATCGAGTTGGACAACCTGGTAAGATTTTGTCCCCTTAAACCACTTTAGCCCGCCTTTTAACAATCTGTTCCCAGGCTGCTGAGACCGCCGCCTACATGACCGTCACCCACCCCGACTATGCCATCCTCGCCGCCCGCATCGCCGTGTCCAACCTCCACAAACAGACGAAGAAGCAGTTCTCTGCTGTGGTCGCTGACCTGTACAATTACATCAACCCGAAGAACGACAAGCCAGCCCCTATGATCTCAGACGAGATCTACAACATCGTCATGAAGCACGCCGAAGAGTTGAACTCCGCCATCGTCTACGATCGTGATTTCAACTACCAATACTTTGGTTTCAAGACCCTTGAGCGTTCATATCTTCTCCGCATCAGCGGCAAGATCGCTGAGCGCCCCCAGCACATGATTATGCGTGTTGCAGTCGGAATCCATGGCGATAACATTGAGGAAGCGATCAAGACATACAACTACATGTCCAACAAGTACTTCACGCACGCTTCTCCCACGCTCTTCAATGCTGGTACTCCCAATCCCCAGCTTTCATCATGCTTCCTCGTCGACATGAAGGAAGACAGCATCGAAGGCATCTATGACACTCTGAAGACATGTGCCATGATCTCGAAGACTGCTGGTGGTATCGGCCTCAACGTTCACAGGATCCGTGGTACGGGGTCTTACATCAGCGGAACGAATGGCACTTCGAATGGATTGATCCCTATGCTCCGTGTGTTCAACAACACCGCTCGCTATGTTGACCAAGGTGGCAACAAGCGTCCTGGAGCCTTTGCTATTTACCTCGAGCCATGGCATGCCGACGTCTTCGGATTCCTGGATCTTCGCAAAAATCATGGCAAGGAAGAGATCCGCGCCCGTGATCTGTTCTACGCTCTCTGGATCCCTGATCTCTTCATGAAGCGTGTTGAACAGAACGGCACATGGACTCTGTTCTGTCCTAATGAGGCATCCGGTCTTGCCGACGTGTACGGTGATGAGTTTGAGGAAATGTACGAGCGCTACGAGAGGGAGGGACGCGGTCGCGAGACCATTCGCGCCCAGAAGCTCTGGTATGCAATCCTCGAGGCACAGACGGAGACCGGAAACCCTTTCATGCTCTACAAGGATGCTTGCAACCGCAAGTCCAACCAGAAGAATCTTGGAACCATCCGCAGCTCCAACTTGTGCACTGAGATCGTCGAGTACTCTGCACCTGATGAGGTGGCCGTCTGCAACCTTGCGTCTCTTGCTCTTCCTACCTACGTGGATACTTTCCGAGGCGAGTACGACTTCAACAAGCTCCACGAAGTCACCCAGGTTGTCATCCGCAATCTCAACAAGATTATCGATGTCAACCACTACCCAGTGCCGGAAGCTCGCAACAGCAACATGCGCCATCGCCCTGTCGGTGTTGGTGTTCAGGGTCTTGCCGATGCCTTCCTCGCTCTGCGCCTTCCCTTCGACTCCCCCGAAGCTAAGCTACTCAACAGCCAGATCTTTGAGACCATCTATCACGCTGCGCTGACTGCCTCTTGCGAGCTTGCTCAAGAGGAGGGCCCTTACTCTACGTACGAAGGCTCGCCAGTGTCGAAGGGAGAGCTCCAGTATGACATGTGGGGTGTCACTCCCACGGATCTTTGGGATTGGGCTGCCCTGAAGGCGAGAATTGCCCAACACGGCGTCCGCAACAGCTTGCTCGTTGCTCCAATGCCCACTGCCAGCACCAGCCAGATTCTCGGTTTTAACGAGTGCTTTGAGCCGTACACGTCCAACATCTATTCTCGCCGCGTCTTGGCTGGCGAGTTCCAGGTTGTCAACCCGTGGCTGCTCAAGGACCTCGTGGACATGGGCCTGTGGTCCGACAACATGAAGAACCGCATCATTGCTGATGGCGGCTCAATCCAGCGCATCCCCAACATTCCCGACGACATCAAGGCGCTGTACAAGACAGTCTGGGAGATTTCTCAGCGTACGATTGTGCAGATGGCTGCCGACCGTGGTGCTTTCATCGACCAGTCTCAATCCCTCAACATCCATATGAAGGACCCGACCATGGGCAAGATCACCAGCATGCACTTTGCAGGCTGGAAGCTCGGCCTGAAGACTGGCATGTACTACCTGCGTACCATGGCCGCATCAGCCCCTATCCAGTTCACCGTCGACCAAGAGGCTCTCAAGGTTGTCGATACCAACGTCGCTCGGCAGAATGGCGCAAAGAAGCGCTCCTTGCCCAGTGGCGGATACTCGAGCGGCCAGAGCACACCCTCTGCTGTTCCGAGGCCGATGTACATGCAGAAGCCTTCGGCCAACGCCACAGAGTCTGTCAACGGCGTCCCTACTCCTTCATCCACACCCCCTCCTGCCTCGGAGAACAAGCGTATCTCGTCTACCCCCAAGAAGGATGCCATGGCTGCACCGCCCTTCAAGGCCGATGTCGAGGAGGGTGACAGCCCCAAGGTTCTCGCTACGGACCCAAAGGGTGATGTGCTTGTTAAGCAGGAGCTTGAGGTCGAGACGCCTGGTCAGGAGGAGGACGCGGATGAGGATAGCAAGGACCGCGAAGGCGATATCTATGCCGATGCGGTGCTGCAGTGCAGCATTGAGAACAAGGATGCTTGTGTCATGTGCTCTGGTTAGGGAGGCTGTCGCACTACGCGACGTTGGTCATGAGGCTGGGGAATGAAGAATGAGGTGGGGTTGTTTTTATGTTCTGATACCGGACTGAGTCCATAGGCTTTTCTTTTTGGGTATAGGAGCCGAATGGGCACGGGCGTTTAATGGGATGGGATGGGTTCGAGTGCATAGTGAGGCCTTTTGGTCAGTTTTTATTGCTAGAGTATAGCTTAATGTCAGTCTCATGTAGAGCTTGCTCGTCCACAATACCTGCAATGTGATTTTCCTTTCCAGGTTCGTCTTGATAAGATGCCGTTTGTGGAATACACTGATCACATCTAGAGGCACACTTTCCATGTCCCTGACAAATATATTTCCACTCGAGGATTTATTCTTCAAACCCTGCTTCCATTGTAGTTCTAGTTTACTTCAACATTTCCGTCTAACATCAGGCTCCTTCTTTCCCGGCACCCCCATCACCATCCCCTTCTACATCCTCGCCCTCCGCCTTCAACCTCTCAGCCCTCTCCTTCTTTCGATCCAACAGCTTCTGCAAGTTCTTCGCTTTGCTAAACGTCCCGCCCGTCCCCGCTCCACACACCACACAATCCGGCTTCTTGCGATACCGCTGCAGCGCACAGCTCTCGCAAAAGTAATGACCGCATTTCGTGACCACAGGCCTTGTATAGTCTTTCTTGCATATAACGCAAGCGAAGGGTATCTTATCGAGCATTTTCGCATCGGCTTCGTTTTCGCCGGCGTCGTCTTTGGAGCCGGTGCGATTGGCGGAACCGACGACTGTGGGCCCCTTTTTGGCTCCGCCAGAGACTTCCCAGTCGCGGTCGAGGGCCCAGCCTTGGGCATAGTCTTCGCGAGCGTGGAGGAATTTGCAGGAGTCGCCGAAGCCGCAGCTGTAGGAAGTTTGTGTTAGCATGCGGATATATTGGAAAGGGCGTGGGGGGATACGTACAATCCAGTCTGCTTGTAGTCCTTACACACGTCTGGCGCATAGTCTGTCAGGGTAATCATCCTGACATTTGTTGAGGCTTTTTGCGGGCCCATGATTTTCTTGGCGGGAGCATTTGGGTTCTTTTGGATGAAGTTGGAGTAGTTCGCCGCGCCTTTGTATGTTCCCGATGGAGCATCTTCCGCTGTGGTAGTAAGGTCTGTGGAAGGCTTCGTCCTCGTCTTCCCGAGCAGATTCCTCTCGCTGAAAGCATCTGTTGCCTCCTCGTCATACCAATTTGACTGCTTGGTGGCATCGTTGGAGGGCGCAATGACAGTACTTCTGTCGGCGGCGTAGTGGGTCGAGGAGAGGTCTGTAGTTGTTTTTGACCCGCCGTTTGACGAGGCTGCTATGACGGGATTCTTTCTCCTCCTTTTGATCTGGCGAGCGCCGGCTTCGTCTTGGGAGGAGTAGTCTTCGTCGGAATCTGATGCTGGAGGTGGTGTGGCGGGTCGTTTGCGCATGTTTGCCTTGGACTTTGCGCTGCGCTTCTTGAAGACGACGGGAACGTCTGCCGTCGCAGCGGTGTCTGCTTCCATTGTGGGCAGCAAGTATGGAGGTTGTTGCTGGTTGGGGGAGAGGTAAGAGAGAAGAAGATCAGATGTGATGCGGCGATGTAGCTGAGGGAGACAGTGGGGTGGTGGTCATCAAATGTAGGCGAAGCATAGAACGCCACAGATGTGGCTGGAGTTTCCTCAGACGTTGGTCAGCATATATATACCTATCACGTGATATCTCCCGACCGACGTTGATTCAGACGCGTCCCGTGGTTACGAACTTCCGGGAGGCTGCTCGGACGGATCTGGTATAACGTCTTCCTGCACAACATCAGCTTGCCGGGAAGGGTTTGGTGAAGAGAATTGGCGTCTGAGATACCAATCAGGGGCTTGTTGTGGTCGGCAGCCATCCAGCGCCACAATCTAAACAGAGAGGCTCAGAGACTCGACCAGCTGCACCAGCACAACTCCCCTCACTCCCCAGACCTCTCCTCCTCCTCCGCGTCGTCCCCATCTCCCTGTCTGGCGCAATTCTCGTGCACCGCGTACACCAGACATCCCCGCCCTCCGAGCAAGCGTTGGATCGCGTGAATTGGCTCCGTCGCCCGTTCAACGCGTCATCTACGGCATTGTGTTGCTGTCACTCGCTGCCAGCGGCTGCAGGGATCTCAAGCGTGTCGGACACCCGTGCAGAGGTCAATAATAATAAACACAACCCTCTCCAGCCCGACGAGCCACCTCAAGGACCCCCCTCTGTGTCTCCTTCGCACATTCCACACGTCGCCCCGCGCAACTGCCAGAATTCGCGTTGTCACAACAGTGGACAGCTTCCATTGACATTATTTCACGCCCTTTTATTCTTCCTCTTCCAGCGCCAGCGTCGCAGGTTTGCTTCTCGCCTCCTCCCGAAACAAGACAGTCTCCTTGCTGCACCTCTCCGGTGCAACGCCAACCACAACACCACAACACACCTTACCTAGGAATTCTTTATTCGTTCCGCGCCCGCATACCTTACCTCTCCCCGCACCGTTGACACCCATGGACCACAATTCCCGGTGTTGATCAACATGGCGACCACCGCAAACTACCCATCAGGCGCGATGCCTGTCCACGAGATGAGGGATGGCGAGCCGGATCCATTCGTGTCGACTCCAAACGATGCCCAGCGACAGCGCCTCTCTGCTGCACCCAATGGCGATGCCTCTTTCCTCTCGAGTGGATCTACCATACAAGCGCGGAAACACTTGGAGGCTCATCTCGCCGAAACCGACCGCCGGTTGAAAGAAGCGTCGAAACTCGGCACCGTCTTGGTGGAGCAGAGGAAGGAGCTGGCAGAAAAGCTGAAAGAGCTGCAAACTGCGCAAGACGACGGCGACATCAGCCCGGAGCTTCGCCAGCGATTGTCAGAGGTTGAGCGCGACTTCCATGAGGTCGGAAGGGAGACTGCGCGCGTCTTCGTCGCGAAGAACAGGGTGCCCAGCAACGAACACGCAGACTCTCCCGGCCAGGCTGTCTTTTCCAGCGATGCCAGTCACTCTCCGTCCAAACTCCACGCACCCTCCTCGCGCAAGCAGCGACTACAACCTTCTGTCCGCGGCAATGACCTCAAGCTTGCGACCGATATCGGTGCCTCGTTGCTCGTCCAAGTCAAGGATCTTCAGGCCGCATATGCAGAGAATCAAGAAGCCCACAAGCTGGCCACTTCACACAAAGCACAGTTGGAGGTCGAGGTTGAAGGCTTGCACCTACGGCTCAAGGCTATGGACGACAGCGAACAACGGTACAAAGACGAGAATTGGAGTTTGGAAACTCAAGTCCGCGACCTTCAAGCCTTAGCCAAAGAATCTGCGAGAAGGGAGCAAAAACTGTCCCAGAGTCTCAAGGTTGAGAAGACGCAAAAGGCCGACTTGGAACGCGATTTTGAGGAACTCAAGTTGAACCATGGGAAACTCAGCGAGGACCATACCACCGCAAAGAAGTACCACGAATCAGAACTTCTCAACCTGCGGCGCGATGTCACCTCTGTCGAGTCGGAACGGTCGTCAATGCAGAGGAAGATTGACGAGCTCACATCGCAAAACCAAGATCTAGCCAAGGCGATGACCTACCGACTCAATCGCGTGGATGATAACGAAGATCGAGATGTGCCATTGGACATGGAGGACACCAGAGAAGGCGCAACAACTCCCGAACACTCTCCACCACCATCTCCCATTAAAGGAACTCCCAGGCATGGCCATCTCGAATCGGAGACCCTGAAGAGTTCTCTTCAGCACGCCCACCGGATGATCCAGAATCTCAGGAACAACATCCACCGCGAGAAGACCGAAAAGCTTGAGCTCCGACGTATGCTGCAGGATGCGAGGGAGGAGCTTGAGAGCAAGAAGCGCGACGGCAGCAATGCCGCCAACAGTGCGAAGAAGCGCAAGTCGCAACCAGAGCTCTTCAAGAAGCCTATGAAGCCAGATCGATTGGGAGCTTCCCGCAATTCCAACGCAGAGATCATTATGGACGACGAGGGCTGGGAAGACCATGACGGCCGAGGCACTCCTAGCAGGCAACGAGCCGCGAAAGCTACTATCGAACAGCCAGCCGAAATCCCTGGTGCTTACATCGACACGACGGAGAACGAGTCAGGATTCGAGACCGCTCGAGAGCGCGCCACTGCTACCGAATCCGAGGCCTTCCAGACAGGTGTTGAGAGCATTGGTCCTGATTCTAGTGACGAAGTAACCGAGACTGAGGGCAACACTGGAACTGCTAAGCGATCTAAAGTGTCTCCTTTGCTTGTCAGCAAGAATCGCATTTCATATCAAAGCACTGCATCTACCTCTGGAGATGACGATTTCGACGAGGATGTTACACGCACTCCAATCCAGGCCCAACAACCCAAGTACAAGCTCAAGATGAGCCGAAGTGGTTACCGCCGTTCTACCCAATCCAGCTTTGGCACTTTCGAAAGCAACCCCGACAGCTTCAGGGACTCTCCTGCGAGTGTTGGTAGCAATGCCAGCCCGCCTGCGCCGCCCGGCCAAAGCTTGTTCTCTGAACTGGGCAATCTGAGTGATGATAGCGACGGCGACAGCTACGCGGATGGTACGCCTAGCAAGTCGGTCATTGCTTCGCGGGAGGGATCCCCGGTGGCTACTCGACAATCCTCCGTTCTGAGAAGCCCCCAGCCTTTGCGTGCAATCCCTTTAAAGCCCGTCATGGTCGACTCAGGTATGATGACCGAGCCGTGGGAGCCAGAGTCGAAGGGCATCCTGTCGACAGCATCTGACGCAGTTGGTGCGGCTCTGGCAGGTGGCATCGGCTTCGGTCTCGGAAGGGGTTCGAAGGACGATCAGCTTGAAGCTACTGAAGCGGAAGCCGGCGCAGAAAGCAACAAAACTGCGGACGCTCTCGAGATGAGCACTGTTCCTTCAGTATCCGTCAATAGTGGCCTACCACAAATCTCAGAAGCCGTCGCAGCAACAGAAGAGCAACATCCAGAGCCGCCAGTCGCCGAGCCTGTTGTTCTGTCCATGTCATCGATCACTATGCAGGAGACGGAGCCGATCGAGTTGCCCGAAGCCATCGTGCCTACTCCAACGCTTCAACCGTCACTGATAATGTCCCAGAACGTTGAGCCGGTGGAACCCGTCAAACAGATTCTACCTCCTCCTGCGACTGTTCCTTGGAGTTTCGCAAGCGTCATGGCGCAGTACACAGAGCCCAAAGCGGCGGTGTCGACTACAGATGTGTCCGAGCCCTTTGTTCCGGTCGCAGAATCAGTTCCCTCGCCTCCTCTGGCCATGTCTTCAATCTCCAGCCAAAGCGTTGAGCCAATGCGCGATGAACCAGAACGCCCTCGAACTGCGATCATGGTTGACCAAGCCAATTCCCCTATCGTCACGAGGACAAACGAGGTGCAACCTCCGCTACCGACTGCAGCTGTCTCGAAGTCGGGTGCTGGGCTGTTCGGGAATGCTTTTGGACGGAAGTCTGGTGCAACCGCACAACCTTTCATTGCTGAAGACGAGACAAGCCAACCGCTCAGCAAATCACGTGATCTCGATGTCAATGACGTTGAAAATATGGAGCGACCGAAATCCACCAAGTCAGAGGCAAGTGGAAGAGCACCGTTCAGCCCCATCATTGCGAACGGCACCGCAAGATCTTCCAGTCCGAAGAAAGACTCGAACGTGCTAACCTCTGTTCAGCGGGCAAATATCACAGCTGATGAGGGAACACAGACGCTCGTCTCGGCTGATGAATTTGACGCTTTCCTAGAGGCAAAGAAGGGCGGGAAAATCCAAACCTCTCCACCCAAAGCCGCTGCAGTCCCTGTTGCGGCGGCAGTAGCTGCAGCGGTGGTGAGTCCAAAGAAGCGAGACACGGTAGAGACCGGTTCTCTCAAAGGCGGGCGTCGGCCTGGCAGTGCAGGGAGTGTCCGCAGTCGCGCTGCCTCTCCGCCACCACTTCCTGCGGATCACAAACAAGCCATTGCTGCTGCATCGCAAGGACGTCCACCGGCAGTCAGCGTGACGCCTTCAGGCGCTCCTTCACCAGGCTCGTTTCCAACGCAGCAAGGGCCCCCCCCTCAAATTGCACTCCCCAACCTTCCTACCACTCCAGGCTCAATGGGTCCACCTATGATGCCAGCTTCTGCCTATAGACAGCCCAGTCGACCTCGCACACCCCTTGGCAACCCGCAACAAACGCAAGGGAATCGGGGTGGGCTTCTTGCTCGGGCACCTAGTTCCATTCGCGCTGCTGCCCCCCGAAGCGAAGTGTCCTCTCCCATCACTCGTCGCTCCTCTGTTTCCTCCTTTGCGTCGGAGCTCGATCAACGCTTCAACATTGCTCGTAGCGCATACGATAATGCCTTCGATCCGAACACTACGGATCCTCGCATGATCCAGGCCATAACACAAACCATGATCGGCGAGTTCTTGTGGAAGTACACCCGCAAGGCAGGCCGTGGAGGGATGTCGGAGAATCGTCACAGAAGGTTCTTCTGGGTTCACCCCTACACGCGAACCTTATATTGGAGTGACCATGATCCCTCCAGTGCCGGGAGCTCTCAATTGAAGGCGAAGTCTGTGGCCATTGAAGCTGTGCGTGTTGTAACGGATGACAACGTCTCCCCACCAGGGCTGCACAGAAAGAGTCTTGTTGTGATCACGCCTGGTCGCACCATCAAATTCACCGCGCCCACCAGCCAGCGCCACGAGACCTGGTTTAACGCTTTATCCTACCTGCTTCTTCGTACCAGCGCCGAGAAGGATGAGGAGAACAGCCTGACAGCTGAGGATGTCGACGAGTTCAACCCTTCCAACTACAATGGAGGAAGGACTACGCGGATGTCCCAGCGCTCCAAGATCAGCCTGTCGACTTACAACTCTCGTCACACGAATCGGACTCTCTCCCCCAGCCGGCATGATCCACACAACGTCCCAACGCTTGGGCGCAAGACTTCATTAGCAACATCGGCTGCAGCGTCGGTCCGGTCGACAGCAACCTCGCATAACACTCCCAGCCAAAAACACGGCAGCATCTCGGGCCGCTTCAGCAGTCTCTCGGGAGTTTTCAAGTCTGGTGGTACGATTAGGGAAAGCTTCAGCAGCAGGCAGAGTTTCCGAAATGCCGACCCATCCGGCGCCGCGAGCACCTACTCGGAATCGGCAGCGGCCGGCATTCCCGTTGGTCAAGAACACGATAGCGCGGAGGACCTCAGGGCTGTGATTGAACGACAAGAGCGCGAGGCAGACCGTTTGGAGAACGTGAGAGCTTGCTGCGATGGTAAGTTCTAAAGTTCTTTTGTATCGTTCATGTATGAAGTGCTGACTTTCAATTAAAGGCAAGCATGACGTGGGATCCCTCACTCGTAAAGGTGGTCCCGGCCACACGCACGGAAACAGGTACTCCCTCAATGCTCACTCGCACTCGCATCGACATGCAGAGCCGAGTGGCAGTCATCTGAGGAGTCAGAGCGTAGGCAATACGCATCGTGAACCCTAGGCGAGATTGTTAACCTGGAGAGCAGCCCGAGCTGGTTGACGACTGAAGAGACAACAAATGCGCCAAGAATTTCGAGCTTTTCCTAAAATGCCTCTTCAAAAGGCGTAATCTGATCACCTCACTTCCTACAACACCTTTTCCTTTGTTGCTCCTGAGACGAATCTCCTTGGGTCTGAAAGTCGATTGGTTTCTCTTTCTTCTACTTTTCTTGTAGGGGTCTCTGGACAGTTCACTGAATACCAAAATGACTTGTCTCCTTTGTTGCACTTCTGAGATTGATCTTTGCATGATGAATGGGCTTTGGGGTATGGGGTCAGGGGATGAGTGGCGATGGCGACGAGAGTTGAAGCGTAATCTGCGCCCCTTTCCGGCCAGAAGATTGATTGAAATGGGTTGCTTGTTGTAATTATGGGAGAGAATGAACTTGCTTGCTCCATGAGTGCTGTGTGGCTGATGGGTGTCGTGATGCAGCCCCTGAGCAGTCTTATGGATAGAGTACCTGAGTTGAGCTGTCGCCCTTGGTGGGTACTCCGCACGAGTCAACCCGCGCTACCTCAACAGACCACAACGCTTCACGTGTAAACTAGGCCCGGTGTTGGCTAGCTGGATCAAACGGTGGATATGTATAGGTATGGACCCTGAGATTGATGAGGTACATGTCTATCAGAGTATCTATCAGCAAGTATATTCCTTTTTATGCACCAACCTGCCCTCGCCAATAGGTCTGCTCGTGTAGACATATCAAGATGACAGTTTCTCCCGCGGGAGACTGCTATACAGAAATAATTCTGGAGTAGCTCGGGAGGAGTCCGGAGCGCATGCCGACTAGTCTTCCATCACTGATCATGCATGGCTCGCTAGCCGAACAGCACGAGTCGCTGAGGGCGAGCACATGGCTGGTGCAGCTGCTCCCATTCGTTGCTGTTGCCAATGGCACGCTTCCACGACGATGCAAATGTCGACACTCTTGCTGCAAAGTGCAAAGACTCCAGCGAGCGTGAACATGTCAATATTGTTCTGCCGAGGATGACCCACGACTGGTCGCCTCGAGCCATTGCAGCTGCGCTTGAGGTTGTGTGCTTGCTACACAAGTGACAACGGCCACGGCGACAGGGAAACCCTCTCCGCCGTCATCAATCAGACATCAACCACACCTCATCGTCTTCACCACCACAGTCGCCGCCTGCCCACCACCACTACCTATACTGACTCCCGGCATCTCTCGTCGCGCGCTGCCGGGCGGACGGCCTCTCGCAGCACCCGCATCTCGCCGTCGCCATGAAGTTCGGAAAGCACATCCAGAAGATCCAGTTGGAGATCCCCGAGTACGCTGCCTCGTTTGTTGACTACAAGGCCCTGAAGAGACTTATCAAATCGCTGAGCGCGACACCCCTCCTCACCGCCCAGAATGAGCCCAGTGATCCCCAGGCCAGTCTGCAGGCCAACAAGGCCACCTTCTTTTTCAAACTCGAAGGCGAGCTCGTCAAGGTCAACACCTTCTATCTGCAGAAGGAGGCAGAGCTCAAACTGCGGTTAAAATCCCTGCTGGAGAAAAAGCGTGCCATGCAATCGCAGCCAAATCCAGTCTCGAAACTGTCGTCGCGATACATCTCCATCGAGGAGGGCTTCAAGCAGTTCAGCAGCCACCTGAGCAAACTCCAGCAGTTTGTCGAAGTCAATGCTTTGGCTTTCTCCAAAATCCTGAAAAAGTGGGATAAGACGTCCAAATCACGGGAAAAGGAAATCTACCTTTCCAGAGCGGTGGAAATTCAGCCCTGTTTCAATCGCGACATCATCAGCGACCTCTCTGACCAAGCCACTTCCAATCTGCTAGAATTCTCTGCCTGGGCGGATGGCGACGAGATTCAGTATGCATCAAATCACATCGACAGCGGCTATCAGGAAGCCATCGCCGAGCGGAGTAGAGCCCAGTCCCTGGAACGCGATGACGGGGAAGCAGAGTCCCAAATCATACAAGCGGTCATCTCTGGCAACACTTCGGTCCTGGGAGAATGGGCAAACCGCATTAATTCATTTCAAGATGCACGAGAACGTATCACGAGAGTCTTCCTTTCAACCGCGGATGAGGCGCCAGACTCATCACTTGATTTACTTTTCAGTACCAAATTGGTGGATCTCAACGCCCTCGATGAGATCAGTAACCGTAACATCCTCCACAAAGCTTCCATGTCAGGGAGGATAAAGCTTCTTGATATGGGGCTGGACGGCAGCGCCAACATCCGCAAGTCGGACACTTATGGCAGAATCCCGCTCCACTACGCGAGCATGCACGGCCATGTGGAGATAGTCCGGAAGTTGGCGGACGCAGCACCGGACACGATTGATTTCAAGGATCACGACAATTTCACTCCGCTGGTCCATGCTATTGTCAAGAGTCATTTGAATTGTGTTCAGACGCTTCTCTCAAGACCTGATCATGCTAGGATTGATCCATTGGGAGAGAATGATCACATTCCTTTGAACCTGGCTTGCCAACATGGTTCGATTCCAATTGTCAAGTTGCTGCTCGGCCAAAACCCACAAGTACTCCCTGACGCCGAGGGTCTGTACCCACAACATCTTGTAGCTCGATCAGCCGATACTCCGGAACTTCTCTTGTTGTTGAAGGAACATGGCGCAAATCTTGATCAAGCAGACAAGCTGTATCAATGGACCCCTCTTTTTCATGCTGCTAGTGAAGGCAAAGTTCAATGCCTTGAAACTCTTCTGCGATTAGGTGCCAACACCGATGCGACTGATGAAAAAGGCTTGTATGCAATGTACTACGCAACATGGGAAGGCCACTTGGAGTGCATGAGACTTCTTGCAGCCAAAGAGAATGGTGTGAGCTCGTCCACATCCACAACGAGTCAAAGCCTTTCGTACCCCTCAAAACCGTCAGCGCCACCAAGTTCTATGCCCGCGCCCATGGGCATGGACGCGGACAGCATCCCTGATATCCATCTTCCACCTCCAATTATTCCTGTTCGACGGTACGGACACAACTTCCTCGAGTCCAAGACCTTTGTTGTCATCAACTTTGCAAACCTCGGCTTCGATCCTATCAAATTCTACGACACCAACTACCCTGCATCTCGCCTTACCATTTCCTCCAAGTCGTCTAACCTCATTCCTCGAAACATACCTCTTCCCATGCAAGACGATGCCAAAGTCATTTCCTTCCAGATTGACGATCTGGAGTCTTTCTCCATTGAGTTTGATATTTATCCTACGTTCGGAGCTAAGGTCATCGCACGGACTGAAGCAACCTCACAAATATTTACAGGGTGGGATCGTAGTTCAGGACTCTGCTTGCTCCCACTGTTCGACCCTCGACTGAGGGCCTTGGGTGAAATACGATTCCAGTTCCAAATCGTCAAGCCATTTGTTGGGATGCCACTGGAGATCACCCACTTTGCAACCTACTGGAAGGCGACGAGCCAACTAGAGTCTCACCCAAGCGCTTTCGTGACGGGCTCGAGTCTGTCCGGGAACTATGTTCGCCTGTTCGTACAACTGACAAGCGCTGGGAATGTCGTGCTCTACCCTCGGTGGACAGTCAACCACGCTGGTCTCAACATTCCCGTGCAAGCTCTCAGACTGGAGCACGTAGGGATAATTGGCGCGGAACAGCGGAGTATAGCACTGAAATCCCTCAAAGAAGCACGCCCCGACGACATCCCTCTCATCCACAAAGCCCTGGCTTCCACTGTCTGGTCACTTCAAGAGGTCCTTCTCATGCTACCCGCACAGGTCAATGTCGAGCTGCACGTTCTATATCCAAGTAGCTCGGAACTGGAAGAGACAAAGCCTCATTATGTCCCGGATATGAACCATTATGTCGATTCACTTCTCAAGATTGTCTTTGACGACGCGAGAAAAACCAGGGAGCAGCCAAATACCCTCAATCGATCTGTTGTATTTTCTTCTTTTAACCCGGATATATGTGTTGCCTTGAATTGGAAGCAACCGAATTGTGAGATTCTTTTGAATTTGTTGATAATCTCGGATTTGTTTGGGCTAACATTGTCAGATCCCGTACTCCTTTGCAACGAACTCGGCGTCGCCTCCGGCGCAAGCAGCCCAACCGTGCGAAGTAGCGGTCGCACAACCATCTCCGTCAAAGAAGCCGTTCATATCTCCCGCAACAATAATCTCATGGGCTTAATTAGTAGCTCACGACTGCTGGTAAGCCGATACTTTTCAATGTCATCATTTACAAATCGCGTCGTTAACCTACTACAGGGCCTCGCCCCCTCCCTCATCACCGCCATCAAAACTGCCGGCCTCGTCCTCATCACCGACGTTTCGGAAGTAGCCGATGTACGCGACGAGCGTCGCGATCCCATCGCCAACACGGCCTCGTCGGCATTCTTCGGCGTCCCTGAAGGCGTCGATGGGACGCTCAAGGGAAACGGCGTGTTGAGATTTAACGATTCCATCGACATGTAGTTCCTCACGCTCCCAAATTACAACCGGGCCGACGAACCTTTTTCTTTCCCAGTATCTCTTTCTTTGCCCTACCCCGCTTTTAGGTTTGGAATGCATGACACCCGTTGAACAGGGATACGGCGTATGGCGTTTCAAGACTACCACTGTGCTATTGAAGTTTATGCCCTACAGAGTGCGCCGGGGCCGGGTCATGAGGGCCGACGCGGGGCGAGGCCAGGGGGCTTTGTTTCTTCAAGGCATGGATTGCGGATTTCCCTTTTTCCACGTCGTGTGATACCTGCGATTGAACGGAAGGGGAGTCGTCACGTGGTTGGCTGGTGAGTGGCCATGTCGGATTTTTGACGCTACACCCACTACTAGGCCCTTTGCAGGTGGTAGCTGATTGGGGGCAGGCCAATTGCACAACGGAAGAATGGTCAACATTCTCTAGATAGTACGGGCTGGGGAAAAGGGATATCTAGAATACCAACAAAAGTGGCTTTTTGATTTCTTTATCCTCCGTTCTTTCGGAGCTGGTTTGCTTTCCTTTTACCTGCGGATGGATGGTCGTCCCCTTTCCTAAGGACTCATCTCTTCCACCCTTCCGAGAAAGGCTGATTGACCAGCGAATTAGTATTACACAGTAAAACGCCTGGAACCTCTTTTTTCGCACATCGAGCTTCTAGCGAAGCCGACATGCATCGCCAAACCCATGATGCAGTAGTAGCTCAGAAACCAGCCCGATCCATTCTGACATGGGCATGGCTCGCGAAAGCTCCACCGGAAAAGAAAAGGGGGTGTATCTCTTCAAACAAAAGATCTCAGATCTCGACGAGAAAAAAGGAAAGCAAGTCGAGATCAACCCAACCCACCACAACCATCTCACCCCTCAACGTCCTTTTTCAAGCTTCCGTCTTTCCCGTCTTTCCCGTCTTTCCCGTCCTTCTCGGCGGTCGCAGCGCTCCCCGGCTTAAGCTTCCTCATCAAATCCTTCTGCTCCAAAATACTCCCGCCCGTCCAAACCGCCATGGGGATCGCCGAGACAAAACTCAGCAAGCTGAGACTCCAGGCCATGGTCGCCCAGCCGAGACGCTCGTTGACAAAACCTGCCCAGATGGGACCGATGAAACTGCCGAGCGCCCATGCGAGATTGAACAGGCCGTATGCCTGTGCCATGGCGCCTTTGAGGCCGAAGATGCCGGGTGTTTTCTCTTCCTTTGCGGCGATGACGGCGGTGACTTCGACGAGCAAGGGCGGGATCATCATGTCAAAGGTGATTCCGATGAACGCGAGAAGGACGCAGAGGGTGACTTTCTGCTCCAGTGTGTTTTTGGTGACGAGGATGAGGAGCAGTTCAAAGGGGGCGAGGGCGACGAAGCCGGCGGTGACGAACCAGCGGGCGCCGTAGCGGTCGACGCCCCAGCCGACGATGGGCGAGAGGAAGGCGGTGAGGGTAATGGGGAGGAAGATTAGGCCTGCGGCGGTCGAATCCCAGTTGAAGGTTTCTTTGACGTAGAGAGGGAGGACGCTGTCGAATTGCGCCATGAGGATCGAGGTGATCATGACACCGAACAGACAGGAGAGGAGGCGGCGCGAGGTGATGAGGACATAGAGGGCGGGCGGCGGAGGCTTGGTGGGTTTGTCGTCAGTCCATTGGAAGGAGGAGACGACGGGAGTTTTGGGGCTCTTGAGGTCAAGAGAAGAGATTTCGTCGAGTTGCATTTCCTTTTTCTCGGCAGTCATTGCTCCTTCTAGGTCTTCAGCCTTTGGAATAATTCTCCTCTCCACCATCAGGAATCGGAGGACAAGATCGACGCCGATGAGGCCGTATGCCATGGCGAAGACGGCGTCGTAGCCTGCGCGCTCGAAAACGAGGCCGCCGAAGAGAGGTCCCAAAAGGACGCCGATGCTCATGGCGAAGAAGACGAGGCCCATGGCTTGGCCCAGTTCGGCTGCAGGAACTGTGTCGACGAGGATTGCTAGACCGACGACCCATACGACTGCTGCAGAGATACCTTGGAGCACGCGGCCAAGGACCAGTATGGCGATGTTCGGACCAAGGTGCAGTAGTAAGGTCGCTCCGGCCAGGGCGAATAGACCGAGAATTAGAGGTGTTCTTCGGTTTGAGGTATGGTCTGCAACCCACCCGCAAAGAGCTGTTGTCTGTCAGTTGGTATCCTCTGTGGATTGTTACTTTACTTACGAGATACTAGAGCAAGGGCGCCGCCGTATACAGCGATCAGTGTCGACACCCATGATTGTACTGCAGAGCGATTAGTCCCATTCGATGGTTATGGAGAGGATGAATACTTACTGTCCTCCTCATCCATGTTCAGCTTCGTCTTCAAAGCAAAGGGCATGACCGGAACAATGACAGCATAGAGGAAGATGTCTGTAAAGACGGCCATCCCCACCGAGAGTTGGATGAACCATGGTGAACTCCGAAATGCGAAAGCTCCGTTTGCGTCGGTCGGTCTCGAAGGAAGCTGTAGCTGTGGAGATTCGACCCTCTCGAGCTTTCGAGGGTACTCTTCCGTCCCCATTGTATTTCCGGAGTCTGTACGGCAAGCAAAGGTAGAGGCCTCGTATCTCTCCAGGAGAGTGGGAGGCTCAAGATGCTGAAGGTAGTACGGACTTTGTGGTGGAGCAACACATTGGTTCAGTGAGCACAACACATGCAAACCAGGGTCACGGCAGGCGGAGGCGATATATTAGGAGAGGGTGTAAACTCTGCGATGGGCACAGGTGGGCATGTTCGCAATCGTGTCATGCATCTGGCATTCTCTTGGGTGGAGCTGGAGCAAGCCGACTAGGTAAACGGCTCCAGCACGGTGCCGAAGGCGGGCCCGGGAACGAGCACTACGGATTGGAAGATTGGCACTTGGAAGATGATTATCGAGGGCGAATATGCTATACCGACCATGTACAGTTACGGCATTAGGCTGGGTTGAGACGTCAAACAAACAGACGTCGGAATAACCATTGGGGGGACGTGGCCAGGCACCCGGATCGCGGACGAGGGGGTGCTCATGAAACCTGGGGAGGCCAATTGGGGAAATGTTCGGCCAGTTTCGAGAGGGCGCATGTGAAACTGGTAGCAAGCCGTTCCATGTTGAAGTAGTTGGAGGAGCTTGATGTTCCATGTCCGGAGAACGAGTACGGCGAGATGTACACACGTTGCCACTTCGGGGTTAGCCACGCCTTATGTAATCCATCAGATTCCTACATACGCACCACTTGGATGCCAGTGACGCCCAATTGACCACCTCCACTGCATCTCCTGCTTGTGCTTCCCTCTCCTCCCGCCTCCCCGCCGCGCTTCAACCTCTTATGGGCGCCCGCCAATCTATAATGCGTCGCTCGTGCTTGATGCTGGCCCTGTGAGAGATTTCGGCTGTCTAGTCCAGCCGAGCATGGCTGTCTCCCGTCCCCCATGAAGCCTCTTCCTCGTCTTCCTCGACTCTCCCCTCAGGCTTTGCCCTACGCTTCGCCGACGCTTCGCCTACGCGTCACTACGGGCCTCTCCCTCATGCTTCACTACTAATCATCCTCCCCGCCCTAGCCCTTATAGGCACGGAGAGACCCGATGGAACTGACCTTGCTACTAGACTGCTCATTTGCCTCCCCCATACTCGACAGGATTCGGCGACAGAGTCTGTCCCGTTGCAAAGATGGACGGGATCACACCTTTCTAGTCTCCAGTCTGCTACACACTCCCAAAGGCTCTTTGGACCCTTTGCGTTTCATCAACTTCTAGAATCCACTGCAGCCTTGGTTGTCCTTCTAGCCACACTGCGGGTGTAGCATGGAATCTGCAGAAAGCAACTCCGAGTCCGTCTGAAGGAGTTGAATGGAGGCATACTGACCTTGAGCTTGGTATCACACCCGTCTAGAACATAATTTTTGGGTAGCATCCACGAGGAGCCTGAACGGTCGAATCATGCTTTGAAAAATGTTGCCTGTTTGATAACAGCCTCGAGTCCGTGGTGGATGATGTTTCTGCTGAGGCGAAGCTACATTTAGAATCCATTGTGTTCCTGTCAATATCTTCGTTGTCGCCGTCGCCTTGTATCATTTCGCATCGAGTCTCCCTTCATTCACTCATTGAACCATCCCTCCTTCTTGTACAGATTCACTGTACAAATTCCCGCCCACCCGTCGCATACTGCACTGTTACACTGACTACTCGACGCCACCGTCATCATGGCTGACCAGAAGAGCTCCATGCCCATTGCGGTTGTGGCTATGAACTGCCGCTTCCCGGGCGATGCCGACGGCCCAGAGAAGTTCTGGGACCTCCTGATGGAGAAGCGAGATGCTTGGTCACCGATACCTGAAGATAGGTTCAACGCCAGCTCGTTCTATCAGCCAACCATCGGAAGTGGTGGTACCGTAAGTTTGCTTTGTACATGCTTCCGTCGCTTGACTAATCCCCTTGCTAGTTTCGAACGAAAGGGGCGTATTTTCTGAAAGGGGACGTCGGCAGGTTTGACCCGTCTTTCTTTAATATTACAGAGAGCGAAGCAGCAGCAATCGATCCGCAGCAGAGACTTCAGCTTGAGTGCGCGTTTGAGGCTTTCGAAGCTGGTAAGACTGAGCCTGGAGAAAGCTTGTTTCAACACCAAGCTAAGAAAGAATCACAGCGTCGATGCCACTACGAAAGCTGAGGGGAAGCAAGACGGCCGTCTTCACCGGCACGTTCAACCACGACTACGAGATTATGCAGTTCCGAGATCCAGACAACATGGCACACTACCACAGCACAGGCAACCAGGTCGTCGCGGCAAATCGCCTCGCCTACTTCTTCGACTTCAAAGGTCCCAGTCTCACGCTCGATACCGCATGTTCCTCCAGCTCGAATGCACTGCACCTGGCGTGCCAATGCATAAAGGCCGGCGAGGCTGATCAAGCTCTGGTTTCCGGAGGCACGCTCATTCTGGATCCCGACCCAATGATTGGCATGAACAACCTCGAGTAAGTTACCAAATACGCGAGGCTTAACCTCTTGTCCTTACATCGCCCAGATTCTTCTCTCCTGATGGACGATCGTACGCTTTTGACTGCCGTGGATCAGGCTACGGAAGAGGAGAAGGAGTTGCGTGTCTCGTTCTCAAGCCACTCCACGCTGCCATTGCAGCAGGAGATCCAATTCGTGCCGTCATTCGCGGTACTGCAGCGAACCAGAACGGAAGGACTTCGGGCATTACCCTTCCAGATGCAAATGCACAGGTCGCGGTGGGCCTGACTGCTTACGAAAGCTGTGGCCTGGACCCGAAAGACACAATGTACGTCGAAGCACACGGAACAGGCACGGCGGCAGGCGATCCACTGGAAGTAGAGGCCATCGGTCGTATATTCGGCACTTCGAAAATCCAAGGAACGAAAACCGTTGTCGGCTCTGTGAAGACGAACATTGGCCATCTGGAACCAGTCAGCGGATTGGCAGGGTTGATGAAATCCATCTTGATTCTAGAGAAGGGCATCATCCCGCCGAATCTCTTGCTTCAAAAAGTGAATCCCAAATTACAGTTGGAAAAATGGAACGTCAGGGTATGTTTTCTGCCGCTTCGGCTGCCGTAGGCTCCAAGTCAAACCTGACCGTATTCAGATACCAACTGAAGCCGAACCATGGCTAAACGGGATCCCACGCCGTATATCCGTCAACAACCTTGGTGTTGGAGGCTCCAACGTTCATGTCATTCTTGAGAGCTACGAGAGCTACTGCCAATCGACCCGGCAGCGGCCCCTTGCTCCTCGAAAGGACAGCAAAGATCTGACATGGTCCAAATCGCGCACTAATAAGCATCGTCTTTTCACTCTTTCGGCGATGACTGAGCATTCCTGTAAGAAGCGAGTGCAGGCGCTCAAGTCTTATTGTGAGTCTCGGTCAGATCAGCATTTTGATTCTCTCGCGTATACCCTTTCTAAACGATGGGACGGATTCCCATGGCGTTGGTCTGTTTCTGCTTCCAGCATGCAAGAGCTTATAGAAAAGATGGACGATCCGGCTTGCGCGCCCAAGCAAGCTTCGCAGACGCCAAAGGTCGGCTTTGTGTTCGCTGGGCAGGGTGCCCAGTGGTACGCCATGGGTCGTGAGTTGATGGGCTCGTACCCGGCTTTCATGAAAACCATGCTTTCAGCAGACCGGATATACCGAGACCTAGGCGCAGATTGGTCCCTTATTGGTAAGCCGTTGTCATTTCCCTAGGCCGTCATCTATACTAACAAATTTGCAGAGGAGTTGAACCGCGATAAGAAGACTTCTCGCGTGGATGAAGCAGCCATCGGTCAACCGCTCTCCACGGCACTCCAAGTAGCATTGGTTGACCTCCTGAAATCGTGGAATACCAATCCAGACTGCGTCATTGGCCACTCCAGTGGTGAAATTGCAGCGGCGTATGCTGCGGGTGCCTTGAGTCTGGATCACGCACTGGCAGTTGCCTACTTCCGCGGTCTCCACACATCGAAGATGCAGACGTTAGAGGGAGCACCCGATGGAGCCATGATGGCCGCGGGATTGTCTGTGGAGCAGGCAGACACTGAAATTTCTCGTTTGCCCTCCGAACTTTCCTCGAAAATGGGTGTCGCCTGTGTCAATAGCCCGTCTTCAGTCACGGTCTCGGGAAATCGCCAGGCTTTGCTAGCATTCAAGGACGGTCTGGACGAACGAGGAATTTTCACGAGGATGCTCAAGGTCAATGTCGCCTACCACAGCAGCGACATGAACTTGATCGCAGACGGTTACCTCAAGGCCATTGCGCACTGCCTTCCAAATGAATCTGCTACCAACGTGGCTTTCTGGTCATCAGTCCGAGAGTCTTGCATTCCCACATCCGAACTCAAGCCAGAGTACTGGATCGAGAATCTGGTTTCGCAGGTGAAATTCTGTCAAGGACTGGGCAAGATGGCCAAGGAGACATCTGGACTTGGACAAGTCATTGAAGTCAGCCCTCATTCTGTGCTCGAAGGCCCCGTCAAGCAAACCCTCGGGAAGCAGTCTTCAGTGTCGTACACGTCAGTCCTCAAACGCGAGAACAACGCGGTTCAAACCGCGCTAAAATCCGTCCAGAAGATGTTGGAGGCCGGTGTTCCAGTTGACGTTGAGAATGCAACATTGACGTTGATGGACGAGAAGACTGGTCTCCTTATGGATCTGCCTCAATACAGCTGGGACCACTCCGTAAGGTACTGGCACTCTTCTGCGGTAACGACGAGGCACATCCGTCGTGCGTTCCCTTATCATGAGCTTCTCGGCTCCAAAGTGCCTCAAGTGACATCGCTTGAACCACAATGGCGTAACATCCTCAAGCTCTCCGAGCTGGATTGGCTTAGCGACCACCGTGTCAACGAGAATATCATCTTTCCTGGAGCCGGGTACCTGGCAATCGCCATGCAAGCTTTCTACCAACACTACATTGAGAAGGGGTTCCGACCAGCACAGCCCAAGTTCCTCGAGCTTCGCGATATCCACTTCGAGAGGGGTCTGCTTCTGGACGATCCGAAGGCCGAAGTGGAAATCGTCTGCTATCTCCGCCCTGTCTTTGAGAACGCGCGCGAGAGTGCCGATTCTAGATACGAGTTCCGCGTGGTTTCTTGCTCAGACCACACGACATGGCAGAAGCACTGCCGTGGCACCATCGTGGCCGTCCAGCGAAGCGAGATTCCTGAAGGCTGCGAAGTCCAGGAAAACGGCGTCGATGGGCATTCAGTGACCCCACTTGACCGCAAGGAGGCATACAAGAAGCTCGAGAAGATTGGCTTGAACTACGGACCTACCTTCAGGACGCTGACTGATGGATCGATCGACGGAGACAAGTTCCTTGGTCACGTCCGACAAGCGAAGGAGCATGTCATTAACAACCATAGTCCGTACATTGTGCACCCGGCTACTCTCGACGGCCTATTCCAGTCAATGGTTGTTCCCCATCTGTACAACGATTCCTGCCAGACCACCATGGTCCCAACCTCGATCGAGAGAATGACAGTCTCGTGTGGAAACTCAGAAAACGTCGATCCCACCATGCTTCTCGTCCGTGGAACTTCCCACTTCGTCGGCAAGAGTGCTTTGAACGCATCCGCTTCTGCCGCGAAAGTCGGAGGCAGTCATGAAGCCTCCATCCAGATCGAAGACTTTGCCGCTGTTGTCCTCGAAGCTGAACTGGACAATGATGACACGCAAGATCACGGCTGCTACCATCTCGAATGGGTCCAAGATCCCGCCATGTTCGATCCCCAGGCGATCCAGGCATTCTGCGAGCAAGCCACAGCGCCTGAGAAGCCTGCGGCAAACAACCCGCTCTACCACAAAGCCGCCGTTCACTTCTACAAGAATGCAATGTCAAAGGTGGGAAGTGTCGACAAAGTTCAGGCGGAGCATCTCAAGCATTTGTGGGCGTACATGGAGAAAGTAGTCGCCGCCAACAAGACACTCGCAAGTGAGAGTTTCGAAGTCGACGACCTGAAAGAAGATACTGTCGAAGCGAAGATGCTGAAGCGTATGGGTGTTGCCTTGGACGGCGTCCTTTCCGGCGAGACTGATGCTCTAGCACTCATGCTGGAGGACGATTTGCTCTACAAGTACTACAGCGGCGAGTGGGTCGACTACTACTATGTCCAGATGTCCGCCTACATGCGACTCCTCGCACACAAGAATCCCGCCGTCAAGATGCTCGAGATCGGTGCCGGAACGGGCGGAACGACACTTCAGCTTCTCAAGGCTATGCCTGTCCAGCAAGGCTTCTCTTATGATTTCACTGATATCTCCAGTGGATTCTTCATTCGTGCCAAGGAGACTCTGCAGCAGTGGAGCGATTCCATCAAGTACCAGAAGCTGGATATTGAGCAAGACCCAGTTGGCCAAGGGTTCGAAGAGGCCAAGTACGATTTGATCGTCGCTTCGAATGTTCTCCACGCAACCAAGAATATCAGAACAACATTGACGAACGCTCGGAAGCTCTTGAAGCCTGGTGGCCAGCTGATGCTCCTGGAAGTCACTCAACCTCCCAGCTATATGCACTTGGTGTTCGGATGTCTCTCCGGCTGGTGGCTAGGGAGCGCAGACAACCGTACTGAAGGCCCTTGCTTGAACGGAGCAAGTTGGCTCAAGATTCTGAAAGAAGTTGGTTTCAGCTCGGCGGCTTGCACTCCAGACGCCGAGGCGAATATCGACAGCACCATGTCCGTCATCATCGCGACCGCCGATTGCGAGCCAGCTCCCACATCGACCACAACGCCTTTTGCCATTATCTCTGGTCCGGAGAAGAATCTGGTCGATGCTACCGTGCTTCAGGGTATCATCCAGACCGCCTTCTCGGCCTCTTGTGAGGTCTTTGACTGGAAAGACAACGTTCCAGCAGGCAAAATCTGCATCTTTGCAGGATCCTCCACGCCTTCTGTGCTTACTTCCGGCAACGAAGCGGACTTCAAGCGTTTCCAAAAGATCCTGTGCTCGTCGTCAGGTGCCGTCTTCTTGACTTCCGGGGCAACCGGAGACAAGGGACTTCCAACCTCTGCGGTGCTGGCTGGTCTGTCTCGAACCATCCGTTCTGAAAACAACGAGGACAATGACGATATGAAGTATATCACCATCGATATCGAGTCACCAGAAGATATCACTCTGGTTTCCTCCATTATCGGCGAGTCGTTCATGGGTGACTCTAAGGAGACGGAGTTCGCGATCCGCAATCAGACGATCTCAATCCCACGTGTGCTTCCCGAGACCGCCCTCGGTGATTTCCTGTCCACGGGCGCCATTGAAGAAATGCGTCCCATTGACCCGACCCACGGGGCTGTCAAACTTGATTTCAGAACTCCGGGCTACCTAGAAACTCTCCGATTCGTTCCCGACGACCTGATGGACGGCCCTCTCAACCCCGACGAGATCCAAATCGCTGTCAAGGCAGCTGGTGTCAACTTCCGCCACGTTTTGTATGCTCTCGGCAAATTCAGCGCGGCTGAGTATGCCGCACGCCCAGCTGGAGAATGCAGCGGTGTGGTCATGGCCGTCGGCGACAATGTCAAGGACCAATTCCAAGTTGGCGATCGCGTCGTGACCAGTGGTATCTTCAATGCTTTCACTACTGCCGTTAGGTGTCCGGCGATCAGCAGCAGACGCATCCCGGATTCTATGGACTTTGTCACAGCTGCGCAGTTCCCGTTGACATATATCACCGCCTGGTTCTCTTTGGTCAACCTCGCACACATCAAGAAGGGTGACAACGTTCTCATCCACTCAGGAACCGGTGCTGTAGGGCAAGCAGCCATTACCATGTGCCAGTACTTCGAAGCCAACTGTTACGTCACTTGCGGTAATGATGAGAAGAAAGCGTTCTTGGTTGAACGATTCGGGCTACCTGAAGAGAACATCTTCTCGAGCAAGGACTATCAATTTGTCCGCGGAATCTTGAAGCAGACCAACGGCAAAGGTGTTGACATCATCCTCAACTCGTTGTCTGGAGAATTCATCCCAGAAAGCTGTCGCTGTCTGGCCACCTTTGGCCGCTTCGTCGAGATCGGCAAAAATGATATTCTTGGTCGCAGCAAGCTCGACATGGGCATCTTCAACGGATCGACGAGCTTCATCGCCCTTGATCTTTCGAGGGTGTACGAGTTGGACAAAGTGACCATCGGAGAATTGCTCCAGAAGATGATTGACATGCTTTCTGATGGAACGTTGAAGAAGGCGTTCCCGCTGCACGTTCGATCGTTCAATGATACTGCTGATGCCTTCCGCTACATGAGTACTGGAAAGCATATTGGTAAGATGGTGTTGGATATGGATGCGCAGACTGATATCAAGGTAAGTGCTGGATTGTTCGAGCGCTCGGCGACAGCTTAGGCTAATCAAAGTCCTCAGGTGACCTTCCCTGACTACGGATCGAAGGTCATCCAAGGCTCTGGCACATACATCATCTCTGGTGGTCTCGGTGGTCTCGGCCGTGAGATCTGCAAATGGATGGCCAAGCAGGACTCAGTGCACCTTGTTGCCTTATCTCGATCCAAGGCTCCTTCGCAGGCTGCCCAAGGATTGATGGCTGAGCTCAAAGAGCATGGTGCGACGCTACATATCATGACCTGCGATGTTGGCGATGAGGATCAAGTCAAGCAAGCTATTGAGAAGTGCAAGAAGACTCTTCCGCCGATTCGCGGAGTTGTTCAGGGTGCCATGGTGCTGAGGGTAAGACTCGCCTATTTCAGTGCTTAATTTTCAGCAACTAATCCTGATATCTGTAGGACTGCCCCTTCGAGAACATGGCCCCGGACCAGTTCCACGAAGTTGTTCGTCCCAAGGTCCAGGGCACGCAATACCTTGTCAAATACCTGCCTCCTAGCAGCCTGGACTTCTTCGTCATGCTCTCGTCCGTGGTCGGTATCATCGGTGGCCCAAGTCAAGGCAACTACGTAGCAGCCTCCACCTTCCAAGACTCTTACGCCCGCCACCTCACCAGCATCGGCGAACCTGTCACCAGCTTGGATCTCGGCTGGATTCAGGGGGCTGGCTACGTCGAAGAGAATGCAGTCGCCAGCGCTTTCGTCTCCAAGAACGGCATGAAGCCCGTCCCTCTCGACAACTTCTTCCAAGCTCTCGCATATGCCATCAAGCACAAGCCCACGACCCCCGAGCGGAGCCAGATCATGGTAGGTCTATCGCATACGCTCAACAACCGCTTCCTGCGCGTTCCCCGGTTCTCCTTCCTGCAAGTCCGCCAGTCTTTGTCAACTGGTACCAGTGCTGCAGGACCGACCGCCACCCAGAGCTTCCAGCAATCCCTCAAGACGTGCAAGTCGTACGAAGCAGCCATCACGTTCATCAGCCAGAAGCTGCTCGAGAAAGTCTCGACGCTTATGGCTATCCCGCTGTCGAACCTGAAGCTCGAGGCTTCTGTCTCAGACTACGGAATCGACTCGCTGATTGCTATTGAGATCAGGAACTGGATGCGACAGGAACTCGGCTGTAACCTGGGGACCTTTGAGATCCTTGGATCGACATCTATCTTTAATCTCGGAGAGCTCGCCGGACAGAGATCTAGGTGGTTGGCCGAGTTGGATTTCAAAGATGGTCCAGCTCCAAAATCTGATGGGAAGGCTGAACAGAAGACGGGACAGGTCAACGGTGACATGCCGCCTAGTCCGCCTTTGTCAAATGACAAGGGTGATTTGCCAGGCCTGCCGGTTCCGTCCCTCGATGTTACTGTATCTGCGCTGTCGAAGTCTCAACGTCTGGTTCTTTCCGAAGACGACTACGTCAAGTCCAAATCCGCAATCGACAAGTTCGCTGAACCAGATGGAATTGGACACCAATTGCAAGCTCGTCTGTTGGAGTACTCGAAGACGACGAGCAATTGGCTCTCAGATGTTTGGATCGATCAGCAGTACCTGTCGCTCCGCATTCCGTTGGCACCGTATACGAGCTACTTCGGGTGGCATGAGATCAAGGGTCCTCTGCCCACCCCGAGCGAGAGGGCTGCTTGCATTTGCGTGGCAGCGCTCAAATTCCAACAGGAGGTCGAGAACGGAACCTTGGAGAACGATCTCATCAGAGATGCAGCGGGTACGTTCCTCATTTCACATCTCTCTTGTGTATAACAGACTGACATGCCTTCCCAGCCGATATGAACCAGTACGAGAACATGTTCAACGCCTGCCGTATCCCGCAAAGACCAAAAGATCGTCTGGTCCGATTCGACGCGAAGACGCATCGATACATTGCCGTTGTCCGGCAAGGACATTTCTTCAGGCTGAACTACGAATCCGATGGCAAGCGTCTTGATAAATCACAGTTCAAGGCTGCGATCGACTCAGTTCTTGAGTTGAAGCTTGACCCTACCGCGGAGATCGGTGTGCTTACCTCGAGTGACAGAGACACCTGGGCAGATGTAAGTTGGTGTGATTAACCCTCACAGAGCCCACTGACATGATTCCAGGCCAGAGGGAAACTCACAGGCTCTTCGGCTGAGATGAAGAAGTCAATTGAAGACATCGAAAGCTCCTGTTTCGTCCTCTGCCTCGACGCCGAAAAGCCAAAGACATCTGAAGAGTTGGCAGCTCAAATCTGGTACGGCAACAGCGGCACCAACCGCTGGTTCGACAAGCCCGTCCAGTTCGTAGTCACCGATGCCGGATCCTCTGGATACGTGGGAGAGCACTCTGCAGTCGACGGTGGTCCAGGTCTTCGGTTGAACGAGTTTGTCCAAGCGTACATTCACGAGGAGTCCAAGAAGGGCGAGAGTAGCACGGATGGCCTTGAAGCCTACCGCAAGAACGTCTCTTCTATCCCCATCGCTGCCACCGAGGAGATATCTGAGCTTGTTGCCGGCGCACGGTCCCGATTCGAGGCCATTATCAACCCCGAGGAGATCCTCTCCGTGACATTCGACAGCTACGGCGAATCCGCCATCTCCGCCGGAAAGAGGAGCGCCAACACCTGCGTGCAGCTGATCATGAATCTCGCAGCTTACCGCATGTACGGAGAATTGAAGCCAAACTACGAGCCCGTCTCCCTTGCCTCATTTGCCGACGGTCGCTGGACTTCATGCTCCATGGTCATCGACCCAGTCCTCAAATTCTGCCAACTTGCAGACGATCCGAAAGCGAGTCAAGCAGTCCGCCGCGACGCCCTGGACAACGCTGCGTTCGCCCATGGCAAAAATGTCTCGATTTATGCAAATGGACAAGAGAACGTGGAAGGCCATTTGTTGGCGTTGAAGCAGATGTTGAAGGACAATGAGGAAGTTCCCGAGGTCTTTAAGGATCCTATGCATCTCAAGTCTCAAGCGTGGTTCTTGAGCGCATCATATCTGCCATCGAATCATGAGCACCACTTTGGTTTCTGGCAGGTCATTGAAGATGGCGTTGGTGTTGGTACTATGATCCGCAGTGACAGGTAAGATCCGCCAACTCTCCGCTTTTTTACAGCAACTTACATTCATGATAGAATGGACTTCCTCCTCTGCAGTGCCAACGGGCGCAACGAAGAATACGCAACGCACATCAAGAGGGCCGCCGAAGATGTCGGGAAGATTCTCAGTATCATCTCTTAGAGGTAGCTGTGCGTCATCTCAAGAAGAAAGGCTCTCCGCCTGCCTGTCCCGGTCCAGTCCCAGCCTTCATCAAGCACCCTTGTACTCATACTTCAACCCTTCCAATTCTTCGACATCCACAGGCCGCAACTGAAACCGCACCACCAGAGTCACAGCAGATACCACTGCGGGGAAGAAAGACGTCAACACATCATCTTTCTCCGCTGAGAACAACAGCGGCTTCAAGAATGCCAATAGTGCGTGGAGGAGGCAGAACCCGAGCGGCACTTGCGTTTCGAGGCTGTCACCGATAATAGAAGTCCACAGAGGTTGACTTCTGTCTTTCCGACTAATGAGGGGGAGTGGTTGGAAGTAGAGCAAGTAGGCGCTACACGCCATGGACAGGATACTGCCGAGCGCTTCGAAAAGGCCGGCGGTGGTGATGGAGGGCCGGAATAGGAGGGGGATGCATAACAGAGATGCTAGGATGGGGAGGCAGAGAAACGCTTTCTGGAGATCGTTTAGTACTTGACTTTAGGCATCGGGGTGCATATTGGCTGGTTGGGTTCATGGGATGTCTGGTTTGCTTACGGTGTAGAAGGCATTTCGGGCTTCGTCTTGCTGTTTAAGGGTTTCGATTAGACTTTCCTGTTCTGCATAGGTAGCAATGAATGTTAGTATTTTCTGTACTCTACTGTTTGTTGCCTGGACCATGTGCTGTGATGCTATAGTGGGATTCACCTTGTTCGTCTAGTCCCTCTGGAGGAGCGTCTGGCGAGACGTCGTCTGGATAGCGGAACGTCTTCCGCAGACGTGTTGTCGCCATCGCGTTCTTTCGAAAGTCCTGAGTGTAGGGAATTTTATTGGTCTGCGTCATCTTGCTCGAGAAGTACGCGGGGTCACGTGTACGTGTATATCGGGCTTGGCAATATCAAGCTCCCGCTCCGCTCGTCTGCGCCGAGCACCTCAGCGCTGAAACCATTCAGATGGTTCTTGAACAATCCAATTGAGACGCACCACAACCCTCTTATCGCCCAAAATGTTTGCGCGACCCACCTTCCTCCCACGGCGCCTCTTCCGCCCTCGTCTCCGCGTCCAAAATGCCCCGACAAAACGCACCCTCATCGCCGCACCCAAACCTAACTCAGGACCCCTCATGGAACGACGCTCCGACCGCGCACTCCCCTCTATCCCGTCTCCCCTCCGCTTCTACCGTACCGTGCCACTCTTCCTCGCTATCATAGGCGCGTCGTGCCTTGCCATCTTCAATTACCAGAAGGCGAGCTCGTCGGTGGTGAATAGCACGCTGTACGCATTGCGGACGAATCCGCGGGCGAGGGAGATACTGGGCGATGAAATATATTTTGCGAGTCGCATGCCGTGGATATGGGGGAGCATCAATCAGGTGCAGGGACGGATTGATGTGACATTTGGAGTTAAGGGAACACGGGGGAAGGGAAGTATGCGCTTTCGAAGTGTCAGGAAAACTAGGATGGGGATGGTGAGTGATTCCTTTGGGTTGCGATTGTGAGCTGTGGTTGCTGATGTCGTTTCTCTAGTTTGATACCCTGGAGTGGAGCCTGACGACGGAAGACGGGACTGTGGTGCATTTGCTGGAGAATGAGAAGGAAGACCCGTTTCGAAGAGCAGAGTTGAACACTGGGTCCGAGCTATCTGGTTGATATGGAAGGATCCGACTTACATGTGCATCATTCTAACATATCTCTGTAGAATACAGGCATTGCACGGCGCTATGGGAGATTTAAAAGGAGCAACTGGAGCATGTACAAAATGGACCTCTCCACATGATATATACCACTGATGGAATGATTCGAAACATCTGCAATTCTGGTGGAGACACATAATATTAAGTGCTTGGCCGGATATACCGATATCGTTCGTCTACAAATTCCGGCAAAGAAAGGAATCTACAACTTCTCCGTATAACTTACCTGGTATTCCTCCTAGTAGCTAGCTATGGGCCAACAGTGAACCAAAGCTGTTAGATCCCCAATCGGCAAAATGACCATTGTGGCTTACAGATAGATCACATCTCGGGAACGATCCTCCTGCACTTTGCGTTGTTGTAATATATATAGGTCGATACTCGGAGCACCGAGCAGCGAACCTTGTCGTCCATGTGGTTGATGACTTGATCTTGGCAATGACGCCAATCCACGTGACAGCGCGGATAATACGAGTTTCAAGCCTTCGCGTCAGCGTCATCCGTCGCCCATTTCTTCATGTTCCATCTCTCACACTGCACCTTGACTCGACAATCACTGCGACTGCTAGGGACAGTATTTACGAAACCATTGGGATCGTCTCTATTAATTTCCAAGATCCCGTTGCCAACAATGTCGACGAGACGCTCCGCTCGACTGAGCAGCCAGGCTGCAGAAACCCCAATGGAATCCAACACAGCTCGAAAGCGCAAAGCCCCGAGTACAGGGAAAGAAGCCGTCGACGAGAAACCTAAGCAACCTAAACGCAAAATTGCAGCCAAATCTGGAGCCAAAATTTCAAAGCCTGCCGAGCCAGAGACCACGGCCGAAACAGTCAAAGAGGATCCTGAATTTGTTGTCCCCAAAACTCCAAACAAGCGCCGTACTGCCGCTTCTGCTGCGAACGGAACACCAACGGCGCCTCCGCCCTTTACACCAACGCCTTCAGCTGTCGGTTTAATCGCCCATTCCAAGGCACAGAATCCATCGGCCCACCATGGCACTCGCGGAGCAGAACCTCATGCGACCAATGCACCCCTTTCGACGCCTGGAGGCTCTCGCTATGTTGCTTTTCCTTCGAGCTCGCCCAGCAAGCTTCCGAAAACGACGACGGATACGCTACTCGAAGACGCGAAAGCTCACCTGATTAAGATTGATCCGACGTTGAAGGATATCATCGAGAAGCATCATTGCAAGCTTTTCTCTCCGGAAGGGCTGCAGGAGGAGATCGATCCTTTTGTTGCGCTTAGTAGTAGCATTATGGCTCAGCAGGTATGTGACATATGAACTGGTGTGATCAACCTCCGAAGTACTACCGTAGTCGCTTACAAGAATACTTCTACTGCAGGTCTCGGGGGCAGCAGCCTCCTCTATAAAACGCAAGTTCATCGGCCTGTTCCCCGATTGTACCACATTTCCCACTCCGGCGCAAGTAGCCGCTGAAGATGTCCCGTTCCTGAGAACGGCGGGGCTTTCTCAGCGAAAAGCAGAGTACATCAAAGGGCTCGCAGAGAAGTTCGCATCTGGAGAATTATCCGCCAAGATGCTAGTGGAAGCAAGCGATGAAGAGGTCATGGAGAAGCTCGTCGCGGTCAGGGGGTTGGGCAAGTGGAGTGTTGAGATGTTTGCTTGCTTTGGGTTAAAGAGGATGGATGTCTTGTCGACGGGGGATTTAGGGGTGCAGTAAGTCTTCCATGCGGTCTGATGCAGAAGACAGCATTTTTACTGACATAACGTGCTTCGTGTAGGAAAGGCATGGCTGCATACATGGGGAAAGACGTCGCGAAGCTCAAAGGAAAAGGGGGGAAGTGGAAGTACATGTCTGAGGCAGACATGTTGAAGCATTCGGCAGATTTTGCACCGTACAGGTAAGCCCGAGTCAATGCTTCTATAGTTTTCATTCTGACTTGCTTCTCACAGGAGTCTGTTCATGTGGTACATGTGGCGGTTTTGCGATGTCGATGTCAAGGCGATATCGGGAGAGTAGACGAAAGGGAAACAAGGCGTGCTTCAGAGTATCTAAATGCAAACTCACTGACAATCTGGGGTTTCTCCTACCTGCCGTTCCTTGTTGTCTAGATTCTGTTTAAGGCCAAGTCTATGTCTCTCCCTCGATGCGCAACGACAGACTGCAAGCAAACACAAAGACCGTACTCGTATTAAAGCACGACTCGAGCGTTTGATTTACCAACAAATGCACTTCTCTTTCGTACATCTCGTAGGTTCGGAACTTTCAACTTGTTGACACTCTACACGTCCCCAATCCCAAGCACAGGCTCGAGGTCAACGCCGCGAAGACAACATGGTCACACGGTGGCGAGTGTCAAGAGAGCCTGAAGGTGCTCAAGGCAGGTCACACAGAAGGGTCCAAAGGTGAACAGGCCAGGACAAGGCAGAGACGAACGGGGATAGGGATGGTTTGTGTTCATGACAGCGCGGCTGTGCCGCTGTACGACAGACGAGCGGCAAGATTGCTGCAGGAAAAAAGCGATGGGATGTTCTCGAATTCTCTGTCTCCCTCCATGTGCGGAGGTGCATGCCTTGAAGGTTTGAGAATGAGGAGCGGCAGCTGAAGTGGGTGTAGCCTTGTTGGTGACACTGGGGTGCGTGCGTGGGGGAAGATGCTTGGATGGACCTTGGAGGTAGGTATGTCGTGCCGCTTATGACGATGTCACGACAGGTGGACGTTGAGATGTCGTTTGAACCGTTTAGCCTTGTTGTACTCTGGTCTGGTTCGCATCGTTGGCCCTCGTGGAGTAACAATGTCGATACTGCCTTACCGTTGCCAACGGCTAACTTTTTGACAGGAAACAGGAAGCGGTATCCTGACAACGTTGCTCTCTCTCCCTCTCGATTTTCCCGAACGGTCTTCGTCCATCGGCGTTTTCAAGCAGCCTTGTCGAGCCAAGATTTTGATAGAGAGGACAAGGGATATAAAGAAAAGTTAAAGAATGATGCTGGTTGCATTTTGCTAACCTATCTGTTTAGGGAGATATGGCATTTGATTCCCTGCTCCTCAGACAGCCATGGATGTTTCGGACTGGGTCAGCAGGGCAAGCTTTCAAATCGCCAGCAGTCGCATCCATCATCTCGGATGTTGTTACCTTGCTCTCGGTCACATCACGTGCGAAGCAGTTTTGTGCTTTGACGCAGTGAAGATCGACTCGGTGACTGACCTTGCCGTTCGCCCCCTTCCCCTGGACAGAGATTCCTGGAGAAGCTATAGCGACGATCGCGTTTCATGTGCGGAATGCGAAGCCTGAAACACCAATACTCGGCTGTCAAGCAGGGGGACTGTCAGACGTGGGCGTGTGGAATTCCGCGATGCTGACGTCCAATGGATTTTGGAGAGATAAACGCGACTTCACGGGGTGGTTGGAGGAGAAAGTTTTGCCCAGCGAATAACGGCCCGAGGAACGAACGACTTGTGTGGCGTTTCTTATGCGGCGCGGAGTCCAAATGGCAATCCGCCTTTTTTGCCAACCCTGGCCTTGTCTGATATTTGATACACAAACTCGAGTGCGCCCTCAATTTTGGCTGGCGATTGTGGCGGAGGGAGATTTCCCTAATCCCGTCCGATTTCCTCGAAGCTTTTTTCGCTGCGCGTCGCAAGTTTTTATTGAAGGCACCATGTGCGGATATAGCACCTCAACGATTGGCGAAGCTCCACCAGAGCTGCCCTTGTCGCCGACCAGGTTTCCGGATTACGGACAGCGGATTCGCCTTCTTCCAGACTCTTCCTTGATAGAGACGCTTGATGCCATTCGCCTTTAGAGCAGGGCCAAGGTGCGGCGCTGGAGACCCGATTCGGGCGAGATAGATGGCGCGCAGGGTATGGCGCCGCCCAACTGCGTCTCCCGGTGCATAGCGGCTGGGCAGAAGCGTTTCACGGCGAAACGGCGACCTTGAACCTCAAAGTCGAAGACTCGAGAGCAGCTGCTTGGTGTTGCTTGCAAGATGCAAGTGTTTTGGAGTCGTGGAGGGAGAGCGGTTGTCGGGGCAAGGTTGGACGTGCGCAAAGTGGCATCAGGAGAAGGTGATAGGGGGCAGGACGAGATGAGGATATTCGCGACTCCCCAGCAACTCCCAAGCCAGAGCTGCCAGACGTCCGCTTTCTGCGTGCAGCAGTGATCGGCCCAGGCTATCAAATAGGTAACGTGCATGCAAGACTCTGTCCAGACCTGCTGGGCCAGCAGCTGCTAGGAGTCTTGGAGTCCAGGACGGCTACTATTGCAGTATTGCATTGGCGGTTCGACAAGGACGAGTCAACCCGGCCGCTGCGGGGAGCTTGCTATCGAGCTCGAGAACAACAAATGCGAGATAAATAGGTGGCATATGTACCCAAGTAGCTATTAATTGGGGCCTTCTAGGTGCATTTGCACCCAGCTATAACGGCAGAACGGGTGCCCAGACGCGGATGGATGCTAATCAGCGGGTCTGGCACCGGCGGGCGTTGTCCTGTTGTTCTGTCGCGACTAGCTTCGGTGTCTAGCGCCGTTGCTTTGGGCTCGTGCTGCACGCTCTAAGCACGCGCGGCTCGCTAGACTCCCCTTTCCAAACCACCAAATAACTTTCTCCTCCTGCCTCTCGTTGCTGCATCCTCACACCACCCACCACCCAACCTCCATCCCCCTCTCGCTCACCGAAGCCTCGCCTTCCACCCTCGCTGACGGCCGCCTTCTCGCAGCCAGCTCTCCCGTGGTGTCTCCTTCGTTCCATTCGATTCTTCACTCTCGCTGCTCAACATCTTCCCGGTCTTGTGCCCAGCTGTCACCGAGCACCGTCAACATCCCGTATCCACCACGCCGTGACCAGCATTTAGCACTTCACGTGTAGGTACCGCCTGGCCATCGACTGCTCTCTCATTGAACACTCAATTGACGCGCTCACCTCCAGATTCCACATCCACGACGCTCAGCAACATGTCGCTGTTCAAACTCGTCCTCCCTGTCCTCGCCGCCGTCGGCACGGCTCACGGTACGTCCACACCCTTTCCCGCCACACAGAGCACGCGTTTTTCATCGCGTCTCTGTCGGCAAAGCACCTGAAGAGTTGAATTGACGCTGACGATATTTGTTTACAGCTGCCTGCAGCATCTCTGCCACGACCACCATCCAGAATGCCGGTGATGCGTCGGCCATGGCTACTTGCTCGACCTTCTCCGGTAGCATCGCCATCGCCACGGGCACCACCGACGCCATCGCTATCAACAACGTGCAGACCATCACTGGTGACCTCGTCGCCAGGAACGTGACGCGCATGTCCTCCCTCAGTGCCGACAGCCTGCAGCGAATTGGTGGAGATTTCATTCTCGATGACGTTCAGGTCCTCGGTGAGCTGAGCTTCCCTCAGCTCGGCTCTGTCCGCACCATCCAGTGGACTGCCCTGCCTAATCTCCAGTCGATCTCCTTCACCTCTGGCCTGAGGAACTCGACCTCTCTGCTCATCGACAACACTGGTCTCCAGAGCATGGACGGTCTCAGCGTGTCCGGCGTTGACTCGTTCACCGTCTCCAACAACGGCGCCCTTCAGAACGTGTCGCTCGCCGCCGAGAGCGTTGATGGCATCATCGAGGTCAATGCCAACGGCGACTCAGCCCAGGTCACTTTCCCCAACCTCGTGTGGGCCGTCAACATGACCCTTCGCAACGTCGCCACTGTCGAGCTTCCCGCCTTGGAGGTCGTCAACGGCACCTTGTATATCGTCGAGAGCACCACACTCCAGTCGATCAACGCCCGCAACCTCACCACCACTGGCGGTTTGGACATCACCGACAACAGTGCTCTGGCTAATATCTCCATGCCGTCCTTGAGAACTGTCAACGGTGGCTTCAAGATTCAAGACAACGAGGATCTGACCGGCGATCTCGATTTCCCATCCATGCGGACCGTCATTGGCGCCCTTGATTTCTACGGCAACTTCTCCTCGTAAGTTTCCCTTCGTGTTCTACACTCACGTTCAATACTAATTCGTTGCAGTGTCGGGCTTCCCGAGCTTGCCGATGTCCGTGGTGCCTTCAACATCCAGAGTAGTGGTGATATTCAGGACGACTGTGGCCGCTTCGACGAGGTCACCGGCCGCAACAACGTCATCAAGGGTCCCTTTGCTTGCCTCAGCCGGACCGACAACCCACAGGGCGAGGGCACTGCTTCGGGCACCTCGTCTGGCTCACAGCCTTCCAAGACCGGCGCCGCGGGCCATCTTGATGTGTCCTCCTCCGCCATGATGGGCTTCACCGGTGTCATCGCGGCGATGCTTGGCTTGCTGTAGTGGGGTTCACTTGGAGGTTCGGCGTTGTCTCTGATTGCATAGACTTAATTCAATGAGCGAACTTCCTTTCTCTAGGTACCGTGGAATATCCTCGAGCGTTACCATCGGACTCTCGCGAGCAACCTGGCACAGCAGGTGAAGGGGGCTCATGGGAGTCCCATTACCGTGTACGTATCGATAACCGGGGTAGTAGCAGAAAGCTGGAGTATCTCATACACTCATCACATCAGTCAAACAAGGTCTTTCTTTTTGGCTGCTTTCCGTTGGTGCAAAAGCGGCATGCGGTTTTCATGGGCTGGGTTTTCTACCGTTCTTTAATTTCCGTGCTTGGACCTGATGTTCATAGATTAATGCCTCTTGCTGTGTATTACCCAAGTTTCTGCAATTCTGATCCCGTGTCTGTCCATCGAGTTCATGTTCTCTCCACTTCATGCATGGCTGGCTTGGCCTCGTCGAGCAGAAAGGGTGGCACTGACCTCGAAAATGCAAGCTTCAATCACTTGCATTAGTTCTCCCGTCAAGTCCACCCGAAGATATGATTAGTCACATTTCGACCTGCAGAAAGCTGCCGCGCTTGGGCGCCAGAAAGCATCTCTTGTACCACCCGAATCGCCTTGAACACTTCGAAGGGCGGCAAAGTATTTTCACGTGAAGAGATGGAACATGCTGTCTCCCACAAGTTCAAGGAAACCTGCTCCTGTCAAGTCGGTACCCGCCGGAAGATCTCGTGGCACGTTGTCGAATCAAGTCACGAATCTTTAAGACAAGTTCTGACCAAGTGGCAGACGGAAGGCGGGAAGCATCTCCCCATGAAGGGGCGTTGTTCTCAAGGACCGCCGCGATCGGGGGAAAGAAAGTGGCTTGCTTGCTTCGAGCATTACCTCTCCCCTCTGTTCTGTACGGGCATGAATTTGTCTCCCCCTGGCCGTTGGGGGCTCACCATGCAGTCAGGACCGTTTACGAAATCGAAGGTTCTTTCTGGCGGTAAGCGGGGCGGCGAAGCTCAGGGCTGCTCAAGGCTCAAGCATCGATCTTAACGAGTTTGCCTTGCATATGTTCGTCTTGCGCAAATCTGCAACCTCACGCGATGGGGAGCGTCTATTCTCCGGGGAGACGGAGGGCAATAATGTGAGGCATCTTGCTCTCTGCCTGCCTCTTCTACTGCTTTCCCTCTAAGGTTGATCCCTCCACCGGTGGAAGAGCGCTCGTACATCCGAATAGTACAAGGCGAGGCTGTGATGCTCCCTTGTGGTTCTTGATGGTGAGTTTGGTTGGGCGACTCTGGCGAAAGAGGTAACGACTTGACTTTTTTGGGCCGACGACGCAAGGGAGAGCCGCAGAGGTCAAGCACACGCAACTGCCAACGTGAGAGCTACTCCAATCGATGGGCAGCGGGTGGCTAACTCGACGAGCCAGTTCGACTGGAACACACATACATCCGTGGGTGGGCGAGTTGGCCGGCCACCAACTCTGTCTGGGCTGTGGGCGGCGCCGCCTCCCCCCCCCCAGCCTGGTTGACTGCGTCCTGAAGCGCTCGAACTTGAATCTGATCTGACGCTGGGCTGTTGTAACCGTGTTTCCTATCGTGGAGGGTGAGGCATATCTTAGTGGATCATCAGATGCGGCCGGGGCTGACTTTGCCAGGGCCACCTGTTTTTGCTTGCTTGATTGCTCTGCTCTGCTCTAGAGAGTGGCACTGTTGTCCCAGGCTTCTGTCTACTATCATGCGTGCGGTGTTGGATCTATGCGTCCTGTGGTGTTGAGATGTCTTAAAAGGCCCGCGGATACCTCGAGCATTGGTCTCTCTTCCCAGTCCATCAGTTTCTGTTCCAACATCTCTCTCCCGTTTACCTTCCTCGTTTTGTCACTTCTCACTACTGGTCGGCTTTTTGATTTGTACTTGCGCCTGTATTGCTCTCTTGATCGCACATCTGATATCCGGGCTTGGGAAGACATCTGAATCATCCAGCAATCAATATGGCCATGTAAGTGCACAACCAGAATGCAGTGATACAACATCTTTCCTAACGATGGACTAGATTCCCCCTTGACAGCCACCCGCTGGACGACATGTCCTGGAGGACTCTTCCTCCTATCAGATCCCCGAAGGATCTCTATCAGAATCACCATCCTTACGCACCCGCCTCCACCCGTCTGCCTCCGTTGAGGCTTCCCATATCACAGATTTCTGGCCCTCGCCAGCAAGATGTTCCGCATTCACCTTCAGAACTTCCCCTCGTCATTATGCCAACGCCCGCCATGTCACCGGCTCTCAGCAACCGGAACAGCGCTTCATCCGTCGCGTCTTCGAACTCTCATCCCGCCAGCGACTCCTCTTGCTCCACACCTACCTCCTTCAAAGAGGAAGAAAAGCTTTGGAGCCATGCCGACAGCACGCTCGTGCAAATGCCCAGGATCAGACACACCGAATCATCCGGTCGTAGTTCCCGCGGCGCTTCCGTGATCAACACCACAGCTGTTCATCATGGCGTCTCGAAACGCCAGAAAACGGACAAAGCCACCACGGAGAGGAAAGCCCGCGCTGGTATTCGCGACCCCATCATACAGCTCCAGCAGCAGGTCCTGGCGCGGAGACCTCACATTGCTATGACTCGTCTTAATAAGAATAACAGAGAGCACAGCAAGCTGGATTTCAAGAAGCTTGAGATCCTGCAGAACTCGGTGGATATTTGGAAAGAGGATGCTGCCAGAACAAAAAGCCTCGAAGTTGAAGTAAGGGAGGACAGGATGAGGATGGCGGATTTGGAGAGAGAGGGGCATAGCCTGAGGAAGGAGAACCTCGAGTTGCGGGATTTGGTGAAGCAGTTGATGGAGAAGGGGACTTCTGGCAGTAATGGAGCTTTCAAAGCTTCCAAAAAGGAGGAGTAATCCGGGGAGTGCCACCAGGCTGAGGCTTCGAGCTACTTCATATCCCGAACGCGGTTTCTATCCTGCTCTCCTATCTGGAACTCAATTGTTTGCGACTTGCGACATAATTCTGGAACGATACATACGATTTACTCATGGCAGCATGTCTTATCCTACGACCGGTCCTCACTGTCCAATATCCAGGCACATCACCCTTCCATCCATCGATCCACCAATTGGGGATTGTTCAAGACGGCCGTTGTGCGACTCTCCACCTATATGCCAGTACAGCTCACGTTCACTCACCCAAAAACCTCACGCAATACCGCTTACTTCAATATTTGTAACATTGTTTTCGGCGGCTATCTGTATCTTTCTTCCCCTTTCCTGTCACTATCAAAACTCTCGGGGCGGCCTTCTGTCTTCAAGGGGTCCATATACCAATCGCTTTGCCCTTTTGCATCGCAAAGCTTGGGGTGACGTTGAGCTAAAGCTGGGCGCCCTGGTCATCGGACGGGTACCAGCATTTCCACTGCCCATCGGGTGGACAGCGGCTTTCCCTACGGTTCAACGGTTACTTGCTGCTCGGGTGCCGCGCGGTTTGCGCGTTAGGATGCTGGTGGACTGGTGGGGATGGCGGTTTGCTCTCTCTTGCTCTCTCTCGTTACGACACGGAGTACTAGACACATTGGTCTGGATGGATAGGAACTGAAGGCTTATGGCATTAAGCAAACTATAATTACCGACGGCCGGAGAGATACGATACGGGTCTATAACGTAGCTACTAGATACTGTATCAATTGTACATGTTCTGATGATTGATGCATCCAGCAAAGGCGTTGATCTTGCGGTGGTTGACAGTCCAACAGCTGTCAACGATCAAGTCTCCGAGCTTGACCTTGGACTATGGGCATTGCAGCAACGGTTGAGATGTGACACGAGGTAACCACTGCATGATTTGGTGTAGCATATGTACTTTGCTGTCCACATGTGTCCTTCGGGGAATATTCTCGAGGTTGCAGTGCCTCCAAGGCATGAAGACTTTGCTATATCGCTCCCGAAGCTTCGTTCCAGGTTTATGCTGGAATGGTAGTCCATACAGGAAAATGACAGGTCGTAAGGTTCCAAGGTTGAGTATGGAAGCAGTTAATATGGTGTAAATGTGTAAAGATTTGTACAGATGAACGCCTGGTATGCGGCGCTTGGCATATCTGAAAGCGCCACCCGCGACTGCATCTCCCTGCACTGAATCCCCGACAAAGTTCAAGCACACGCGAAGACGCTCGTTACTCTTATTCCCTCCTCCAGACCCGTTTCATACGCTTTACCCTTCGAATTGGTGATATTCGCCACCCGCGCCCTGCTGAAAGGTGTCACCCACGCGACCAGTTCCCTTGATACCGCATTCGCACTCTCGGAGAATCTACGACATCGCGCGCCGAGCTCAAGCTGTCTCTATCCCCACCCACCACCTTTGTTCTTTTTCCCGCGCCCGCCTCCACCAGCAGCGCTTCCGCCCTGGCAACTCTCTGCACGTCGCTCGTATAATCTGCCGACCTTTCCGGACCACTGGACAAATCTCGGGTCGCGCCTAGGGGCGGAATCCCCAAAGATGCTCATTCCCAAGGGCGGCGTGAATTGGAAAGCCGCACGCTCAAGGCTTCCACCGTGGAGAGCCTTGCTGCATACTGTCACTCGGGCGAGGTTCTTGGTTATGGTGGCTGCGGCGGGGGTCATAATATTGCTGTGGAGGGCTTTGAGCGGGAGTGCTGGGGATATGCAGAGGTATGTTGCGGACGGTAAACATTTAACAGACACCACCTAACCAGAAGTCGCAGATTCTATTGCTTCGGACCTGCAAAGTCCCCTATGGACATGACGCCTAACGAGCAAGCACGCTGGAATCGCCATCCCTCGCCGCTAATCTTCAATCACCACACTCCGGTCGAAGTCAACTCCTCCACAATCGAGCATATCGACCTGAATCCTATAATCTCCACTGCACAAGCTGCCTCGAACCAAGAGCGTATACTCATCCTCACCCCTCTCCGCGACGCCGCTCCCTACCTCCCCCAACATTTCGACCTCATCCTCCAGCTCACATACCCCCACAATCTCATAGACCTAGCCTTCCTCGTCGGCGATTCAAGAGACGACACAATGGGCGTACTAGCCACAGAACTCGACCGCATCCAGAAAATGCCCGACAGCATTCCCTTCCGCAGCGCAACCATCATCGAGAAAGACTTCGGCGTATCCACCGGCCAAACAAACGTGGAGGAGCGCCACGGTTTCAAGGCGCAAGGGCCGCGGAGAAAAGCCATGGGAAAAGCGAGGAATTACCTCTTGAGTGCTGCATTGAAGCCGGAACATTCATGGGTGTATTGGCGGGATGTGGATATACAGGACAGCCCGAAGGAGATTATTGAGGATTTTACGGCGCACGACAAGGATATACTTGTACCGAATATCTGGTTCCATCGGTATAGGGAGGAGAACGGAAAGATGAGAGACGTGGAAGGGAGATGTAAGCTGGCCTTGCTGCTACGCAGTGTAGCGTGCCCCTGAACTGCAAGTGCTGACTTTGATTGCAGTCGATTACAATTCGTGGCAAGAGTCTCCGAAGGCCTTGAAGCTCGCTGCGAGCTTGGACAAGAACGTGGTTCTTGCAGAAGGTACGAAAATCCAAGGAGATTGCTTGACAACCCCCTAGCGCCAAATTTCTGGGCTTGTGTACTGATTTTTCCGCAGGCTATAAAGAGTACGACACTGGCCGCACTTACATGGCCAAGATGGGCGACTGGCGCGAAGACAAGGACGAAATCATCGAACTAGACGGCATCGGCGGCGTCAACATTATGGTGAAAGCCAATGTCCACAGAGCCGGTTGGTGACCTTTTCTGCTCTTTGCAGTCATACATCCAGACTACTAACGACATACCCAGGTATCAACTTCCCCTGCTACGCTTTCGAGAACCAAGCCGAGACGGAAGGTTTCGCGAAGATGGCTAAGCGTGCTGGGTACGGCGTCTTTGGACTGCCGAATTATGTCGTTTGGCATATCGATACTGACGAGAAGCCCGGGAATGCTGCGTAGAGCAGCAGATTGAAATGTTCTCTAAAGAGGCTCGTCGAGAACTCGAGATCCAGTGGTGGCATATTTGCCCCCAAGGCTCTCCATAGAACCGAGGCGAAGAGGTGATGATCATGGTTGACGGACTTCAGTGGGATGCGGGAAAGGGCAAAAGTATTCTCCCTTCCCAGCAGGCATAATCTTCCAATCTATGCTCTACTATCCGCCTGGCTGGTGTCAACTCCTTCTATTTCCTTTTCTTTTGTGTACGACCACACCTTACGCATTGCATGGCGAAAAGGCCGACGGGCAGGCAGGCGATTACTCTTAAGTGGTATGACGTCTGCGTTTTTTTCAGTATGTTTCAGAGATGGGAACTGCCAAATGAGCCGTGGTCGAGAAAAGTAATTTTGCTACCACACGAAAGCGAAAGGAGTTCGAGGGTGTGGTGCCGAGATGGCAAATGCCTCAAGAGTGGGCGCATGGCGTTTGGTATGCGGGCGGGATAAACAGGTGTATGATACGACTAGTCATGAGAGAAGAATAGATCTGATCGTCCTTGATCAGTCGAGCCGGATATGGTCAATTTCAATGTCAAACTTCTGCGGGGTTGTTGGCTATCACAATGACCACATCAAGTCACACTCGCGGTATCAATACTCTCACCCTCGCCCCAAATCTCCCGACTCTCCACCTCAACCCCCCTCATCGCCCTCGCCACCTCCTCCAGCTTCTCAACCACATCCAACACGCCCCTATTCACCTGCTGAAAATACCGATCGTTCGCCTCCCTCCTCGCCCTGGCCAGCCGTATATCTTCTTCCGTCTCCTCCTCCAATGTACTTTTAACACTCCTCTCCGACCCCGCCGTATTACTCCTTTCCCTACCCCCCGTCCTCTCTGCAGCCAGGGCACTCGCCATCCCTAGCGGTGGGGCCTTACTCCCAACATCCCCTCCGTCATGGGGAAGTACCAGTCCGTCCGCTCGTTCCAAATCACTGCCTGCTTGACCAGGACCGGGTCCGGGACCTTCATTCCGCGCCCACGCCATGGCGAGCGAGATTTGCGCCTCGCGGAGCCGCGCTAGCTTCTCGGCGTGTTGCGGGCCAAAGACGTGGGTGCCTGACGAAGCGTTCAGCTCGACTTCCTCGAGCGTATTCTGCATTTCTGCCCATGCGACTTCGGTGCGGTGGGCGTCTTTTTTCTGGGGAGGGGCATTTGCGGAGGCGGCGGTGATGGAGGGTCGAGGTTGAGTGTGTTGGGTTTGGCGGTCTACGGCTGGGGAGCGGATGCCCGAGCTGTCGAGGGTGGGTGGTGTGTCTTTGTTGCGGAGTTGGTCGCCTAGGTTGGAGCGTTTGCGAGAAAGAGGTTGAGCGGGACGCGATTGGGAGGGAGAGGCGTTGGAGATTGCGGTTGAGGCGGCGCCGTGGAGGTCGGTTGTGGATGCGTTGCGGGAGGAGGGTCCGACGAAGAGCGAGGGTGCTGGGAGGCGTTGCGCTTGGGTATTGGAGGTGGATGAGCCCTTTGGCGGGTTCTGAAGGGATGACATTTTGCGGTTGTTTGGAGACGGGTACAGACAAGGAGGACGAGGAGAGGACGTGGATGAGGAATTGAAGAAAGACGAGGAAACAGAGAGAGAGAATGGGATTACTGTACTTTCCTCGTGATGCTGTTTTTCATTGCGGCAGTCCGCAGGAGGCAAGGCACGATGTATTGACTAGGTACCGAAGTGACGGAGAGCGCAAGTGATTTGGTGAGGTCGACCCGTATAAGGGACCTCAGAGGTGAGGCAGGTGAGGTGATGCCTGCCAAGGAATTGCTGACGGGCCGAATTTATTCCGCCCACACCAAGCAAAATCGAACTTCGACTCCACCACCGACGACGACGACATCTCCACAAACTTATCTCTCCACCCAGATTAGCACACAACCGGTAAGTCTCGCCAGCGCATTCCAATGGAGTCTCATACATAGCCTCCACAAACGTTCTCTCCGCCATCACTACAGAACCCACTCCACCACACTGTAACGAGCACATGAGCTAATTTATCTCCCTACCACAGCAATCATGGGTTCCGGACAACCTCGTGGTCTCAACGCCGCGCGCAAACTGCGCAACCAGCGCCGCGTCAATCGCTGGGCCGATCTCAACTACAAGAAGCGTCTCCTCGGAACCGCCTTCAAGTCCTCGCCATTCGGTGGCTCCTCCCACGCCAAGGGCATTGTTCTCGAGAAAGTCGGTGTTGAGGCCAAACAGCCCAACTCGGCTATCAGGAAGTGTGTCAGGGTGCAGTTGATCAAGAACGGAAAGAAGGTTACTGCTTTCGGTAGGTTTTGCCACTTTCTTTGGGGACAGGAAGACCACTTGGATGAGGGAAATTGAGACAACACATGACAGGATTGGCACTAGGAGGATTGGCCAATGGATTTTGTGGACGAACAAACTTCGTTTCAAAAAGGGCACTCCGCTGATATGATTCTTCCTCAGTCCCCAACGACGGTTGCCTCAACTTCGTCGACGAGAACGACGAAGTCCTCCTCGCCGGTTTCGGTCGTAAGGGCAAGGCCAAGGGTGATATCCCCGGTGTGCGATTCAAGGTCGTCAAGGTCTCCGGTGTCGGTCTCTCTGCGCTGTGGAAGGAGAAGAAGGAGAAGCCCAGGTCGTAGAGGCGAGGAGCAGCGGAAGAAACGAATGTGACGCCGAGGGGGCTTTGGAGTAATGATCGGATCGAACTCACACGCATACATCATACCACGGAAGATGGGATGGGATTCTTTTCGAATACTCGAGGTCTTGCATGGCTTGTTGCGGATAGCTAGATAAAAGAAATTCTAGCTTTCTCAGGCACCCACCAGGGCTCTGCGTTGTGGCACTTGAGGAACAACTGCGAGAAAACGTTTTGACAGCCGCAATATCTTGGATATGGTCCAGGTTACATAAACTTGACACGTATGGTTCGCTCCCTTTTTCCAACGATGTCAGAACACCGGATATGCGTGTACGTAACCCCCCGACTCTCGAAATTCCCTCTACCGCTCATGTGCATGCTTGAAAACAATATATCCAACAGACTTACGAGAAAAGAAAGAGGAATGTTCATCCTGCGCAGCAGACATCTCGAAGCGGCATCTACGACTTGGCTGGCAATTCAAACATCTACAATTTGGCCTTACCATCCTTCTTCATCATGATTTCAGACACCATGCGTCTCTGCACCTTGCCCGTGGCGGTTTTCGGCATAACGTCCGTGAAGTAGATCTATCGCAGAAGAGCCATTAGTATCATTCTACTCACATCGTTGAGCCGAATATCAACAAACTTGCAGGGACTTACCTTCTTCGGCACCTTGAATTTGGCAATCCTCTCCGCAATCCATTTCCGCAGCACATCCGCCTCCAGCTTCTTCCCATCTTTCAATACCACGGCCACACCAACATCTTGGCCATAATGCTCATCCTCCACCGCGAATGAGACAGCCTCGGCAACGTCCTCATGCTGCGCAATCGCATTGTCCAATTCGACCGGACTGATCTTCTCACCACCCTTGTTGATGAGCTCCTTTATCCTGCCCGTAATCGTAACATAGCCTTCAGAATCGACACGGCCCTGATCGCCGGTCCGGAAGAAGCCTCCATCTGTGAACGACGATGCGTTGGCGGAGTCATTGTTGATGTAGCCAGACGTGACGTTCTCGCCGCGAATGCAGATTTCTGCCTCTGAGCCTATGGGGACTTCTTTCCCGGACTGGTCAAGGATCTTGAGTTCGACGCCTTGAGCTACGCCCACAGAGCCTGGTCGGCGGGACCCAGGAGGAAGCGGATTGGAAGTCATCTGATGAGCAGCTTCTGTCATGGCGTATGCCTCGAGTACCGGCGCTTCGAACTTCGCCTCCAGCTCGTGGAAAACCTTCGGGCTTAGGGGCGAGGAACAACTCCTGATAAACCGGATGTTGGGCTTAGGACTCGGCAGCGGATGCTTCAGGAGGATTTGATGCATCGTGGGGACGGCCGTGTACCATGTTCCGCCGTGTGTGTTGTAGTCGTTCCAGAACTTCGACGCCGAAAAGCCGCCGGTGGGAACAATTGCGGAGCCCCCGGAGCCAAGGGGTGCGAGGAAGGCAGCGAGCAGACCGTGAACGTGGAAAAGGGGCATGACGAGCATGGTGCGGTCGGAGGGGGAGAGGGCGTAGGTCTGCTGGATGTTCTTCATAGTACGGGTCAGGTTGCGGTGGGAGAGGGGGACGGCTTTCGGACGGCCTGTCGTACCACTGGTATGGAGGACGAGGGCGACATCATCTGGTCGTGCGATTTCGATTGTGGCATTACCCATTCCCGTCAACTTTCCCTTCTCTTTCACGTCCAGGACGACTGATTGGGAGGATGGGTCCCAATAGCATTCTGCGATTGCGGCTTGGTATTTTCGCGCGGCACGAACGGCCGGGTCGTCGCGAGCGACTGCACCCTTGGGGACGAGGGTCACGGCAGAGCTGAGGTCTGAGATGTAGAATTCGAACTCGGATTGCTTGTAGGCTGGATTGAGCGGCGCGGCGATCCCCCGCTGCCAAGAAGCTGCGATAAAGGCGATGATGAATTCGTAGCTATTTGGGAGGGCGATGGAAACAGCCGACGAGACGCTGATGCCCAATGCGGCGAGTTTGTGCTGGAAAGAGAGGATTTCGGCAGAGAGTTGGCGGTAGGATATTGTGAGGGGTGGACTGCCGGGGACGATGATGGCGGTGGAATCGGAGTTTTTCGAGAAGTAATTTGCGAGGGTAGCCATGGCGACCGAGGTTTATGATTCTACCAGAAAATCTCGACGAAGAAGTGCCTAACTGTATCGATTTGAGGATGTCTCGGACGCAGAGGTTCAGTTCGAGGAAATCGGAACCGAAGTTGGATTCGAAGCGGGGCGGAGCGGGGCGGATTGAGGCGGAACGGAGTGGGCGAGGCGGAGCGGGAAAAACAGTCACACAAACGGGCCGAAATAGGGCTGACACTTTCGAGACACTAGCAAGATTTAGAACAATTTGATTGGCCGGGAAGCGGTAGTGAGAGGGCGCGGGGCGGCTTGAGATGCCCAGAGGGCGGATGCACGGGCCTCACCGTGCACGGGTCTCTCACTTCACGCTTGGCTTGGCACGCTAGCGCGCGCAACCCCGGACGCGAGCTCACCTCCACTGTTCCATCCTCCACTTCTCTCCTCTCGCCATCCCCACAACACCACACTCCCACCCACTCCTCACTCCATTCTTTGCTGCCCCAGCTCTGCTATACTCTCACAGCCTCATCCTCGGCGGGTATCAGCATTCCCACTTGTCTATTCTTTGTTCGCATCCCACTGACAACGCGCGCGCTCGGCAAGATGACTGGAATCTACGATCATCTGCTCAGTCACGAGGACAGGGAAAGGATTGAGAGGGCCAGCATCTCACGTGCTCCGGTCATCCACACGGATCCAGCTACTGTTCAGAGGGCAAAAGGTACGTAACGTCGTGGCTCAACTCCTTTCACTCACTGTCAGCTTCACTAACACTTTTTCAGCAGCCTCAGTACTCAACTTCAGACCTCAGAACATCAACCGTCCAACGGCTAGCAAGAAGAACAGCAACAAAAGGGCGCGCTTCCACGTCACCAGTGCTGCCAAACCTGCCTCTCCAGACGGTGGAGTTGTCTCTCCAGAGTCCAGTCTTCCAGCCTCCACCAGCAGTGACCCTCCACAGGACAAGCCCGCTTCACCCAAGAACGGCCTCGCCTATTGGGCTACCAAGGACCAGGATATGTTCGAGAATTCTCGCAAGTCCTCCAACAAGAAGAGGAAGACCTCCAACAATCAACCCCGCCTTGAGCCGCTTGCCTTCAACGTAGCTGTTGACCTGCAGCAGGATATGGTCCGTATCCTTGGTGTCAACGTCCAGGAGGACTTCATGGACTGGGCTCGCAACAATCCTCAGTACAAGACCCCGTGTCAGAAGAAGAAGGAGGCCATCACACCGCTTGTTGCTGCCATCGAGAAGAACAAGCTGCTCACCAAGGAGGAGCGTGCTAGGAAGCGGGAGGAGTTCGGAAATCGCCGAAACAAGAGTCAGATCCTGAAAGAGACGCCCAATTCCCGCAAGCGGTCACGCTCTGGTTCGGAAGATGACGAATCTGCTGGACTCAACCTTGCAGCTACTTCTGAATTCGCGACCAACTCTGACATGGCGCCTCCTGTCAAGAAGCAGAAGACGGACAAGAAGAACATCTTTGGTCTCGGTCGGCGGCTGCTTGAGAAGCAAGGCTGGAAGGACGGCGAGGGTCTTGGTGCCCCCGGCCGCGAAGGTATCGAGACTCCTCTCACCATCCAGTTCCACAAGATGTACAACGAGAGCAAGGACCCCAAGTCAGGCCCGAAGCGCCCCGTTCCAAAGGTCGCGAAGATTGTCGGCGGCATGCGCAAGGCCGAAAGGGAGGAGGCTGCCGCGAAGAAGAAGCAGGAGCGCGAGGAGGCTGAACAAAAGCGTAAGGAGGAGAAGCAGAGGGCGAAGGAAGAGATGGCTGCAAAGGAAGAGGCTGCGCTCTATGGCCCCAAGGCCGCTGTCCTCCTTCACTACCTCAAGTTTCGTGACGCTGAGAAGGAAATGATGGAGGGCGGCCTCTACAGCGAAATCCAGCGCATCTGCCAGGTCACCGCTGACAAGATCATCAAGATTCACATTCATCTTGACTCCGGAAAGATCTCTAAACCCGTCTATGTCCACTTCAAGGATGCCGAGTCCGCCGATCATGCCATCGAGGCTCTGGACGGCCGTATGATGAACGGCAACTATGTCGAGATGCGTCCGTACGATGTTGACAAGTTCACCATCGGCCAGTGGGACTTCTAGGCCACACAGATCCCTCGTTCGGATTACGGACCAACAACGGCACCACACGACTCGCAAGAGCGGCATATGGACGCACTCACAAAATCGGGATCTCAACTCATGGAAACGGCTTCTCACCTCACATCAATGACATACCACCGCGCATTAATGACAAACGGATTCACACAAATGACCCACAAAAAGACGGATGGAAATGGCGATTCATACCCTTGCGAGCAGTGGTATCTGCTGGCGAACCGATAGTTAGTAGCTTTGCATAATTCAATGTGCTCAGTGAAAGTATTTCCGAGTTCAAGGAAGGAAATCATGATGGTTTTTGCCTGGCTCATCGGCAATCGGGAAACGGCAGCCACTGCGTTCTGGCGAGGAGTTTCTTCATGATTTTGCGATTTTCTTTTTTTGCGTGGCGTATCGGGAATCAGTGCAAGCGTGCAATGACTGACTGACAGGTAACGAAGTGGTAGGCTGACGGAGCCTATTGCTGCATGGCGTATGCTGGCTGAATGGCGGGTCAGTTTCAAAAGTGATGATGGTTTTCTTTGCATTGCACATTAGCGACGGGGCTCATTACATGGCCTAGCATATTTAGCATACCTAGCACACTCATCCTTTCCGTGAGATAGCATCAGAATGGAACTCATCAGCTGAAGTATGCTCTTTACTTGCCTTGGGGAATGTGCATGTGGTTGCAATTGCAGTCTCTGTGGTGAGTGAGTGCTCTGTCCTGACGGTTTCGGAGCTACCGTCATTGAACTGTGTTTCGGGTGGCAATCGGCATTGCAAGCGCAGAGACAAGTCCTTGCGCCACTCCGCCAAAACTATATCTTTCACACATCTCGACGTGGACGTTGTATTTGCTGCTGTAAGCAGGAAACACATAATGTAGGCAAAGGATGCATGGCACAGGTACCAAAGCTGGACTTGAACGACTTTGTATAGGTTCATGCGGTATGCACAACGAGAGAAAAGACCCTTCTCTCTAGCAGAACTTTCCTGCTTAAACTCCGACTGCAGGAACAAAAGAAAGAGCCGTCTCGTTCCCCTCCTCCAAACCCACCATTGCCAGGGCCATTGCCGGCGAGCCCGCTTACTTCCTATACCACATCCGCGTAATCCTCGTATGCCTCATCTTCTTCTGCAGCTGGAAAATCCCATACATCAGCGCCTCGCTCGTCGGCGGGCATCCGGGTACATAAATATCCACCGGCACAATCCTATCACAACCCCTCGTCACCGAGTAGCTATAGTGGTAGTACCCCCCGCCATTGGCGCACGAGCCCATCGAGATGACCCAGCGCGGGTCGGGCATCTGGTCGTAGACCTGGCGCAGGGCGGGCGCCATCTTGTTGGTGAGCGTGCCGGCCACGATCATGACGTCGGACTGGCGCGGCGAGGCGCGGAAGATGATGCCGAGGCGATCTTGGTCGTAGCGGGGTGTCGAGAGGTGCATCATTTCGATGGCGCAGCATGCAAGTCCGAAGGTCATGGGCCAGAGAGAGCCTTGGCGAGCCCAGTTGGCGATTTGATCGAGGGTTGTGCTGCGGAGAGGGGGGTGGGGTGTTAGTTGTGCTGTGCTTTGGTGGATGTCTTTTCGCCCTCTCAGAGCTTTCTTCGAGGATTGGGTAGGCACGTACAGAGCATATTGCATAGCGCCTTTCTTGGGTATTTGGCTGGGGAGAGGCACCTCCCGCCTTACTTTGCCCGTGATGCTTCGCGGTAGCGGGCCTCCGCTGCTGGGAGCCACGCCCACTGGCTGTATGGCGGGTTCGGCAGGCTTCGAAGCAGTCGAGGAGATGAAGGCGGTTGATCCTGCGCGGAAAGGAAGCAGTGCGGTCGCGGGTTTGGCTGCGCAAAGTCGAGTTAGCTATAGTGGCGGGACAACGGGGGAGCGGGAGACGTGCCTCGGAGAGCCATTGCGGCTGTCGATCGCGTCGTGGACAGCATGGCGGCGGACCACGAGGAAAGAAAAGGAAAGTGGAAGAGTGTGGTTAGAGAAAGGAAGAGTGGAGAGGTGGTGTTGAAGGCGTGGCGACGGGGTTGCTTCAAGTCGACGACGAGGTGATGTCTACGGAGGATAATTTGAGCCAATCAGAGAATAGTTGAATAAGGGCGTTCCCGAAGCTACACGTGACCGCATTTGAACTGCCACTTTGAACAACGAAGTTCGTCGACTCTCAATATCATTCGAAATCACCAGCAATTGCTCCAAATAAAAGCAGTAATTATGGTGAGCCGAATTCCATCGATAGCCTGCGTTGGAGTAATAGGCCAACAAGTAAGTCAATTGTCTCCTATCTATCTCATTTCCAACTATATCGACCTCTTATGCTCACTAAGTAACCAGAACAACCCACTCCACATATCGCTTTTCCCTGCCACTCCTGCCAAGGGTCCCTCTTCGCAACGTTCTCCTCTCGAATTCTCCCTTCTACTCTCTACATCCCTCGACATTTTCACCGCGCGGCTCCCCTCCAAAACCGACTCTTTGGATTTCGGTCTCCTTCAAGCAGTCGATGAGCGTCTGGCTATGTACGGCTGGCTCACGAATACGGGCATCAAGTTCGTCATCGTGGTTGACATGGAAGGGCGGGCTGTGGGGGGAAGCAGTGGGATAGATGAGGGGAAAGGAAGGGGGATAGCGGGGATTGGATTAAGGGATGCCGATTTGAAACCCGTAAGTCAGGGCTCTTGTTACTCTGACTGACTTGAAAGAGCACTTTTATCATGTTGAATATGCCGAGTCACGTGCATTTTCGATCACTGGATAGCGAACGCTGACCGTCGCTACTCGTAGGCCTTCCGAGCCCTACAGACAGCATACATAGCGCTGCTACGAAATCCCTTCTATGACCCGGACTGGCATACACCCTCCGCTGCAGATGCGGAACGGCGAGTGGGCAGTACGCAGATCACGAGCAAGTCATTCATCAAGGAGGTGCAGAGGATCGGAGAGAACTGGACGCCAGGTATGGGGAGTCTGTAGATGATACAACGAGATATGTCTACCGTTTCCAGCAGGGCAACTCTCAGCCCAATCGCATCACAGAACTCCCAATCCGACAGACCTATCGGATAAGGCTCGTAAGAATTGGGAATTGTAAAATAATCCAAGGAAGTTCTATCCTCAACTAGAAGAGCGTCGCGACCAGCTGAGAACTGATTGTCCTGGCAAAGGGATAGGACTAGAACTTTCTATAGGCATCCCGGACGGATACGGTTGGGCTCACAGACGTATTTCTTGACACAATACAGGTTCGTAACAATGCAAGCATGCCTCAAGACTTCGCGAGGGCTCAAATGGATAATATTGGATCATGGAGGTCCAGTGGAGTGTTTGGGCGGCAGATGCTAAGGCGAGCTCATCCCTGGGTATCCTTTTCTCCCACTGGAAGTGCCTGCGTCTCAGATACAAGTCGTTGCAGGCCTGCTGAAGAACCATCAGTGGTTCAGTGGGCCTATGTAGATGAAATGGAAATAAGATATTGGTTGAAAACGGCAATGAGATCACGTGATGGTGAAAGGATAGGAGTTGAAGAATCGTAGATAGGTAGTTAGGAAAGAGGGAACCCCAAAACACGAGAACAGAAATTGTTGGGAAGAAGCAGAGTAGTATCTAGCTGATTTATGTAATTTCCGCCCATCCAAGACATCGACATAAGCCGATCTTCTTCAGCGCCTCGCTGAAAAAGCAAACAAATCAGATCCTCCAATTTTCGCACTCCATACTCCGTAAGCCATGTATTTCGCATGGGTATCATGAATGCCGTAAGGACTTCCAGACGAGAGACCCCTCATTGTTCGTACCCAATGCTCAGATTCGAGTATGAAGGTACTTCGGCCGACCAACCACACGACGTGTTCCGAGTAAGACTGCTCGCGATCCTAAAGTCTTGGTGTGAATTCATGCTTTAGGATCTCACATTCTTACTCTCCTCTTCAGGGCGCCGGGTTGTCCTTCACAAGACGCTTGATCTTGTTTTCATATGCGGCCTTGTCCTTCTTGAACAGATTGTACGCATCAGCCTGGGCGGGAGAATCAGGATTTGGGTCATTCAAGAGTGTTTGTATGCCGAGCAAGATCTCCTTCAGTGTGATGGCAGGCTTCCATGCTTCTTCTTCGTTCAAGATTGATAGACAGACGGTGCCGGAAGGGTAGACGTTGGGGTGGAAGAGAGGGGGAACGAATTTGCCTGCAGGATAAATTAACAGAAGCTCCACAAGACGATTCTGGATCTGAACCCTGGAAAAGATCAATGCAGGAGCTCGAAAGGCCACTTACACTTTGGCGGCTTCGTGGGGTACTCTATCCCATGAATTAGCAGAGTAACTTCACCATAATGAGTTGAGACCAACCGTCAGGAAATGCAATCTCGAGTTTGAACAGACCGCCCTCCCATATCGTCTTTTCCTTTCCTGGGACGCCGCATTCCCACTTCTTCAGGTCAAGAACGCCTTGGGGGTTGCGCTGAGGCTTAGCGAAGAAGCCAAAAGGATGATCGCGGCGCCATTGCTTCCTGGTCGAAAGGGTTAGTCACTTTCAACTCCCATGAAGGTCAAAGATCATGCCTTTCTTCCTGAAGACGGGTTTGCGCGAGACCTGACATGATTCAAGATGCTGCCGAGCCGTTGTTGAGAGCAAGGCTGAGATCGGCGTTGTAGATCCTGCTTGCGGGGTTTGAATACTGGAATGATGAGGGTCGGCACCGCAGACTTTATACGGCGAAAACCAGATCAAGAAGAAGAAGATAAGTCCGGAGTGAAAGGCGAAAAGGCGAGAAGGCGCGGCTGCTCTCGTGAAGTGAAGAATCCTGCCAAGGCTCCATCTCAGCCTTGTGGCCTGGTACTCTATGAACATCCCTGCCCCGCCGCGGCGAACTCCCGAGGGCTGCACTTGCCCGCAGTCTGCAAATGCGCCCGCATATTGATTGCCCGTAGAATACAACCAAACTCGGGCAAACTCTCTTCAAACTGCTCCCATACCTTCAAACAACCGCAAGAGACATGGCGGAACAGCAAGAGGAAAAACCCAAGGCGACAGAACCCCACCCCGCCATACCAGCAGAAGCGCCAGACCCCGAAGAAGACGACTTGGACGAGCTGGATGGTATGTCAAGGGTTTTCTTGGATCTTTCACGGTCCCAAAACCTTTCATATCACATATACTGATTCCACGCCTCAGATGTCCTGGACGACTTCGCCGCGACTAAACTAGATACGAAAGCCCCCGCGCCCTCTTCATCAGGCCCCGGTCGACCAACCTCCGCGCCAAAAGCCAGTCCTGCTCCGCCAAGCATCAGCGATGAAGATGATTTCGAAGCACAAATGAGGAAGGGCATGGCAGATTTGCTAGGAAACCTCGACAGCAACCCAGAAATGCAGGCGCAATTTGAAGCGCTAACGAAAGAGATGATGGGAGCGGCGCAAGCTGCTGCTGCAACAGCGGAAGAGGGTACAACAGCATCGGCTCTACCATCTGGTTTTAACACAGACGCAAGAGCTAAAAGTGAAGGGTCAGAGGCGGCTGCGTCGAGCTCGAAGCCCGCAGAAGATACGTTCCAGGAAACAATAAGGAAGACTATGGAGAGGATGCAGAACTCATCTGAGTCAGCTGGCGCAGCGGCGGCAGCATCTGATACGGATGACATTCTTGCGCAGATGCTTAAGGAGATGGAGAAAGGGGGATTCGACGGCGAGGGCTCAGACGAGGACTTCTCCAAAATGCTGATGGGCATGATGGAGCAGCTCACAAACAAAGAGGTGTTATACGAGCCCATGAAAGAATTGAACGATAAGTTTCCAGGGTGGTTTGAGAAGAACAGGGAGAATACGCCCAAGGGCGACCTAGCGCGATACGAGGAACAGCAGGTTCTGGTACGAGAAATTGTAGCAAGGTTTGACCGGAGCGGGTATTCGGACACAAATGCTGAAGATAGAGAATACATTGTGGAGAGAATGCAGAAGGTATGTGACGCATTAATTGCCGCTATAGACGGAACTGCTGCTAATTCACAATGCTCTGCAGATGCAGTCAGCAGGCTCTCCTCCGCCCGACTTGGTCGGCGATATGAATGCCGCTCAAGAAGCACTAGGAGAGATAGATGCCGGGTGTCCAACTCAATGATATGCTGTTGGTCGAACTCTATCCCCGCCTTTGATACATGCATCGTGATCCTGTGACATCCTGACCCATCCGGACCACGTTGGCTATGAAAAAATATTTTACCACCAGCGCCATGCTTGAATTTCAGAATTTGATGCGCGAAAGCGATGCTTGACCAGTACCTATCCTGCAGAGGTATCCATCTCGTCGTTCGAAGGGCCGCCGGATCCGGATGACTGCTGCTGGGCCTCTTGCTCTACCGAAACCAGTTCCCAGAACAAGCTGTCATAATCTTCGTCACCGCTGCCGAAGTGTTGGGATGCCAAGTCTTTCTCAACCGTATTGTTCGTCTCGTGCTCGTTCTCGATGGAAGATATCATTTCGTCGAGGTATTCGTCTTCCGCCCTTGCAACGGCGTCGGCTTCTTCGGCAACGTCTTCCATATTCGAGGACTGTGGCATGGGTTGGGAGAATAGGAACGACTCTTGCTGGCTGCCGAAGCTGGCATAGATGGTGTCATCGTTTTCATCTTCATCTTCCTCGGGCGGTTCGAAGAAACTTGGGGCGCGTTGGTCTTGCTCGGCTTCCCAGCGTCGAAGTTGCTGCACGTAATCTGAACGAAGAATCTGCAAGTAGTGTTAGAACTTGTTGCGAAGAACTAATTGCGAATGGAGCATACCTGATCTCCTCGACTCGCCCACCGACTGTCCTCCCGTCCTTGTTGCACTTTCTTCATGAACATGTTCCGCCTTCGCTCGCGCGTCTCATCACGGGACTGCGGGCGGAGGGTAGAAGCAGTCTTCGCCGCGCGCTTGGAGAATGGGACATCGCGAGATTGATTTGAAGGTTTGGACATGAACAATGCGGGCTTGAAGACAGCGTTTGCGGACCGTGGCGAAAGTGGGGAAGGCCGTGCGGGAAGAAAGGCGTCGGTGTGCGTCCGGGGCGTAAAAGCGATCATGATGCTACGCGTTCAAAGGATAAGGTAAAGGAAACGGACTTGGTGCGAACGGTTGTGGATGGAGCACTGGAGGTTGAAAGTCAAAACGCGTTGTCGCGTCCAAGGCGCGACGTGCACACGTGCTGTGCGTGCCGACCCGACCTCGGATGACGTTTCTGCGGGTGACTAAGCAGGCTGATATCAAACAGGTCACGTGCTACGCTTGTCCTCCAAGGCGGATAACTCATAAGGAGTTCAAGGAGAACATAATCTATCTCAGCGGAAAGGAAAACGGAGCCGATAACAACCACAATCCGTTCTATTGAGTTATATTAGATGTTTCTAGGATCATGGTGAATTTTCAACCTCTTACTACGCTTTTATACTGAAAGAAAGAATTTCCCGATGACTTGAATGACTTCATCTCTCGATCCGTACACGTTTCAATCTCTACTCTCACCCAATTCTTTTAGATCAAGAACCCATTGCTACAAGCTTGCAATCTCATCTGCACACAGTTGATGGTTTACTCCACCGGCCGCAGCTACTCCTTGGGCTGCCGCAGTCACCACGCTTTTCATTGCACTCGCAGTGTCTCCAGCGACGAAACAGCCCCTGAGGCTCGTTTGCTGGAACATGTCTTTTACTTCAACCTCTCCCCCCGTCTCTTTCGGTCTTGTTTCCAAACTCATCTGTTCGATCAGAGCTTGGCCAACATTGACGGTGGGTGGCTTGTGCAAGAGCATGCCCAAAGAGACACATTCCCCTTCTTCAAATTCAATTGTGATACCTCTTTCTGGCGCTTTTCCTTCGTCAACAAATCGCTTGATTTTCCGTTCATCAATTTTTACGCCCCTTGCCTTCGCCTTTGCCAGTGCTGATTGAATATCAGTAGCAGCGGACACCGGACCATTGCTGAATATCGTGACTCGCTTGTCGAACTGGAACCCGAGAACAGCAAAGAAAAGATGCATCGGCGAGGTAAACTCTAGGACCCCAACCGGCTTGTCTGCTTCCTCGAATCCATCACAGAAGGGGCATTGGTAGATGTGACGAGCCCAGTTTGTGGCGTATCCATCAATCTCCGGGGGAACATCTTTGGATCCGGTTGCCAATATAAGCTTCTTACCTCTCCATTTCTCGCCACGCTCATCTTCGACTTCGTACTCCGTCTCTTTCGTCTCTTCTTCTGCGCCCTGAGTAAGATTCGCAGCTTTGACAATCTTTGTATCTTGGAACTCGATACTGGTGTACTTGGCCACGATCTGATCCCTTGTGATCTCGCGGAACTTGGCTGGGTCCGAGCTATCCCGTGAAGGAAAGTAATGGAATTCTTCAACCATTGCGTTCCGATACATTCTCGAATCGAAGACCATGGCGGATCGACGGACACGACCTAGTCCAAGCGCTGCTGACAGGCCCGCAGGACCACCGCCAATAATGAGGCAGTCGTAGATCTTAGCTTTCATATTGGGACTGCTCAGTATTTTTGATTTGTTGATTCTTGGAAATCTTGATTGGTCTGTCGTTGCAGAAGGCTGGGTAAGCGTGTTGATGAAAGATTGAATGATGTATGGAAGTGCCTACTCAATGTCAATAGTGTCTCTTATATACATCTCTCTCGGAAAGTTCTCGTGGACTTCGACGACGAGAAAGGATGGTTTTGCTTCGGATGCAAAAGTTGCCGGGAAGTTTCCGAACCCCACTTCGCCGACCTCAAAGGCCAAGTTCCGATAATCCCGGGTCTGACCGCAGGCCCGGGTTCGAGCCCTGTTCAAGATGTGCAAAAAAAAATGGAGAAAGAGCTTGGAATTAAAAACAGACTTCGAGTCTGTTCTGAGAGCCCTGAATTAGCAGGGCTTCAGTTTTGCCGTTTTTTTGCTCAAAATCTTTTTCTTTTGGGCGTTGTTCTGGGTTGTGATGATGTGGGTGGTGTGAGTGGTGGTGCTTTGGTGACTTTGGTGAGAGGAACATTTCTCAAAAAGACAGGACAGACTGTTTCATGCTATTTGTTCTCAGGGTGCCCTTGGTTACTTTCCTCAAGGTTGCTCATCGAAACCAATATTCGAGAGGGTGCAAATGCAGTCGTCATGTCGATATACATTATCCCTTCTCTGTTTCCACGTATCACTTTGATCATTGTTCTCCTGGCTGAAGTGCCAATTTCCCCTTAAGAGCACTCAAACGTCGTCATACTAGTCGGCAAGCATTGAATAATGAGCAAAAAGAAAGCAAACATTGGCTTGGTATTTCTACAACTAAGCCCAGACAAGTTCCCTCCGCTGACCAGCAGCTAGATCTCCCAGAACGCCATGCCAGGCCATTGTCACTCATCCGCCCCATTAAGTCCCATGAACTAACGAAGAAAAACCACCCGCAGACCCCAGCAAAAACAACTCTTCGCACAATCCGGAAGCTCTGGTGCCTTCTCGGCTCGTCTTCCAGCTAACGTCTGCGCCTTGTGGAGCGAGACTCCTCCAGCGCCAGACGAGCCGCAAACTCCTCGTCGTTCTCGCCCTTCTTGGCCGTCATCTTCCTCAGTGCCTCCTTGGCCTCCGCCTCCTTCCTGGCAACCTCCTTCCTGGCAACCTCCTTGATGGTGTGTTCGGTGGTGAGGACGTTGTGGTGGTTGTCTGGGTTGGCGTCCTGCTCTTCCGAATCTTCCACAACGACAACTGGTTGCTGCTGCTGCTTGCGCTTGGTGCCTCTGGGATTGAGGGTGTTGCGCTTCTTGGCTGGTGCGGCAGCTTCCTTTTCGTCATCGTCGTCGTCGTCGGTCTCCAATTCCTCCGACTTCCGCTTCTGGTACTTCATCTCTGCAGCCGGCTTCTGGATGCTGGTCTTGAGGTCGCTGGTAGGCTTCCTCCGCTCGTCCAGGTCGAACTCCGCGCGACCGTTTCTGCTCCAGAAGTTCTTGATTGCACCGGGCCGCCGCTTGATGTGATATTGGGTGTCAAGTTCGTCCGAGGCGGTGCTCCAGAGGTCGTTCATCTTCCGGCTGGGCTCTGCGCTCCAGACCGGGACAAGCTTCTTCATGATGGCGAAGAGCTTCTTCGCCTCCTCCCCACTCCATCCAGCTGGCTTCTTCTGGAGGTAGCCGCTGCCGCTGCGGGTGGTAATCGTCTTCTTCTCTGTAACCGGAGAAAAAGAACTGGCGGCGGCAGCTTGAGACGAGGAAGCCATCAGTCCTGGCGAGCTAGGGCCTTTGGACTCTGATGATGACCTCCTGTCCTCAGAAGAAGCATTGACTGGAGGAGGGAACGCGGAAGGGACGGCAGAACGCGGGAACAGGGAGAGAATGGGGGGAGCCGGGGAGGAGGGAGATGCGAGAGATGCGGGAGATGGGGAGGGAGAGTTCAGAACCGGGAAAGGAGAGAGAGAAAGGGAGCGAGGGATCTCGTGCTCGTCGTCGTCGTCGTCGTCGTCGTCGTCATTCTGCTCCTGGCCTTCGACCTCGAGGCCCGCTTCATCCACGCCCGAGAACTCCTCCTCACCGTCCTCGCTACTCTTCATATCCCTCCTCATGCAGGCCTCGCGCCAGGCCTTCTCCTTCCCTACCATCATCTCCCGCTCGTAGAAGTCCTGCCCTTTCCAGACGGACTTGCCGCCAAATACCGGGCGAGGAGCCTTCTCGAGCTTGAAGCTGGGAGAGAGAGGGTCAGGAGAAGACCAGACACTGGTGTCCGCATGGGAACTGTCCTCTAGGGGGACAGGAAGAGCAGCGGTAGCGGCAGGTGCGGACGGACCCCCGGAGCGCAGACCGTAACGAGCCATTTTGGTGATGGCGGAAGGAAACAGAAGAGAAATTTGTGAAATGGGCAGACCAGCTGCCAAAAGACGAAAAAAAGGCGGGAAAACAACGGGCACAGGATTGGAGCTTGATGTTCTGACGAGGAGAGAAAGGAAGGAATTGGAAAATTTCTCGAGATGATATCAATTTCAGCTCTATCGTCGGCTTTCGCCATTGCCGCGTTGTGTTATTGTTCTAACACATTACTATTGAAGCGTGAAGACCTTAGGTGTGCCTATTGTGGGTCATATTGTAGAATCTTATTGATGAAAGGTGAGAGCCTCCTATTGTCACACGCAACCACCCCAAATATGCAACACCTAAATTTTCGGATTGCAATGCATTGTACCTATTGAAACCTATTGTTCAGACATTCTATCCATTTCCTCTAAATAACACAGGTTTCTCGCCATGATTTGCGAGGAGCGAGTTGTCCAATTTTCGATGTCACTTCTTGGAAGTTGGGAAATCGCCGGTGTGGACATGGACACGTGAGGTCCTTACAGTTCAACCTGCCCACTCTTTGTAGTTTTGTCATCGAAAAATGTTCAAACGTCTTTGTACACGCTCCGGGAAGCAAAACCAGGCGGTCCAAACTCAAGAACCTCTGCTTAGATATTGCATATTGTGCAGGTTTGATGGTTGTCAGATAAAGTTTCCCAGTTTGGACATCTTGAAATGACATTTCCTTGACTACAGCAAGTAAAATCTACACCGTTAGATCAGCAGAATCTGCACAACGCCGATATCTTTGACACGTGAAGAACGTGGCAGTGAGGCTCCAGGAAGTGCAAAAAGGCAGTCCAGACCTCGGAATCTCAACTGGATATCACATCTTTTCTAAAAATGGTGATTGCTGTAAGTCAAGTACTTCAATTGAATATGTGGAATTGACTTTTTTCTAGATTATAGCAGGTGAAACTCACACCTTTAGGTTTGCTGAATTTGTACCGCACTGGTATCTTCATAGTATCAGAAAGGCTATAGCTAGGCTCTGGGAAGAAAAGCTAAGTACTCTTAGCTAAGAGCTCTCCGCATAGATATCGCCTTTCGAGAATAATTAATTAATGGTCATAAGTAAAGCATGGTTTGGGTCTATAGCGGTGGCACCCAAATATTGGAAAGCGCAACAAAAGAGTGGGTTGAATCTTGATATAAGTATTAGCTAATAGAACTTGCATTCGACAGCAAAGTTACCTTTGCCAGGGACTGCCTATGAGTATTCCCAGGTCCCTCCTCATAACTTGTCCAAATAAGAGATGGTGCTAGGCAGGAATGAGCGTCATATCATCGGACGAGGACCTTGGTAAAAGGTCCTGTAAACCGGGGAATTCAAGGGGATAGAAACGCAATGGGGAAAAATCTATAACAGTAGAGACGCCAGTCTAAGAAAGGTTCTGATGGACGATTGGAAAGGAGTAGAGAAGTTCTTCGAGCGATTCCATGGATTCGCAGCAGACCATCACACAAAGCTGAGGGAAGACGAACCTGAGACTGATAGGAGCTGAGCAGCCAAGCCTAGGGCTGAGCACCAATTGATCTTTGTATCCCTTGCAAGTTGCCGGAGTGTTGTGATGTCAATCACACAAGCTGACCGGCTCAGGATGTTTAGAAAGGGAAAATGCTTAAGTAAGATGGAAATTGTCGGAGTCTATGGGGTGATAGTTGCCAAGCTCCGAGGATACTGCGTGGTCACGTTGAAAGTGCAATAACGCAGTGGAAAAAGTGAGATCTTTGAGAGAGCAAAGATGTGAAGATTGTGATGTGTGTGTTGTATTCTGTGATGTAACTGTCTAGGAGTGCCAAATGCCGGAGATGGAATATATGCTCCAGATCACATGATGCCTGATTAAGCACTCACGTGACTAGTCTCAGATTGGCGTGGAGGGTATGATAGTATTTTGCAGACGCTCTAAAATGTAGTCTGGCCCCTCTTTGGCATGCGCTATTCCCAGCCTTCACCGTATCTCTCTTGAAGAAACCAGCAGAACTGCTCGGGAGGGGGCTGACCTTTAGGTTCGAGACTACTCGACTACAATTCTGCTTGCTATGTAGCACAGCCCCATTGTGTTGCGTTGTACGTATGGAACGAAAAGGATATGCCATTCGGGTAAGAGTCAGTTTGGGAAAAGCCCTGAGCAGCCTACCATATGATGGTGGGACTGTGGAGTTATGTATTAAGAGATGCAGTCTGCTTCAAAGTTAAACACCCTCCTCCTTCTCGGTGCTGTACTGATCTATTCAAGATACTCCAGCTTTCAGCATGAACTTGCAATCGACTCTCATCTTCGCCCTCAAGGGTCTCTTTTTGGCCGTGCTCTCACAGGCGCAAGCAGATGCTCCCTTAGCAGAGCTGCCGCTTGTCAAAGACCAGTGGGTGGCATTTGGAGATTCCTACTCTGCCGGAGTAGGTGCAGGAAGTGACAAGGACGTCACTGGTGGAGGCCATGGTGGTGGTTGCAAACGTCGAACCGGCGCATTCCCCGTTCAACTTGAGAGATCAAACAGCCTGAACCCAAACGGTGGCCATGTTTTCAACTTCCTGGCATGTTCTGGCAATACCATTACTGATATGCTCGGCAACCAGCCCAATAGTCAAATCAGCACCTTCACGGCGAACTCTGTCAACAAGACGAACTATGCCACACTCACCATCGATGGAAACGACGTTGGCTTCGGTGCCATTGCGCTGGCTTGCTTATTCTGCTGGAAAGGAAACTGCGACACAGAACTGGCTAACGCTGACACTCGATTGCAAACCATAGAGCAGGATCTGGCGCGCGCCTACACTGCCATAGTGGATGCAGTAGCGAGCAGCGGTGGCCCCAGACCGTTTCTTCTTCACGTCATGGGCTATGTCAGGTTCTTCAGCGAGGAAACCCATGAGTGTGATCGTCACAGGATGGGCAAATTTATCTGGCATGGGAGACCACTGACCAAAAGGTTCCGGAAGACAATCAACGATCTCGTCGATGCTACGAACAGCAAGATCCGAAGCGCCATTGAGATGGTCAACGTAGCTGAAGGCTACGAGAGCGTTCGATTCATAGATGTCGACCGAGCCTTCGAGGGTCATCGCTTTTGCGAAGAAGGTCAGACACAACCGGATGATGGCCCTAATACGCGGATCCATCTTCTGCGCAGTGACGACTCATTCCAAGACATCGAAGACACAGGAGATCAACCAGAAGACATTTCACCAGCGGACTGCAAAGCTGTTCTCGCCATTCCAAACCCGGCCATGGGCGAAGAAATGGGTCGAGTCATCTGGTGCACAATTCATTAAGCTATAAGAGATGGGCTCGTACCGGCAGAATTGATCGGCGACGATGCGCACATCTCTTCAGGCTTGTTTGCACAAGCACTCCACCCCAAGTCTCGCGGGCATGAAGCCATCAAAGACCAGATTCAACAAGCAATACCAAAGCTGCGGACGCAGAGACTTTTCCCCGTTCTAGTCATGTTTGACAGCCCTCAGGACATGTTCAATGACATAGTTAGCAAACTGGACTCGGCAATCCCCGAGCATGCGCGCCGACGCGCCACCAGTCGTTGGGAACTACCTGGTGCCGGCAACCTACGTGGCTATTCCGGCTGGATGTCAGCGCCGGCCGCTTGGAAGCTGAGGAGAAAGAACACCGGAAGTATCCTAGGGATTTCTTTCGAACCGCGGCTGGTCCTGGTTCCACCACCACCGCCAACTTCACTGGCCTCTTCAAAGACGGCCGGCGAAGCCGGACACAACAGCAGCAACTCTGGTCCGAGCAGGCTGGCCCGACGGCAAACGACCAAGCAAGCCTTAGCGTCTCAACCGAATGACGAAGGTGGGCACTCCATGTGGCATCTCCAGTACCTTTCCACGCCTCCCAAGTTCGTTGGGACGAGGTATTGCGCTTTCCCAGGCTATGTACATGAAGTCAGCGGCGGCTATGACTCTGATGTCTATGTCATGGATACCGGAGTGATGACTGGTAACAGAAATGTGAGTTTTTGATATGTTCCCTCAAGACGCCTGTGTGTGTATGAGTGGAATGTGGTCTAAAAAAATGTCATCGTAGGAATTCTCCGACCGTATTACACGTTCATTCGAGGCAAAAGGCACCATTCTAGGTCAAGGGGACGTTCATGGTAAGTCCGAACTGCCCAAGTAGACTTGTTTCCTGTTTCCCCAGCTAGCATGACGGCTCTAAAAGGTCATGGGACTATGATGGCCGGCGCCATCGGTGGTTACCGAGTTGGAGTCTCCAAAGATACCACTCTCGTTCCAGTCAAATTCATTGATGGATCTCGATTCCAAACCCCAACCGGTTTTGAAATCCCTGCCCACGCTATATTCCAGGCTCTACAGTGGATCTTAGCAGATGTCATAGATCGCAGGGCCTATAGATCGACCGTCATCAATTATTCGTGGGGCGTGAATTACAGGACTTGGATCAATCCGCGCGATTATGACACTGCAGAGGAATGGCAGCTATCAGATCCTTGGTTCCACATGTTGCCTCGTCTGGCCAAGAATGCCATTAACGTGAAATCAGGGCCTTCAAGATACAAGCACCGACGAATTCTCTCCCGTCCGGTACGCTCAAAAGAATCAGGTGGGCGAGCACACGTTGATCGTCGTTGGCGCTTCGACCAGAGAGGGCCGCGAGTGGAGTAGTTCGAACCATTTCAGTAGCGCCATCACTGCATACGCACCAGGAGAGTACGTCGTGCTTTTCAATCACGAAGGAAGGTACCAGATGACACAAGGCACGTCCATCTCTACAGCAATTATGTCGGGAGTCATAGCCAATTGGCTCACCCGTCCCGATTTCAGGACAATTATGCGCAACACACCTCGCGGCGATCGTTCCAAGACACTCAAGGCTCACGTAATAGAGGTGGCTGCTTATGCAACGGATCTGGGTCCGGGAAAGGTCTCTGTAATTGGGACTTATGACTGCATTCCTTGCGAGCATTTTCCAGGAGTACCGGCGCCATCATTCGAGCTAACCGTCAACCCCATTCGTCACTTGGTCCGCGGCGAGGACGGAATTCTTCATGCCATCACGGGCATGACATGTACCGGATATACTCCCGAATTACCCATACGCGGCTTCCAGCACACCGGCCGTTTTTTGGACCTAGGAGGGCTTCTCGACTTCCCGAAAGGGCCCGGCTACCCGGTGGAGAGCGTGTCTGAATGCGCCGACAAGTGTGGAGGCCCACGGTATGATACCATTCTCTACGGATTACGCCAAGGGTAAGTAACTAGCATTCGTCGCCGCTATCTTGACTGATAATAGTTAGACGTTGCTATTGTGGCGACGTAGCTCGATCTTGGGTCGTCCCAACCCTCAGCCACAGAACGAGTGCAACTACATCTGCATGGACGGACAGTCAGTATGTGGCGGTGAGAAGAGGATATCACTGTATGCGACTACATCGTACCCTTGGGCCTATCGTCAGGTCCTGGCGGGATGGACCATCTTATCATGTTACCAAGACAGGCCCTCGCGACTCCTGAGGGGGAAAGCTAGAACATTTGATGATTTGACTCCAGCGTATTGTGCCAACTGGTGCGGCAAAGACTACCGATATTTTGGCGTGGAAGCTGGAAACCAACGTCACTGCGGCAACGAACTCTCGCCTCCGGAGGGTGAGCCAGATACTGAACCCCAATACCGAAACATGACAATGTGCGCAATCAGGTGTCAGAACAATTGGTAGTGGCTGTGCGGAGGTATAAGTACCATAATCGTATTTCTGAGAAGTCCCGTCGGTTCGATAGACGGCAATCCGAGTGCTACATGGACACACCACGGCTGCTTCGAGGACGCAACAGACCGCAGCCTGGAAGGTGTCAGCCACAGCGAGCAGCAGTCACTGGAGCCGTCCGTCTGCGCGGCGGTTTGTGAAGGTTGGCGGTATTTTGGAGTTGAAAACGGCGATGAGTATTATTGCGGCAACATTCTCGACGAGACCTTACGGAGACTCGACGACGAGTGTGTCACGCCATGCTCGGGAAACGATACCTTGAAGTGCGGTGGCGGATGGCGACTTGGAGTCTGGGAGGACGGTGACTGGGATGCTTCTAGCGTATCCTCAGTGTCTTCTTCTTCTCGGCCATTATCACCTTCTTCCGTATTCTTATCTCTTTCAATGACCCCTCCGTCTTCTCTGGTATCCTCATCGCCTTCAGTATCTCTTTTGTCTTCTAGAGTATCCTCGTCCTCTTCATCATCGCATCCTTCTTCGACGGTATCTTCATTCCTTTCTTCGGGATCACCTTCTGCCGTATTCCCTTCACCCGGATTCCCCTCAACCTTTTCCACATCTCTGTCGCCTTCCTCGTCCGATTTCTTCACTCCATCAGCGTCATCGCCTACCAGCCCGCCCGCAACTCCAGACTCTTGCCCAACAACCACACTGTCATGCGATGACCTGCCTTGTAATGGACAGATGATTGACAGCCAAGCAGTCTGCACTCGCTGTACAACCCTACCTTCGCTTTAGATCAAAAAAAGTACTAATCTCATCGCTGAAACAATTACTACGCGGTCAGCCTACGACAGAACCTTTGCAATTGCAAATCACTATCATCGTCTCTCCTTCCTTGTAGATGCAATACAGTATTGATTGGAGTTCATCGCTGGAGGTTTCATGAAGAGAAGAAAAGAACAAAGCTCTTGAAATCCTGGCTGCGGCGCTCAAAGAGCTTTGACAAAGGCTTCAGGCCTGGACATACTGGCAATGCCTTCCCCACCAACCTAGCCTAGAATCCGAGTAGTTGTTGAGCATAGTTTCTTCAGACTGTTTACTCGGCAAAGTAGGCCACAGATGGGGAATTGGCCTCCAGAATAACTCAAGGCTAAATTATGAGCATGCCTACAGGCAATTCCTGCGTGATCTTGCGGCTATTGGCTCGACTGCCCTTGGACAATTGATTTCGTTGATTCGGAGGGTTACAGGTGCTTTGGACAGTACAATGAAATCTCGAACTGAACGCAATCTGTCTTGCAGCAGACAAGATGAGGAATTTAGCTTCTCGTAAGTTAGTCTCTGCCGGCCGTAGTGTTGGAGTTTGGGGGCTCTGCGAAGGAGACTGAAGTTGTCATCGGACTTGCACGCGGTACGTGCAAAGCCACGGTCACCGCTGACCTCACCGTCAACATTGCTCCACAAGCTCATACCAAGACCCCGCGCGCTTCTCCCACATCCAGCCTGTTGTTACCCACACCGCAACACAGCCGCCCGTTCTCCTCACGCCGTCCACCCGCGTACAACCTCCTCTCGCGACAACCTCCTCTTGTGAACGTCCTTCTCTTGTGGAAGTCCTCCTCTTGTGGAAGACCTCCTCTTGCGTGCACGCTCTTGGTGTTCACACACAACACCACAATCTCAGACCGAGACTCCACGTGCTTCTCCACGTCCATCCTGCCGTTTTTCAGATCAGAACACCTCCACTATTGCTTCATCCTCCTGGTCTTCACACCATAACGCACTCTTCTCTTTAGTATATCCTGGCGATTACACCACATCAAATCCTTCTCTCGCAAACAGCGCATCAGTAAGCACCCTCGAGTCGATCGTAAACACAGCTCGCAACAGGTTCAGACTGAACCTTGATGACCTTCAGTCTTCTGCCAGCTAGGTCGTCCTAGCGTGCGCCCAGATCCGTCTTTCCTTTTTTCTCTGGCAATTGCACCACACAACATCCTGCTCTCGCATAGAGCGTGTTTGTAAGAACCCTGGAGTTGACCGTGAACATTGCTTGCCTTAGTTTCAGACTGACAGTACAGGGCTCAAGGCCATTCTCTCTTCTCCCAGCCACGACATCTCACCGTGCACACGCATCCTTCTCTTCTCCGCAATCACCACCAGCGGCGTCCTCTTCTCCTTCTCCACGTATACCAACGAGTCGGCAACGACTTAGCGCACGCAACCGAATGCCACCGAAGTACTCCATCTTCTGCGGTGACGTGCATCAGCCCCAGCCTTGTTGACCAGTCATGGATACAACAATCGACCCGTATGCCTGGGACCACCAACCTCTCCAGGAAAGATCAGCGAGTCAAAGGAAGAGGGTAACGAAAGACGTCCCAATCGGGACAGTCGTGTGGTTACCGAAAAAAAGTGAGGTGACCACCGAATCTGTTATCCATTTCCACAAGGATTTTCGGCGGGATCTGGCGTTTGGCCATCTTACGGTGATCACGGAGATCAGAAACGACAACGCTATCTGCTATTCCATTACTGAGTTTAGCGATTTCGATGGGCTTCTAGAGCAAAAGTTCCCTGGTGTGTCAGAGCGAAGATTGGAACCTCTGCTCATGCTTGAATGTGCATATGACCCAGAGCCCGTGATCGAGTAGAGACCTCTCCTCCGCATGGAGGTGAACGAACAACATCCTTTGGAATCTCGACGAAGGAGACAATACGTTCACACCGGAGGTCGTTTCGAGACCGAGCTCCAGAACCTGCTCTCAGACCGAAGAGACGTCCCGGAGGTGTTGGCGCCTGGGTTTGAGGAAATCATTGTGGCATTCTTCGACGGTTGGATGAAGAGTGAGATTGCAAGGGAGAAGAGGAATAGGAAGAGGAGCAGGCAGTCCGATGCTCAGAACCTTCTCAAAGAAAGCCTTTAGAGACCCCCAAATCTCGAGATTCTTGATGACTACGGGGGACTCAACCAGCGGCGCCAGGATGGGAACATTTTCACAGACTGGAAGAGCCGGCAATACATGTATGAATAAAAGTTGGTCCCCAGACAGGTGCATGATCCATCGGTATCCAGTTGAAGAGGAGCGAGCCGGCGACATACTCGAAGTTTCCTCAGTCCTCATCGCCAACGCATAGAGACTTACCTTCGATACATGGTCCCTCAATCACATCAGTTCGACACGATTGAACCATAAATTGAACCATCATGGACCTCTCACTGCAGCATGATACAAACCTGGCTCGACTGGCGGATAAAACTCACATTCCTATGCCTGAGCAGCCAATCGCCTTCTCCTTGTCTCTTCCGTTTTGCTTTTCGAAAGTCCGGGCCACCTGGAGAGCATCAAAGGCCATGTAGCCGTACTCGCCGCGGAAAGTGCCTTGTCCACATACAGCAGCTCCTGGATTGAGGAAAATCCACTCGAGATTATAAGTCGCACCCCAGCTCTTTCTTCAGATAGACTCTATTAATCGTTGCTTTGGAGAGTACTTTTACTCCAATTCTGGGCCCGAGCTTCTGGCCAAGGGAAACTCGAACGGAGGGCGCTAGTTGCAGCCGGACCATCAGCCCGAGAAGCCTTGGAATGCAGAAATGGTGTTTATCGGCAAACAAAACAAAGCGAATCAATGGGGTAGATCGGGAGTCGGTCGTGGGCGTCGCGGCAAAAAGAGTTTTCGATGCGGGAAGGTGAGAGGGACGTTGAGTGGGGCAGTGGACAAGTCAACGAGGCTGTTTGCGAGGAATTTTCGACATTTTCGATTCGCAGCACCGTGTTTTGAGGACTTTACGCCAAGCCATCCGAAGAAGATAGATAAGATAGATCGATGAGAGTTGGTGATAAAGCAAAAGGAAGTTGGGATGGCTGAGGGGGACTCTTAAGAACAGAGTGGACAATGAGCCGAAAGACAAAGTGAAAAGGGCGAGACAAAAGACGATGGTTATCGTTGACGCGGAAGAGTTTGGCCGATGGGCAGCAAGGAGAGTTGAAGTCTTGTTGTATTCGGGGTCGCGAAGCAGCCGATGTATTTAGAGATATGCTCTGCCTTCTGCAGTAGCTAGAGTATGCAAGTCATCGTATTCAGGCTCCCTCCAAGCAGATGATCAGTCTTGTGCTCGAAACGCCGTAGAGCGTCGCCTGGAAAGAATCCATTTCGAGTCCTGGGACGGCAAGCGGATTTGTCGGAGACTAGTCACATGTGTGCTTAGTCAGGCATCATGTGATCTGGAGCATATATTCCATCTCCGGCATTTGGCACTCCTAGACAGATAGATCACACTTTACATCACAATCTTCATATCTTTGGTCTCTCAAAGACCTCACCTTTTTCACTGCGTTATTGCACTCCCAACGTGATCACGTAGTATCCTCGGAGCTTGGCAACTATCACCCCAAACACTCCGACAGGATTCGAGCCACAGCCTGGAAGAGACGGAGATCCTTGGACCCTAGCCGGACAGCACAGATCGGCGACAAAGTCTCGCAGACAGTTTCTTCGAAAGATTGGAGAGTTTCTGCTCAGGTAGGTAGTGGGAGTTCTGGCATTCCTGCCGAAATTTCGAGTCGAGGACAAAGAGATGAAGACGGGCCGGGGAGCCTGAGCCCTTCGACTCGAACATTGTAAACAAGACTATGCAAATGGAAGACGGAGTTTTTCCAGGAAGATATCCGTGTCCTAGCCAAAGCCCTACCATAGCCCTACCAAAGCCGTGTTTCCAACCTCTGCTGAAGGGCGTGTCCCCAGTGTCCCCAGTGTCCCCAGACGTGAAGCCGATGAGGTCTGATTTAGGTTCATTGTGAAGGCGGCGCGGGGCGGAGCGGAGCGGAAAGACCGAGCCACAGTGAGCGTGGTGAGCGTGGTGAGCGTAGAATTATGCTTAGTAAGGCTTCTCTCTGCGGACCGCCCCTTTTCGAACTTCAACCTCAATCCGGAGTCATTTCAATCATTTCAGTCATTTCTCAAGATTATCATCGCGTTACAGACCTACAGGAGAGAAAACATCGATTGCTGGAGCTTTCACTATTGAATGATAGGTTTTGAAGGCCATCTTGTCCTGGCGACGGCAGGAAGCTGTACCTCATTGCGTTTCGCACCTAGCTTCTTCTCTCGAGGTCCTCGACAGCGCTTCAGAGTGGGGAAACGACAGAAGTGATTGTTGCTCTACCTTCTACTTATACGTACAAACCAAATGATGAGGCTTTCCCCCGACAGAGTGCTTTGCAAAGAGCCAAAGTCGAGACTTAGACGCGTCCAAGTCTAAGAGCTTTCTCAACGACGTCGTATTGCCGACGCTCCCAAAAGTGGCCTGCTTCTTCTTCCGCCCGAGGAAGCACCTTCCCTTCAAGATCTACCCTTCCAAATGCAGTCTTCAGCCCGCGGAAAGAGCTATGAGAATTCAAGTACGGTGGATACTCCTTTCCCACCTCACCAAACATATTTGGCTACCTCTCTGACATTTCGTGACCGTCTTCTTATTTGGGCTACAACATCGTGCAACTCTCCTTAAGATACTGCTTCGGAATTTTCTTTCGTTTAATCAGCAGCGTCATCATCAGCAATCGCTTTGACCGACGTTCTACCGCCGTTAAAGCTTTCAAGTCATCCTCAACACACGAGTCCGCTAGCTCAAGCTCTTAAGTGGCTACTGGCAACATACCAACCGGGCGATCGGTCGATTTCCCCACCCAGAAGCTGTTCTCGACACCATGAAGCGACCGAGACCTCGATACCTTGCAACCCCTTCACTGGATGAGCAGCAAACAATCAATACGCATAGGACCTTTGCCCATTCAGAGGAACGCATCAATCAACCGCAAACGAACAGTACACCAATCTCTCGAGAAAAGACGGAGTGGAGCTTCGGTGACGATGCTTGGGATGACAAATGGGATGGCATCCTCGAGGCTAATCAATTGAATCCATGGGCGCGTGTGGACTCGGAACCGAGACCACAGCAAGGGAAGACATATGCGCAAATCATCAACGCAGTCCTCAAATGGGATGACGGATGGGATAGCATCCTCGGAGCTTCCGGGTATGCGGAACTGGAATTGGAGCCACGGCAAGGAACGGCAGTCGGGCGTCTCCAGGTTGCTACGGATCCAGAAGAAGAGAAACCCTATAATCCAAAAACAGTTGAACAAAACAACAAAGAAATCCTCGAATGGGATGACGGATGGGATAACGTCCTCAGAGCTTCTGGGTATGCGGAATCAGTATTGGAGCCACGGCAAGGAACGGCAGTTCAACGAACCACCAACGAACTCAAACGACAGAACGACATAGCCGACTGGGCTGGGGATCCGAACCTCTGGCGAGACTTCATGGACAAGCCAATTTTCCAAGGTTTATCAGACGTTGACCCGGAAGAAGACGTCTTTGAGACCTACAGGGAGATTTGGGAAGAGCTGGTAAGGGAGTCGACAGCTTGTGAGCTTCGCAGAATGTCGGAATAGGCCAGCGCTGCCGATGCACAAAAGATGACACATGTGAGAAAGGCTCAGTTGCGAGACACGGAATGAATTAATGACTGTTGAAAACGAAATCATTGACTGCGAGGACAGGATCGACTTTGTCGAGGGACAGGGAACGGCGAACAAGTGGACGAACCCTACGAGGCCGTTGGCGAGAATTGGCACAAGCAAGTTATTGTTCATTAATTGGGTACTGAGAGCGACTCGGAGGAGAAGTAGAGCACTGCTGCCTTGCTGGTCTTTACGTCTGCAATTGCAAGCTGTGCTGTTCGCTATTCTTCCACTCAGGTAACGTTCTTGACGCCGCGTTTGGGTTTCGTTTCAACATTCGCTTGAGAGTATGTCTTCCACAATGCCGTTCAGCCTGCCGTGTGATACTTTCAGCCGTGCTTCAACAGACCTTCTCAGATGAAATCAAAGGTATCGTTTTTATCCGCGATCATTTTCTCCACTCGCCCGGTTCCTACAGTCCTCTCCAGCGCCAATCGATCCCATTTGGAGAAGAGCACCCTCGTACTTGCATCCGGCTCTTCAAGCTTTCCCATCGCAATGGATTGCCCGATGAATTCTCCCACAATTTCCTTGTAAAATATTGGGTTCTCGGGTACCTGGTACATGATGACTCTCTTCACGCCCTTGATTACAATTCTCCTGAAATGGTGGGCACGACCTGTATACAACAGCACTGAGTGACGGCCAGTCATAAAATGTGACCGAGCTCTGCTGGCATCAGATGGTTCTGCGTATTCCGACACTGCGCCAAAAGATATGTTCTGGGTGGTTGGAGAATTTGCAAAGTAATTCCGCAATTTCACAAAATCAAGATAGTCAGGGATGAAGACTAAAATTCCTGGACCGCTGCCGTCGCTTCCTTTGGAATGCCGGCTCAGAGAGGGAACAACGGCGGTCGTGAAGTAGTTGAATCGCGCATCTGGATCCAAGACCGGGGACGAGGAGTCGAAGCGGGAGAAGGATTGCTTGACCCTGAAGTTGAGTGATGAGATGGCACCAGCGTACGAAGGTTGATATCGTACTTTGCCAGCAATGTTGAGCATGTGCTTTGAGTAGAGCACGGAAAGACTCGGGAAGATATACGAGGATAGAATGATGTTCTGTCGGAGATGCTTCGAATTCCCGTCCAGATACCAACTTCGTACGCGACTGAAATCGCATCCATGGGCATCTTTCGGTTGTAAGTTCAAGTGCTCGAATATATACTCGACGTGATCCCAGTTTTGCATGAATATGGCGTCGGCTTGGTCCATGACAACAATTTCGATGGAGCTGAGGAAGTCGTAGTCTTTCTTCTTTGAATCCTTCCCGTCGATGGCCAAGCGTAAACCAAGCGGACTGGCAAAGATAATATCGGAATTGTAGAAGGGTGAAAAGAATTTCGCCGTCTTCCTGGTGAATTTAACACCTAGCCGGAAGTCATTGTCATCGTTGCCTTCAAAAATCTCTCTGAAATCTTCCGGTTTCTCATCTGATATCAGGTTCTCCTGATCAACGAAACTCTCTTGAAAACGACTCTTGTTCTCCTGCTGCTCAGGCTCATATAGCTGCATGATAGTCTCCACGGCCTTTGCACAGGACTGACGGGTATTCAAGAGCATAAGGACTTTTGGGCGAGTGAATCCCTGATCTCGAAACTCAAGGTCCTGGCTAGGATCAGCTTTCACCAAGCGAGTGTTGTTCCTCACAACACGATCCCGGGTTTTGAGGATATGGTTCAAAGCGTGAAGGCAAGTCAGTCTGCGAAGACCCTCGGCATTGGCTACCGTTCTAGCGCCAAATATCAGGTCTTGATACTCAAAAACAAGAGACGCTACGGCTTGCTCGACATCGTTGAATCTGGGTATTCTGGCGACAGCTGGAGCTTGCAATTTCTTCTTCAGATTGAGGGCCGTTGGAGAGGACATCAAACGTTTCTTTGAAGGATGACCGGGTCCATCTTTTGGAAACTGGATCGTACATCTTCCCAGGCTACCAAAGGGCATTCTGTCTCGTTCCCACTCGTTCTTCGAAAGGGCTTTCAATTTCCTTGAAAGCTGATTGTCGTCCGGATTCGCAAAATGAACCTCAAAGGGATCAGATGAATCTTCTTCATCGTCAACAGCTTCCGCAGCAGCCATATCCTCGGCCGCGTCCGCATTGTCTTCGGTGATATCTTCCGCAAGATCCACGGTACCAATGTGAGAGATGTTCTCGGCGGGGGAATCGAGACGCTCCTCGTGAACCGTTTTTCGCTTCTTCCTCTTCGGCGCTTCATGACTGGCTGTAGATTGAAACACTTGCAGGAGCGCATTATACGGTTTAGCGGTTGCTCCTACTTCTTCTTCCTCGTCAGTTGACTCTCCTCCTGTGGCGTTAGATTGAATATCTGATCCTGATTCAGTTTGCTCCGCTTCGGAGGCTGCAGAGCTTGGATTCCAGTTAGCCCTATAGTGAGAGTTCGAAAAATACAGAACACGTACTCCTCATCTGATGCTTCTACACGTGAGGTTGTGAAATATTGTTTTCTCTCCCCGTAAGATCCTCCTCGTCCTCGTCCTCTTCCCCGACCAACTCCACGAACAGACGTTGCTCGTCCACCTCTGCCGCGAAAAGGTGCCATTCTGGTTGATGAGGACGGCCTGTTAGAATTGTTCGAATTCATGGTAATCGTTTTCGGGGTCCAAAATAAATTTTATACCGTTGCGCCAAGATTTCAGCGGCAACTCCCGCATCCCACTTCGCAACTCAGAAATTCGACCGACGCAGAATCACCAGCCTCGAAAATTCGAAAACCACCCCGCTTTCGCACTTCGCACATCTCAAAGGATACCATCTGCCCAGTATGGCGGACACAGGATCCTTTCTGCACCTTGCTCGACCTTTGGCCCCCGCTGCAATCGGGTCGCAGCCGTCGACAGCGCCCCTCAATGTCACCATACAACCACAAGTAAGCCGCTCATAATTCCCATACTCAAACCCCGAGTCTCACATTTGAAAGGCCATATTCTCCATCCTCGACCACTCTCTCCGCCGCTCCCCCGACCAAGAGCGCGTAATCGGAACTCTCCTCGGCACACGCTCCGAAGATGGCACTGAAGTCGAGATCCGCAACTGCTACGCTGTCCCTCACACCGAAACCGCCGAACAAGTCGAAGTCGACATGGAATACCAGGAGAAGATGCTGTCTCTGCACCTGAAAGCGAACCCACGCGAAGTGCTTGTTGGCTGGTACGCCACGAGCGGAGAGCTCAACACATTCAGCGCGCTCATCCAGAACTTCTACGGGCAGCAAGGAGAAGGAACATGGCCGCATCCCGCAGTCCACTTGACGGTCTCGTCGGTGCCAGGCAAGGATATCGAGACGAGGACATACATCTCAGCTCCCATTGGTGTGACGAGCGAGCGCGCGGGCGACTCGTGCTTGTTCATACCCGTCCCATACGAGATTCGGTATAGCGACGCAGACAAGAGCGGGCTGGAGTTGATATCTGGTGCAAGGGATAGGGAAGACAGATCTGCGCCGGTCATCACAGACATTGAAACGCTGGAGAGGGCAATCGAGCAGGTTGTGGATTTGATCGGGAGAGTAAGCAACTACGTGAACGAGGTGTTGGATGAGGAGCGACCAGGAAGCAGTGCACTGGGCCAGTTTTTGATGAACGCCTTGAGCCTGGCCCCCAAAGTCGATCCCACGACAATCGAAAAGGACTTGTACGTTCAAGTAAATGCTATCAAGTGGATCGCCCATGATGCTAATTTTCCCCAGCAACAACCACATTCAAGACGTCCTTGTTGTGTCCTACCTTGCAAACACCATTCGCACACAAATCGACCTCTCCAACCGGTTAGCGACCGCAGCGTTGACTCTCGGCGGCGGCGATGCTCTACAAGGCAACGAAGGAAAAGATGGAGGTGATAACAACAACAGGAGAGGGGGAGACAACCGAAGGGGAGGCAAGGGCAGGGGCCAGAACCGACAACAAGTCGAGCAATGAGTAATGATCATGCATATCTCGTCCAGTATTCTCGGAATATCAAATACTGCAAAAGTATGGCGTTTGGGTGGCCTCATCACTTCTCAAGTCGATATCTGGAATTTGGGGAAACGCAGCAAATCATGATCGAATCGCCCATTATGATTGGGCTCGGCTGTCACGCTTCGTGGAAGCTTGAGACTATGTAGAGTGAGCCCTAGCAGCCTGATGCAATTAGATGCAGCAATAGCTTCCAAAATGATGAGAAGCCCGTGAACTAACCCATAGCGCCATGATCCGCAGAGCGAAATAGAATGTTGGATTATTGTCATGTCTGAGGGGAAACAAGTATAAATGACGCCGTGAAATGCACCGCTCCAAGCCACCATGATATTCACTCGAGAGGGCCTGGGTCGCCATCACTATCGTCATCGAAAAAAGACTTCCGTGTGCTCTTCTGCTTCTCGCCGCTACTCCTCCCCTTCTTGCTCCTCCTCTTCTTCTTGCCACCTTGCGCGGTCTGTTCCGTCTCATTCTCGCGCTCCTCGTCATCCTCATCCTCGTCCTCGTCCTCTTCCTCAATCCCCTTCTTCCTCTTCTTCGCCGCAAGCCTCTGCTTCGCCTTCTCCTCCCTCTGCTCCGCCTTGAGCGTCTCCGCCTGCTCCTTATCCGTATTAAACGCCCTGCGCGCCTCCTTCATGACCTTCTCCTTCTGAATGAGCTCCATCGCGCGGCTGTATTTGACCGAGTCCTTGCGCAGCGCCCAGCGAAAGTCGTCGACTTTGATCTTCTGCCGTCGCGAGTAGGTCGCACATTCGGCTGCTGAGTGGCACACTTCGATGATGAAGTCGGTTACGATGGCGTCGAGGGTCTCGATTGTGTTGGCGAGAGGTGGCCCTGGGTCGCCGAAGGCGTAGAGGTAGTTTGCTAGTTCGCCTGGGGGAAATTGAGAGCCCGTTTTGCGAGGGCGTTGGCGTGGTTCAGTCATTTTGGTGTGGTGAAGTGGAGATAGTTATGAGGATGTGAGGATGAAAGCTTGTGCTGCGGTGCGATCGTCAAGGTTTTCGAGAAGATGTTTGAATACGGTAGATGGTGGGGTGACTCAACGACTCGATCCGGTCGCGGTGCTGTTCACTTGAAGCTTCTTGGTGTTGCTGTCACCATTGTCGGAAGTATTGCGGCGACAATAGGAGGCCACTGTCTTTAGTGGAGATAATCGCTGCCAATTGTTAGAAGAGGTACTTTGCATTCCGTGTAGGGGAAAGCATACATGCAGCCGGTATGTGCGAAGAGTCACTGAGTTCTGATGCCCAAGTTGAGACCTCAGCGCTTTCCACAAAGCGGACGTCGGAAGTGATGCGGGCGGATGTTCATGCCTCAGGCATTCAGGCATTTAGGCATTCAGACATTCAGGCATTCAGGCATCACTTCTACCTACAAGCGCATGCAGAAATCTGGCTACCTCCTGCAACAACATCAAATTAACCGCGAACATCCAGAGCACCCGGAGCTGCTTCGATCAGATACTGTACATGAGAAGACTCTAGAAGTCTTCGGAGCCTTCACCGCACCTCTGACCCGATTTCCTATTACAACCACAATGGCGAGCCCTCCTTTGCATCACTCCCTGAGCCCCAGCTAACAAGTTGCGACAGACGGCCCTCTTCAACTTCCAATCCCTCCTCCTCGTTCTCGTCCTCCTCATCTGCACATCGACATACCTGCACTCGCTATGGCCAGCGGGTCTCGACCGCAATAAGAACGGGTGCGTTGTTCTTTCCTCATACCTCCACCACTTCCGCCTCTTCGCATGTCTGCCCTCGAGCCACCGTTCGCGCGTATAAAAGATGGATGCACAAGTCGTTGGCATGAGCTTATTGCTGATTCGGAGTATAAATACAGTGTATTGGGCGTATTTTGGAAAGCCGCCCGCATCGGGGAGCGGCTGAGTCCATATGTTAGTCTGTGTTGCGTGTTGATGGCGGTAAGTCCGAATAGCGCTCCTCACAAGGATGTCTGACAGGAGCCTGACGGCAATTATACAGGCTTCCGTTTTCATGGGTCAATGAAAGCAAGACTACCTACGGGTCTTTCAAACCGAGTACAGTAACGGCGTTTCGGAAGGTGGTCAAAACCAAGCCAGTTGTTATGACAGCAAGTTGTATGGAGTTGATATTCGGCGGAGCTGGGAATTCTGTTCTTCGGTTTTGAAGCGGACGGAGCAGAAGTGGCAGCGTTCAGAGCATACAGGATTCAGTCTGCGACAAAAGAGATTCAGGCTCCATTTCGAGGACTCAGCACTGAATCCACCGAGCAGATGCGAATTAGGTTCATGGAAACAAATGATGTTATCGATAGCTCCACGCAATGCTCCAGATCAGACCGCACGGAATCTTCTACAATCTCGTCTCACGTTGCTTTACTCTCATTCCTTTCCACAAGTCCTTGCACCCCCAGTCCCCTTCCAACCTTATACTGCACCTTCTTCTCTTTCTCCTTCTCCTTCTCGCCATCGCCTTTCTTCCCCGCACTCCCCACCTCATCGCCCTCATCTTCCGCTCCTGCCGTCGCGTCCTCAACAGCGTAGGCCGCTTTCAGGGACTTCTCGAACTCGTCCTTGATCTTCGTCAAATCCATCTTCATGGAGAAGGCGTCTTCGCCGTCGGCATAGTATTTAGCCTCGGTCTTCTCGACAGTGAAGCCCAGCGTGTCCCGGTAGAGGCGGAGCGCGGCTACGTTGGAAACGCGGACATGGAGGGAGACGTATGTTGCTGAGAAGGTCTCTGCCATGGCGCGTTCTGTAGGGGGACTGATCAGATCATGAAGGAGAAAGACAGAGAGGCATTCTTATCTGCAGAGATAGAAGAAAAGACTGTAAAGTATAACTAAAACGAGATGACAAGTCATGAACGAGACGTAGATCGACAGCCATAAGACGAGATGAAGAAGCAGCAAAACACATTTCGCACGTGATTTCAAAGTGGAGAAGGAAAGAATTGCTTACGACTCTGCCTCATCAGCTTCTCCGCCAGGCCCAATCTCCTGTGCGACCTCATGACGCTCAGACTGGTGATATGACCATGCTGCTGCCCATCCGTCGGCTCCTCCTCCATCTTGGCGAGAACATATCCCACAATCTTTGGCGGATCATAAGGTGTTTTCTGCGGGCGGGATACCTAAGTAAATATCATGGTTAGCTTCCAGCACTTCTGAGCACTTAGGGAACCTCATGTGTTGAGTCGATCGACAGACTTGGATTTTCGAGAGCTGAGGGAAATATCCAATTCGAAGAAGTACTCACATCGACGGCTACATAGGACAATTGCGGCCAGCTCAGCGCATGGTAGAGGTAGTACTTGCAAAAGTAGTTCTCGGGCAAATTTGTGATATTCGCTTGCTGCACGTGCGGAATGTCCGATGGTTGAAGGACGCGAATGTCCATTATGAGAAATTGAGTCTTCAGATGAATTCGTCAAATTGCAAAATTGGATTGAATTGCAAGGTCGATGAGAAGACGAATGCGGTCTTGGATTCTGGTGTTGAACTCGAGGTCTCACGGTCGAGATGTGATATTCCGCCTGCGGTCAATCAGATCGCATAAAATTGACTGGGGTGGATGTGCTACACGTGACTGAGACTTGGCGCTGCCGAGGTTCCGCCGAGAGCCAAAGACACTCAACTTCGTCGCCAAATCGTGCATCCAAAATTCCCGTCTCTCGAGCAGCTACCACCTACATCTTCACGACCGCTGCTTCAGTTTTCTCCACAAAGGTATTGGCAGAGTTTTCGCAATGAGTACTATACAGTCATATGTCCAGATTATCTTAGCGCAGCCTCGTTCTTGAACTATGAAGCTCCAAAAGTAGCGTTTTCTCCGACCAATGCAGCCGATTGTACAACGAAGAGACAAGATATGAGAACGCGAAAGAGTGTCTTCGATTCGCGCTTTGCTATTTCATCTTCAACTAGAAGTAATAGTCCATTGGACCTGTGGTTGTCGAGTTGGACCTTTTTTTGGTGAGGGTATCTGCGGTTGCCACGTTTGAAGATTCGGTTTGAAGGAATTACCCGATTCGGAAGGAAGAGGTTGGTGCAAAAAACCGCCGTGCCGACTCACGTGCGGCAACCTCCAGAAAATGGGACCACAATTCTTTTACTATATATGCCAAGACAGAGCTTCTGGCTAGGAACTGCTCTCTCAATCCTAACATCCCGTCCAGAGTACAGCCTGTTCACATGAACCGCACACACCTTAATCAAACGTCATATCCGGCCCCAACATCAAATCCCCAAAAATATCATCCTCAGTACTCATCCCCATATCGCCCGCACCACCCACATCCAAATCCATAGGGCCTCCAGCGCCCAAATCGATCCCTCCGCCTGCCCCGCTCAAATCCATGCTTCCGCCCGCGGAATAGTCCATCGCCTGCTGCTGACCCATGGCCGCCGCCGCAGCATCCGCCGCCGCCATATCCAGCGGCTGCATGAGATCTTCCACCACCATCTGCTCCCCTTCCAAGCCCGTCATCGTCGGCATCTGGATCTGGTTCGTGAATGCCAGCTGGGATTCGACACGGCGGTGCAGTCGCACAACTGTCTCTGCAGCTAGCATGTCCGTCTTGACCAGTTCGGCGGCGCCATCGAACTCGAGCTTGAGGGTCTCGCGCAGGTTCATGCCGGTGCACGGGGCGGGGGGTTGGGGCGCGGCGGAGTTGACCCAGTCAATGGCCAGGGGGCTGTTCTGAGTTGATGGGGCACAAATCATGGAGGTGGCGATATCGAGGGCGAGTGCGCCGTTGCCTGCGTCAGTTTGCGTTTTGACCTCGTCGACGATGGTATGGAGGGTTCGTTGTGCGCCTGTCAGTTCGAGCGAGGTCTGGAGGAGGCGGTGGGTGTAGGAGGTAGGAGTGAGATTAATGTTCGGAGCAGAGCTCCAGAGGACGAGGGATTGAATTGAATTCCGCAAGGTTTGCTTCAGATTGTTGGGAGGGTTCTTCCACGAGTCCAATTCAGCTCCAGCACTAGATGCAGAGCGGCGGAACTCCAGATGTTGCTTGAGTATGTTGAGGAGTGGCTTGAGATTTTGTCGCTGAGGTTCCTGGCGCTGAATTATCTCGAGGCATTCAGTCAAGCGAGGCGCGATGATGGACAAAATGGTACTGTGCATGCTTTGACCATCTCCAGGTGTGGACAAAGGAGTCAACAACTTGGCAAGGATTTGGGTTAGGATGTCGTTGCCACCATACGTCTTTGCACGGGCGCAGTCGGCAATCCACATGATGCCTCCAATCAGAGACGGTAATAGGAACGGTTCTAGGAGATCTAATAGGGTATCAGTACGGATCAATCAGCGGTGAAAGGGTTGGCCTTACACTCCAGACCACTCTTGATGGTTTCCACAGTCATTACACCTGCTGAGCCGGCAAAAACCATTTGATTGAACAGGGTGGGTACCAGCAGGTAGAAGTCTTGCGGTCGACACTGAGACATTGGCTCGTCGCTCATGCCATCAGCATCAAGTAGGCCGCGTATCCACCCGGAAAGGTACTTTGACTGTGCCTCGGAAAGCTTGTCGACAGTCAAGGCAACGTGTCCTCCCTTCAGCAGCTTGGCCACAAAGCTGTCTCTGGGTATTCCAAGTTCCTGGTGGGTAAGGTTGAAGCGATGTGCATATGCCAGCACATGCAGTAATATTGGTGCGAATTCATCATACACTGGTCGATATTCTCCTGCAATATTGTTTAGAAATAGTGAAGAGAGCAGAAGACGAGAGTCACCCACCTTGGTCATCCTCGTATCTCCAAGAATCCAGCAGGTTGGAGAGAGGTTGAAGGAAGCTGATTGGGGATGTGAACTGAAGCATGACATCCATGAATTGAGTCTTTCGACACAGAGCGCAGCATATCGTCTTCAGTGACATTGTCTCCTTGGAGGCGCACATGTTTCGGATGACCTGTTGCATTTAGCTTTTGTCTCGGGGATGGACCTGATAAGATTGCTACCTCTACAACAGCTCCGACAATTGCTCCACCATTTCCATCGAGCTTTTCCAGCTCATTGATAATTTCTTCAATCCTTTCTGGTCGTGCATTGCACTGCGCGACCAGACCTTCCTTCGTGTATCGGCTGTTGGGTGATGGTGGAGATGTCATTGGTGGCTCCCTCAGCAGCCTTTCCACGCTTTCGGCTGGAAGTAGGTGGAGTCTAGTACAGGCGAACAGGAAGTCCTGGCGCACGTCTGCAAGAACATTGCTATTGGACATGGTGAAAGTGTCTGAAAGTGAAGGAAATGCATGGGGGTCGACATGATTCAATGCTGCTCCGATGCAGTATTCCGGAGTCAATGGTGGGAACATGGATGCGGAGAGGACATTCAGGAGGACCGGAAGTTTGTTCATGAGAAACGAACGTAGTCCAAAGATGGTCTGACTCGAGTCATTCCGATACATGGCGTTTGCCAATATGTCGAATGCTCCAACAATGAGATCCGTCGCGAGGGATTCTGCGTCCACCTGGGAAGGTTAGTAAACACCCACACAAGACGGACATGAGTCTTACATTGAACCGCATGCGGAGGTAATTCAGAATTGTCGTATCATCTGTGAGCGGGCGAGCAACAAGCTGGTACTGTTAACCAAGCCTCTAACGATTTGGTATTTGACTTACCAATGCATTCAAGAAAATGTACAAACCAGCCCGGGTGTTTATGACAGGAAGATCTACAACGGCATCGACTTGAAGAGCGGAAACATCAAGATTGGCATCTTGGTTGGAAGGGTTTGTCGTCGACTCTTCAACCGGCCAGTGTTGTTTTTGAGAGGCTTCAAGTCGGCTGGCATTCTGCGGTTCGACACTTGCCCATATGTTTATGAAGGCGGTCAGAGCCTGGCCTAATCGAGCCCGGATTACTGCGAGGGCATGTAAGGACTTGACGGAGAAGGAGGAATACTAGTACCGTCAGCCATCAACGTACCTTTTGGAAAGAAGTCATCAATGATTCCTGCAAGCTTCGGGTTCTCAATCATGACGACGGCCAACAAACCCAGTGCATTATGAGTAAGGGTTGTCTGGTCCCGCTCGTTCGGGTTTCCGGTGCCCATAGCTTCCAGAATCGCGTCGCTGGACTTGGACGAAACTGACCCCTCAAGCCATTCAGTCAAGACCAAGAGCATGGCTCGGGCTTCAGTTTGTGTTTTTGGCCTCTTGTTGTAGATAATTGACCTTGACACCATCTCAAGCATCCAGACTTCCATTTCTCGTGGTGAGTGCCATTGCGCTTTTTCCCTTTTCGTCGCACCCTGCTCTGGATTGCTGGGCTGCGGATGGTCACGGGACATGGAGAAAAGAGCTCTAAGGAGATCCGCACTATTGATGAGGTCCATCTCCAACAACTTCTCGGCGTAAACAAGGATCCTGATGTCTCCGCTCTTGAAAATGCGCAGCTGGCTCTTCATCAACAGTTCTGCCAGTTGTCTTCCAGGAATGGAACTGGATTTGCGTAGCCCCCTGGCATATTTCTCGAATTGATCGGTTGCTGTGCGCTTCATGACACAACCGTGGAAGAGCAACTTCCACTTTCGCGCAGGGGCCATGGACTTGAGTTGTTTGAGCCTTATGGACTTCGAGCTGGGGGATTTTCTGTCTGATGGCATCTTGTGGGCCTTTGAGGGCGTGCTAGCAGACTTTGTGTCGGACGACATCCCCAGGCATGTGGGAGGTATTTATATGATAGAAAATATCATCTGTCACCGAAACGTTGAAGAAACGACTCGAACAAGGAACCGGTGGAGGACGTTGCGATTAGGGCTTATTGATGGCCTGCGAAGGCCCGACGTCTATTGACCCCTGCGCGACGTGTATATGCGGATATCCAAGGCGTGAAATGGTATGAGATGCTGGCAGACTTTCGGATAACGATGGCAGAGAGATGTATGTGATGGATCATGGTATAGATGCGGGTTGTATGTCTGGCCCGAGGCTTGAGCTTAGGCGAGTCAGGGCGGTTCCAGGATGGCTGATGGCTGTGCTGCGACTATGGTGTCACCAGCCACCGGCAAAACTCATGGCACCGCGCACGGACCTCAACACCACGAAGCACCACATACCAGGCCAGATTAATTCGAATTCAGGTACTACCAGAGCTTATTTCTAATCCGTTCCCCATCTCCTTTGGCTAGGATTCTACATCTACGCGGTAAATCATCAAATCGGGCCCTAATCTCTGCCTGAGTGATATTCCTCCATGCCTCATTTGCTTTATTCATCAAATCCTCTTCGTCTCTATATTCTACATCACGAAGCCTTTGTTTAATAACACTCCAAAGCCCCTCAGTTGCATTAAGATCTGGACTCTCGGGTGTATGTTTTGAAGGCTCTATTCCTGCTTCTTTCTTCGCTTGATATGCAAGATTATCCGTACGCCAAGTTCCATGAGATGGATCGTTATCTTCAAGAAGAATAGCCCGTCCATGTCGAGCCTTATGAGTCTTCACGGCTTGGATATACTTAGGAAGGATCTTCTCAGTATATTTTTTCATCGAGAGGCCGTTGCCTTTCCCTTCAAGCTCGTAACCAGGAGGTTTACCCGCCTTCCGTTTGCGAACCTCCTGTTGATGCTCTTCGATGCTCTGATTCTTCGTTTTTCGAGGCTTAAAGGGATAGATTTGCTTAAGCTCAATCTCAGGCTTCTGTCGGTAACTATTCAACCACAAGTCACGTGTATTACAATACATGGTGATCCTGGTGAGAGCACCCAGCACTTGCCACGTCACTCTCCCGGTCTGTCACGGGACTGACACGCCTGAGCTTACCATATCATTGGCAAGCTGATCACCTGACACGCAGCTGGATTTCTGATATCGGGCTGAATCCCGATATCCGGGCCGAGCTGCGCCGAGACCCCCGACCACCCCCTGAGAACACCAGACCTGCTCCTGCTTCCGCTTCTGCTTTCTCTCTTCACGCAACGTCTTGTTAATTGAATTGACTCTTTCATCACGCAATCGAATAGAATAGCTCTGCTGAATACATCTGCTTGTATCTCACACACAGCTTCTAGTGATTCC
>ML977151.1:5231-25800 GCA_010015705.1 Aulographum hederae CBS 113979
AAATCTTGACTGTGTAGATACGGCAGGAGGTGGTGGTGGCTGAGAGGAGACTGATGAGGGAGTAACTGCGGACGAGAAAGAAAGCGCAGATGAGGATCTTGCGGATGAACGTTCAACTGATGGCAGAGGTTGTGTGGGATCAGGAGAAAGATATTCTGATTGTCCCCAAGCTTCACTCTCTGAATCGTCTCTGGCAGCTTCAGGAGACTGGAAATCAATTTCAAACGGCGAGGATGCGGCAGAGAAGGAGGCTTGAGAGTCGCCTCTGGATAGAAAGCGATCAATTCGATGATTCTGCGCCATGTGGGCGACGATGGGGTGGTAATTGGGGGTCGGTGGCAGAGGATGGAGGTTGTGGTGGAGGTTGTAGGTGGAGCTTGTGGGTGGAGCTTGTGAGTGGAGGTAGCAGGTGGAGGTTGTGCAATATCACGTGGTAAACAACAGTATTTGGGCAGAATAGGCTAGTTTACGAGTAAATACCTTATCAGATGATCAGATAACTAGGCTAATCTCTATCTATAACCGTCAACCCTCAAATTGATCCTTAAGCTGATCCTCAAGGATCAACCAATCAAGTTGGTTGACCCTCAGGCCGGCCTGGTTGAAAGGATCAACCAACTCTATAGCTACCCTACAGTTGAGTTGATCCTCTGGTTGATCGTATATAAGAGTTGGGTTGGTTGGAGTTGATCCTATATTGAGGAAGTTGGTTGATCCTCTCAGTCAACCGGTTGACTGATGGACACACTGATCCTTAAACTACCTTTACATCTACTGTCTGCTTCTCAGTCGAAGCAGTCTCGCTGGACACAATCTCCGGCTCCTCATATACAACAACACCAGGTTTGCGCGTGCCAGTGATATCGCCGTAGACGTCCCTGAAAGTGCGTGCGAAGCTGGCGCGGCTCTCCCAGATTGGAATGAAGCCGACCATGAAAAGAGAGCAGAAAAGCCAGAGAATACCAACAATGACCCAGCCGGTGAAAAACTGTAAATGGGATTAGCGATTGCAAATGTGATGTCAATGGAGATTTCCTGCATACCCTCTTGCTGAAGATGTAGCCGCTGCCGTACATAGGGATGGGCCAGAGCAAAAGGAAGGCTAGCGTGAGGAAAGCAACCAAGAAGCGGGCAATCTTTCTGGCACGCAATAGCGTCCTCTGCTCGTCCTCCTCGTCTCTGTCCTCCTCGGCGTCTTCGCTCTGCTTGATGTCCAGCATGGATTGCCAGTCGTAGTTCTGAGGCTTGAAGGGCGGGCAGTACGTAAGAAGGGCGATGAAGACGAGTGGTGACAGTAAGCTGACACAATTACCCACCAACATGGGCATATTAGAGCCGGTAGACGCAACGGAGAGCTCTCCAAACTCAGTCTTAGCTTTAACAAGCCAGCCGATCAAGCTACATACAAAGCCGAGAATCGGGGAGAAGGTAGCTGCCGCCCATGATTGTCCAGACCAGAGAAGAGTGAGCGTTGCGGGCAAGACGGCGGCAGAGATGATGACTCCCATCATAAGATAGAGGTAACCCATGCTGATGCCAATGTAGTAGAGACCGGTGCTGAAAGCTGCAAGAGCGATGGCAAAGAAGACGACACCTCCGTATGAGATCCAGATGAGCCTTTTCCCGCTTGCCTTCGGGTTGATGTACGTCTTGTAGACGTCATAGGTCAGGATACTGGACACGGAGATGAGCTCGGCACTAAAGGTGCTCGTGACGGCCATGAACTTGGGGATTTGATTAAAGGTTTACTCTACAGGTCAAGACATTCAAAGGCAATCTTACCATAAGGAACAAGCAGGCGATGGCACCTCCTTTGCCGAGCAACGCGACAGCAGCTTGCGGGAGGACGAGACCAGCAGTGACAGCAGAGTCGGTCAATCGGTCAGGATAGGTCGGGAAGCTTGGGTGAGTCTCCAAAGCGAGGGCGGCGAGTCCCATTGTCGTGGCGCAGAGCCAGGGAATGGCCTGAAATAATAGGATTAGCAGCCACACAGTAATCGAGGAGAAGATGATATCTTACAAACCAGCTTAATCCACCCATGATGTAGCCCGGCAAAGCGTGGACGGGGGACGCTGAGATGGCCTTGTTGTAGTAGGCATTGTCCATGAAGACGGTTCTTTGAGTTGTCAGTATTGGCCAAATGCAATGAGGGTGCTAGCCTTACCCGAAGTTGCCGATGATGTTGATAACGAAGAAGATGCCGCCGTCCTTACTTTTCATGGTGAGATAGCTCCCTCCTGCATTCCCAGGAACCGGTCGATCTATAACAATCTCGGTAAGAATATCGTACAGTCGGCCAGGACTGCCGAGGACTTCACTCGACGAGTAAACGGTGAACGCAAAGACAAAGATGATGATGAGGATGACCAACGAGTTTATGTAGTCGGTCATGAAGGTTGCCTTGATACCGCCGACCATGGTGTAGATGACGACCCCAATGGGGAAGAGAAAGACGGCGGCGGCGGTTGGGACGCCAGTCAATTCGGTAACGACAGCACTCCCTCCGGTGAGAAGCATGGCCGTGACTTTACTGCGTTAGTGCATGGTTGGTGTCTAGAAAGTGTTTTTCCTACCCAGAATGTTCGTGAAAATGCTGAAAACAATATAGACACCGTGAGTGACCGGGCCGTACCGAGCACGGACAGCTTCCAAGAATGTGTGGGCGCAGGGAGCTCGCCTTTTCAATTCAATTGCAATCGAGGCAAACAGAAGGATTTGGATCGTAGCTCCGGCTAGAGAGACACCGTCTGTCAGCACCTTGAAATGGAGAGTGCCGATTCCATTCACTCACCGGCATACCAGAAAGGGCCACTAACTCCATACCGATAGGCGACTGCGGAGCTCTGAAGCAGGGTAGCAGCCCAGGTCCATGTACTGCAAACAGCAGCAGCAACGAGACCAGACTTGACTGAGCGACCGGCGGTAGCAAAGTTCTCAGATGTGGTAACGGCGCCTTGGTACCGCTTGAGGAGCCAGGTGACCAAGATCATGCCCAAGGCAAATGCGAATCCCAGACCGATGATGAGACCGTAGCTGTCAGGGCGCTGGTCAGCAGAGTACGGAGCGGGAACAGGGTGAAAGACGAGGGAAAGGGTGGGATGACTTACCCCCAGCCTGGGTTGAGAGGAGGAGAGTATGTGGTTGCCATGTCTACCTAGGCAGTGAGGACTTGGTTAAGATTGGACTCGAAAAGAAGACGAAGACAGAGTACTCGGGAGGAGATGGTTTCCAGGTGGACCCGGACTTGTTGATTCCCGATTGCTCTTCCATCGTGTTGCACGCGAGCATCAAGAGCTTTATCTACGCGAGCAACTGGGCGGCCGGGCTGAGATTTTCGTCGCACAACCCAAGCCGGGGCTGGGGGAGGAGGCTGCGTGTGAGGACTTGACGCCTGTTGGTGGCATGTTTGGCGAGAAATGGGCGTATCAATTCGAGGATGGAGAGATATCTGCTCTGGGCGCCGCTGTCGAGGCCCTTCTCGAATGCCGATAAAGCGTACTGTTATCGCAAAAAGACGAAGAAATGTAGGAGTGAAGAGGCTAAGGAGAGTTGGACTGTCTCGGCGGAGAAATGCCAATGCTGGGTGGCTTTAGACGGGGAGAAAGAGGGGCGCTGACGGGCTTTTCGGACAGTTAAGAAATCTTGGGTTGTTCTTGACATCTGCATGCTTATCTTGAGCCACTCTAGAGTCGTAGACTTGACTTGTGAGTGAGTTGAATGACTGATTGCAGTCCGTAACACATTGATGCTGTTGGAGGTACTTTACGAGGACGAGGACGAGCGAGGTTGGCGGGGCGGGGCGGGCACGGCGGGATGCTGGAGGGAGGTGGAGTGGCTACGCTGCCCCCTAGGGCTGCTCTTATAGGTAAGGTCACGGGCAGCCATTTCCGACCTTGGAAGCCCCCAGCTTTCAAAAAAGCTGCAATATGGAGGTCGACATTTGGTTTGGATGGGCGGGTATCCGCTATTTTGCGAATGAAGCATAGGAGGAGCAAAAAAAGAATTTGTTGGTAAGAGTGGGAGTCGAACCCACGCGGGCAACGCCCATGAGAACCCTCGATTATCGAGGAAGTAATAAACTTGAGTCACACGCCTTAACCACTCGGCCATCTTACCATAATTTTGTTTAGGAAAAATTCATGTAATTTATAAAACAAATTATTAATCTCTGGCAGATTCGAGGTCAAGAAGCCACCTGGTTTGCGAGTGGGTGTTTTGCCAATTTTTTTTTAAGCGAGCGAATGAATGGCCTTGCAAAACTTAGTCTTGGGTATCAGACAAGTCACGGGTTCCCTCCCCTCTCCGTCTTAATCAACCTACCATTGGTTTGTGATTTCCATGGGCAGGTATGTATAAATGGCGGAAGCCGGAAAGTGTGACTTCCAAGGACTGAGTAGATACCTTACCTACAGTTTGCCATATGGGCTTTGCTTGTCACAGGAGCAGATATCTTGATTCCGCTATGCGGCTATTCAAAACAACACGGAAATCAATTGTAAATTCTTAAACTGGGTATCTCAACAAGTTCTACAGCCTGGAACTTTAAAGACACTATTTCAAGACGTTAGATCTCCCCGTCTACGCTGACCGGGATTTCTTGTATTGATCCGCAATGAATTGTGCACTCGCTGGAATATAGTCTCCATTCCCATAACTCAGATGAGCCAACGTAGACTCGCCGCCCGAAGTGCAAGTCTGAATGGTATTAGCAAAGCATGCGACAAGAAGTAGACTAACCTACCAAGTCGCCAGGCACGCAGTTGAATCTGATCTTCCCATCCATCTGATCAGGGTACCTCGGAATATCTCCCACGGGGCTTTTGTACACGGGATTTGTCTTGTTAGTCTGCTGCCCGCCGTCTCCAAATGTCACTGCCGCGACAATCGAGTCGAAAATCGCAGGAGTGAAATCGACAGCCGCACGGTGCATAATGACAGCTCCCTGCGAATAACCGGCGATGCCGTATCTTTTGTGGGGACGGAGTAAGCATTCATTCGCAGGCAATCCTTGGGGTTGACCTTCCAGACATACTTCTTATTCGGACAGACTCGCACTTGCTCGTTGAGATACTTGTTGAGATTATCGACGCCCACCGCAGGTGAATTGGGGCCGAAAGTCGAAGGATACGGCAGTTGGTAGCCAGCAACGTCTGGGACAAGCTTTTGGAGATCTGCATATAAACGATCTCCAATGATCGAGCCGTATTTGCCTGGCTCCCCAGTGCCGCGGACTTTGACAAGTCAGCTGGAGAAACAATGGCACCTTATGATTCTCTGGCATACCGTAGATGTATTCTAGGCCAGCGCAGGGAGCCGCAGGGGCAGTTGAGCCAACAGCCGCGAGGGCGAATGCAACGACTGCGGTGAGTAGCATGGCGAGTGGCAATTGATGAGCAGGAAGGCAGGAAGGCAGGACAGAAGGCGACGAGGGATAAAAGAGAGGAAATAACATGTATATGGCTAACATGCATTCTGAGCTGCCGACGAATGCATGTAGCTACGAAACGTTCGTTTTCGGTTGTCCATATGGAGGTCAATCAATGTGAAGCAGAGGCTCAAAGCTCAACATCGTAGGAGGGCGGGGCGGGCTGAATAAGGCTGTATACCGCTCCAATGAACGCTTTGAGGAGAGGAAGATTCTTCATAGGGTAAAAAGGCACAACTGACGTAAAGAGGCTGGACAGGCGGTGTTGAAGCCCGCGTCTTGAAATACCTAGATAGAGAGGCGAGAGGCAAGGCACTTTAGGGAGGTATCAGCTCTTACTTCAGTATACCGGAAGCTAACGTCGCATTACAGTGCGGAGTGGTGTCTTGGGTAGTAATTGCAATTTAGTGGGACGGGAAGGGCAAATGTTGCGAGATGATTTTAACGTTAGTTAGTATCGCTCAAAAACGGAAGACGAGGAAGGGAATTGATGAGGTGAGATGAGATGGGATGGTCACGGGACCGAGCATCAACACTGATCAACCGCCGCCGTGGCCCTGCCCGTCCACCTCCGCTTCCACCTCACCAAATGCACCGCTTCCCCAAATCAGGCCCGGAGTCGACCTCCAGAACGAAGAACAAAATCATTTCCGTTATCTCGTTACCGCGTGCCTCAGACTCTAGAGTATCATCAGCGCCCTCGCAGCTCGAATGCAAACATCATACAAGGTATTGTGCTCGGCCAAGCACAAGCACATTGGTCTCCTTCTCTCTACCATCAACAATCATGTTTCCAGTCCAATCCTTTCGAACAATGAGAGAGGAGAAGAGATTGAGGTTCTACTTTTCTGTCTAAAACTCTATGAGACCCAGAGACTGCATCTGTCCGCTACCGTACATGCCCCCCCGAGTGCCCGTGATCGCCCATGGCAATATAGTCGACACGAGGCAATATCGACACATGTGCTCGCTCCAATGAGCGTATCTCTTGAAGAATCTCGGAACTAGGGAACCATGGCGCTTTCATCCCGGTATCGTCTGCCGCCGCCTCCAACACTCTTCCATGCTTGTTCCTGCAGCCCCGATATCTGGTCTAGCCTTCTAACCTTGTAGCCATGTAGCCAAGCAGCAAATATGCTTCGTCTCATATACCTACTCCTACTCCGTGTATCCCTTCCCGTACAGCTTGCCTTTCTCTCGTGCGGCGGTTCGGACGCTTGTCTGGTTCATTCGTTCTTTCTTTCTGTTAGCAATGCTGTCCGCTCCTTTGACCCTTGCGCTGCTTAGTGCCTTGTGTTTTGCTGCACCAGCACCACAAGCACAGCTTTCGCAAGCACCAGCACCTGCGGTCCAGTCGCCTGTCCCTCAACCTGCGCCCGCTTCAGCTCCAGTAGCCCAAGCTCCTCCGGTACCCACTCCTCAGGCGCCAGTACCTGCTCCACCACTACCAACCAGTGCTCCAGCTGAAGCTCCCAATTCAACCCTCCCCGTCATCAAACTCTCCTATGCCTCGTACAGGGCGAATTACTACGACCCCCGGACTGATGTAAGCAGTCGCAGTCGCAAGCGCAGTCCCATCTTCATCTCCATATCATTACTAACACAGTCCGCAGGTTTACGTCTTCAGGAACATCCGCTTCGGCGCTCCTCCACTTGGAAGTCTGAGATTTGCAAAGCCAGCGCCTCCGCCGGTCGTAGAGGGCGTCCAAGAGAACCCAGTGGGCTACACCTGCACAAATGCTCAGGTTCCTTTCCCGGGAGTCCCAGAGATGGCCTTTTACAATGCCATGTCCGAAATGAATATGAACGAAGGTTGGTCGTCGTCCTGTCCAGCAAGGAGCACGCTAACCTTTGCAAGACTGCCTCTTCCTCAACCTGTTTGTCCCCAAGAAGCAGTTTGAGCCTGGAGCGAAATCGGTGCCGGTGGTCAATTGGATCTTTGGGGGCGCCTACAACCTTGGTTCGAAAGACAATTACAACCAGGCTGTGCTTGTCAAAGCTGCAGAGAACAACATGATTGCAATTGCCGCCAACTACCGCGTAAGTATGGAATCGCGAGAAACCCGACAGTCACATTGACATATTGTAGCTCGGAGCGTTCGGCTGGATGGCTGGTTCGACAATGGAAGAGGATGCCACCGCGAATGCCGGACTGTACGATCAGCGCGCGGTTTTTGAGTGGATCCAAAAGGAGATCCACGTCGTCAATGGTGACAAGAACTCGGTCACTGCCTTTGGTGAAAGCGCGGGAGGAGGGTCAATTATGCACCATCTGACGGCGTTTGGCGGAAAACAAGATCCTCTGTTCCACCGTGCGATTCTGCAGAGTCCTGCGTTTCAACCGCTCTACGACCGCGATGGAAACCTCGAGGCCACCTACCAGAGGCTCCTGGGAGCAGTTGGCTGCGCAGGCAAGGGAATGGCGTGTCTACGCAACGTCAATGGCGATCTCATTGAGAGAGCCAGCGCATCCATCATCTCCTCCGCACCAGACGGCTCCTTCGGGTTCGGTCCCTCCCCTGACGGCGCCTGGGTCCGCCAAATGCCCTCCCTGGAATTCGCGACAGGCAACTACTGGAAGAACCTCTCCTCGATCCTGATCACTCACGTGCGCGACGAAGCCAAGCTCTTCGTCCAGCCACACATCGTCAACGACGCCATCTTCACCGCCAACCTCAACGCCGTCCTTCCCGTCCCGGATGACAAAAACAAGATCATCCAAAATGCCATCCTCGCACAGTATCCCGCCACGGGCTTCCCCACCCCGGACCTCCGCGTCAAAGCCTTTCTGCAGGACATGCTCTTCACCTGCAATGTGCGCTTCATCGCCGACGCCTACACCGAGCCCGGCGTCATTACCAAGACATATGCCGGCACCTATACTCGCGGCATCGGCCTCCACGGCACGGACATGGCCTTCGACTTCTACTCCCCGCAAGGCGGAGTCTGGGATATTGCCGCCGCAAAAACCTTTCCCGGGCTCCAAGGCTTCGCGCAAAGCGTGCAGAGCTATCTCGCCGGATTCGCAATATCTGGGGATCCCAACGCAGTGAGACTAAAGACGCAGAGCCTGGCACAACCGACGGTCGATTGGCCGTTGATCATTAATCGGCGCGACGAGGAGAATCTGGCGAACGTGCTTGAGTCGGGAGACAGCGGATTTGGGCTTGTCACCGATTTTGTGCCGGGAAGGAAGGTGTGTGAGTTCTGGAAGAATGTGTATGCGGGTATGACGAGTATGGAGGGTGAGTAACGGTCTGTTCCAGGCGAGACGGAAATGACATACTGACAACACTTCACAGGCTACGCTGCGCCTGGCGCCGTCGTGGAGAGCACACTCCTGAAAGGCACCGGATTTGAACCGGCATCTGCGTCGAAGAACTTTCAAAGCTCTAGACCGAACGCAAAGCGCGAAGAGGAGGAGAAGATGACTCCGTACTTCGAGCCGTTCTTCGATGAATGGTAGCAATAGTGTGTAGAATAATGACCTTGTATATAGACTTAGACCCAAAGAAAAGATTCCGCCATGTTGGCCATGCTAATTCAATTCTACCTTGCGGGTGTGTGCATTGGAATCCATCCTATCTCCTCGTGTATTAGGTATCCTTTTTTCCCCTTCAAAAACGCCTCGTATGATCCTCTCACCTCTCCGCATCCACCTCAGCTGCAACTATCTCAATGGCTTTCACCAACCCCTCCACTGTCTCTTTCCTCGTATCTCTCCCCACCACGACCCTGAAAAACTTGCCCCTCTGTCCAGGTGCATAATCAATCATGAAACCCCTCGGGACCAGCCTCCGCACAATCTCCGCGGTATCTCTACTTGTACTCTCCGGATCGTCGTCGAGCATACCCACCCTCGCCCTATAGAAGCATACCTGCAAACAGGGCAGCGGCTCTCGGGACACCATAATGAACTTCGAATTGTTGTTGAGGAGAGAATAGAGGTGTGACGCCACGGAGAAGGCGTGTTCGATGAGCGTTGCGTAGCCTGATTTGCCATAGTAGGACCACCCGAGGAAGAGCTTGAGGGCGTCGCCTTTGCGGCCGCATTGTGGGGTCAGGTCAGCAAGGTCGTAGATTTCGGCATTGGGGGTATTTTCGGTGTGGAAGAGACTAGTGAGAGAAATGTTAATAAACTTTTGCTCTCGTTCCGAGCCTACGAGTGAAACGGGCGGTCAACACAAACTTACTATCCAGCGGGTAGAGTGTTCGCTTTGTGGAACTGCCTCAAGTCCTTGCCCAGCAAAAAAGAACATGTCAGCGGTACACCGAGCATTTTATGTGGCGTTACAGCCACAGTGTCTGCCCGTGCTATCCCCTTCAGTCTTTCTTTCTTGAGGGAATCCGAGAAAACCACCGAACCGCCCCAGCTTCCATCAACGTGTAGCCACAGCCCGTGCTTCTGGCAGACATCTGCAATCTTATCGATGGAGTCATAAGATCCCAACACAGTCGTTCCAGCAGTCGCATTGACGTAAAATGGAGTTTCTCCGACTGAAAGTGCGGATTCAATTGCCTTTTCCAGCTCGGTGGGTATCATTTTGCCAGAGCCATCTACGGGCACCGACTTGACAGCCTTGGAGCCAAAGCCAAACATCTGTGCGGCTTTCTCGAGTGAGTAGTGGCCATGAGCGGATGTAAACAGGACAAATCGCCGACTGCCGTAGCCGTCTGTTTTGGTTTCTGGATAGAGGTTGTTTCGGGCGATGATGATGGAGGTCTGATTTGAAGCGCTACCGCCAGGTTGCGAGATGCCTCCGGCGTGGGGACCTATGAAGCCGTAGAGTGCGGCAAAGGCCTTGGCGGTGTGTTTTTCAATGAGGGTAAGAACGGGAGAAACTTGGTAGACGTGAACCTATTCGATCGTTCAGTCGGTGGAGCAGATTTGATCAGTCACAGGCCATTCATACGTTGGTGTTGAGCACGGCAAGAATGCATTCCGACACTATGCCAACCTGGGGGGAGTTCAGCATACAAAAAGGATTTAAATTGTCCGCTATCTGCGTTGCGCCAACATACGGGATTTGTGGCCCCGTATAGCTTGTCCATGAATCCTTGATCCCAAGTGTTTACGGAATATTGCAAGATGATCCGTAGAATGTCCACCAGTCCATCCTTGCCCTTTCCCACTTCTGGCAAATCAAGGTTCAGGATGGATGCTAGCTTCTCGGGAGGGTGGTGTTCAACGAGGGAGGTCCGCGGACTCTGTCCTTGTATGGCGAGACCATGGCCTGTGAATTTATGGGCGGCGTCCTGGTCCGCCTGACGAATAAAGGGGACCGTGAGGTGCTTGATGATCTTGAAGAGCTGCAGGATGCGAGTCAGTAGAGGTGGCAGAAGGAGGAGACGTTTGGTTGCTACTGCTTACCTCTTGGACCTCGCCAGCCCTCATCAACGGGGGTTCGTGGTCGGCTGAGGAGTCAGGCAAAGAGAGGCCATTTGTGGTCATGTTAGCATGAGTCTGGAAGAAGACAGGGAGTGGACAATGCAACAGTGGCGAGGGATACACCAGAGATGTCGAGACTTGAACAATGGAAGGGAAAAGCAGCTGGTGACGAAGAGGGGTGGGACTTGGAAGTAAGTAGTTCGCTGTGCTTCGTAGTGGAACAACTACGACATCGGGGAAACAAATTTTCCATGCTTCTACCTTAGACTCGGGAACTCCCGATTGGCCGTGCGTGACCGCCTGTCTGAATAGGTTCCTTAAATAGCACCGCTCGGAAAGTCTTTCCTCTGTTAGGTTCCTGCGGCGGAGATCTCGCTTACTCGAGGCGCATCTACCGTCTGAGTCTCCAGCTCCAGCTTACTCTCCCTATCCCGATGTGAAGGTTGCTGCTCCTTCGCGTGTCCCGTCTTCTTATTCTTCGCCGCATGTCGCTCTCGAGCCAGTTGGATAGCCGTCTTCTTCGGTTTGCCCTCTTTCTGATCCTCTGGGAACGAGACGAACCCATCGTTTCCTGCACTTTTCCTTGACTGGGATACCCACTGTCCGCGCCGTCTCTTGTACAGGTCCATGTCCCAGTTCCGCCAAACAGCCCTCCCCACAAACGACTGTCTCAGGGAAGCCTCGTTCTCTGCTAGCTCTTCAGCAACCCGCTCCCTGATGAAAGCGAGCCCGTGTGTACCTTCCCAGATGGAATCAATCACGTGGGAAGCAGACGGGTCGAGGGCCATTTCGCCGATATTTCCGTAAAACTGCTGGATCATCTTGCGCCGGAAGATGATGGAAGCGTGTGGAGACACCAATGCTGCTTGGACTGTCCTCGATGCGGTGGCGTCCTTTGCTATCTTAAGAGAGAGTGCTGGCCCTGAACGGACGAGTGAGTCAAACACCAATTCGCTCAAAGAACCTGGGGCGCCAATCATGGCCTGGGCCAGGAGGGAGCCATGCGTTTTGTCCGACTGGAGCTGGTGGGACTTTTTCCTAACGGCGTCAGTTCCTCCGTCTTCCCCAGGCTTCAACAGCCTGGCAATGTCAAACCCATTGGTTCCAGAGCAACACGTCTCCAATTGCTGCGCAATCGGTTGCGTATCGACTTCTCTTGCAACGCATCGATCAATCAGAGTCTTGATGACAACGGTGCGGCCCCGCTCCACGAGGCCTTTCACCTGCGGTAGAATGCTTTGCATCATGTCTGCAAGATCGTGCTTTCCCACCCGCTCCATCATCTTGCAAACGACATATCCTGCTATCTCGTTGCGGGAAAGAGAATCTGTGCGTTCCTTGAAAAACTCCCGGTAGAGTGACTTGAAGAGCTTGCTGGGGGCAAACTCGACGATTGCCTCGAGAAGGCGGGAGCCAACGATGTCGTATACTAAGCCATTGACAAAGGACGCACTCTCGGTGCCTTCTGAGATGGTATCGTCTGGCAAGAGTTTGTGGATGATTGATGTCTCGTCCTTTGCTCGCTGTTTCCCGAAGTGAACCAGTTCAATCTTGAGGAGCAGTTGAAGCACGGGATTTCCGGTTGGGTGGGTAGCCAACGCCCGAAGGTAGGTGGTGTCGAGACCAGAAACACTGTCCTTGATGACCTTGTCCAAGGCCGCGTGAAACGAGTCGGGAACGGCACGTTTCTCTAACGCCGGAGTCTCCGAGTGGGCCGCCTTGGAGATTGTGACGTTTTCTTTGCGCTTGCTTTGGAAGAGGGACTTGGAAGATGTGGACGACAGAGAGTCCCCTGACAATACGATTAGAAGTGTGCGAAGGATGTGCGATCCGTATCTGTCCGTCATCAAGAATCCGAAGAAGCCTTCAAGTTCGTCAAGGGCGTACAGGAACAAGTCTTCCATCGGCACAAATATGTCTGAAGGGTCGGAGGAGTCGGGTTTGGGCGGGTTTGTCATTTCTTGGGTGACCATGGGCGCGGCATGGAGGAAGAGAGCCTCGCAGCAATGGGAGGCGAAGCGGTGGTGAATTAGATGGAGGAACCTGGCCATGTTAGCTTGGATTCGAGTGAACCTCGACAGATAAAGCCTACTGTCCGCTGAAGCTCTGAAACAGTCTCTTCAACTGACCCGGACTGGAGGATTGTATCAGCCTTTCCATCATGCGCGAGCAGGATTGACTATAGGCGATTTTCAGCTCCTTCCCTTCCGCCTCCTTGTATAAGTTGGACAGAAAGAGTGCCCTCTCCTCGTTATCGTTGAACTGGTTCATCTCAAGCATATCGTCGGCTCGTTTGAAATACTCCTGCTCTTCCTCGTCTAGCATGCCGACGAACGGAGCCTCCTCCGGGCCTGCGAACTGAAGAACTGCGTCGTCGGTCGGGTCATGCTCGGACACTTCCCGCGAGACAGTCGCGCCAGGTTCGTCGGTACTCTGCTTCAACTTCTTCCTTAGGGTGTCATCCTCATCGTTTGCGTCATGCTTCCGCTTCCTCTCTTCTGCGCGGCGTCCGCGCTTCTTGTTCTCCTTCGGCATGGTAACAGGCGACGGGGAGGATGGAGTCAGGAAAGGGCGCAGTGGGAGGGCGGGTGGAGGGAAAAGGAACAGAGGGGGAGGTGGTGATGGTTGGAGGAGTCGGCAGAGGCTCGGGCAGAGGCTCACGCAAAGGCTCAAAGGTGGTGCAGGTGGTTTTTGTTCTCAAACAGGACGCGGAGACGGGACAATGCTGTCACTGTGCTGTGGGTGCTAGAGGGCACTGCAGAAGATTTGCACCGAGACCAAGTGATAGATCTGGGTTCACCACGCCTTGCCACGTTTTCTCAGCCTTTTCTGCAAGACTGTTGAAAACGGGAAGGCTAGCCGTGGCGCCGGCACACCGGTAGACTGGCACTGTACTTCGTACCTAACATACCTCCACGATCTGTGGCAGTGTGGGCCTCCAAGGAACCGGTATCAAGATCGGCCCCCAAATAATCTATCACATTGAGGTCAAGCGTTCACTCCGTCTCCTATTATTGACTGTAGGCGGTGACTGTGATGGCTGTGCCAAGATATCAGGTAGATTTCAAGCCGTTTCCAAGAATTGGGGTAAGGCTGCGGTGCGGCTGCATGGCTGCACCATGGCACGTGACCGCAGGCACTGCACCTTCACAGTCCACTCCTCCACTCCACACTCCACACTCCACATCAACACCTCTCTGTCGTCCATCGTCAACGCCTTTGCTGCAACCTGCGCACTGAGGCATTGGCCCTCTTTGCTCTCTCTTTGCACGCGTCGCCTCCATCTCACGCGCACGCCGCACCGTCAGCCCTTCACCCTCCGCCCTTATCCCTTTCGCAGCTCCATCACAGCTCCAGTCGGCACCCTAGAGAGTCGAGACGCGCTTCCGACTCCACGTGCCTCCAACCTCACATATCTCCCGCAATTCAATCACAGACATGGCGCATCTCACCGACGACATGCTCCTCGCTCAGGCTAAAGAAGCTCCCGCAGACACTCCCACCATCACCCCGCAGCATCTGAACGTCACAGAAGATGACGACGAAGACTACGATCCCTCAAGCTTGATGCCCGACTCAACCGCCATCGTTGCAAAGGCTGCAAGCGACGGCTCTGCCCCGATGGAAGGCACAACTTCGGACAGTTCGGCTGCACCCTCGCGAACTGCATCGCGTGAGTCGCGTGCGTCGCGTGCCTCCCCCGACAAGTCTGCAGAACCCCTACAACCCCGCACAAAAGGTGGCTTTGTGATTGATGATGATGACGACGACGAAGAGGATGAAGTTCCCTTTCCAAAGCCCAGCGTGGCTGGATCGAGTGGTCTCTTGGACGTTGCAGGGAGCTCTACAGAAGCAGCACAGCGTACACAATCCCAGACCCCCAACAATGCAACTTCGCAGTCAGATGTATCAATACAGAAAGCTGAAGATCAGGAAGATCCAGTCCCAGTCTCCCAACCTGCTGCGCCTGACTCTGTTCCTCCGCCAACAACTGCTTCTGCTGCTACTGAAACTGGTGCTTCACAAGTCGATCCTGTCGTTTCATTCCCTATACCCGCTCAAGCTCCTCAAACTACAAAGGCTAAAGTTGTGAACTCTGCACCATCTCTTCCAAAGGCGCGACTGCCGCACGACACAATCGGTGTTCTTGAAGACCGAATCGCAGAAGATCCTCGAGGTGATATGGATGCCTGGCTCAATCTCATATTCGAGTTCCGCAATCGAAACAAGACTGAAGAGGCCCGATCAGCATATGATCGCTTCTTCAAGGTCTTCCCGTCCTCAGTGAGTATCCCCGTCCTTGCTAAATAAACCCGTATCAGCTGCTAACTTTCGCAGGCCGAACAATGGGTCGCATATGCCACAATGGAGTTGGAACAGGAGAACCTCCTCCAGCTCGAGCAGATCTTCACCCAGTCTCTGGCGAAAGTGCCCAACGTCCAGCTTTGGTCAATGTACCTTGACTATGTTCGCCGCCGCAATAACCTGACTACAGACCCCACCGGCACAGCTCGCCAAGTCATTTCCGATGCGTACGAGTTTGTGCTCGGCGACATTGGTATGGACATGGACTCAGGCCCCATATGGCGTGATTATGTTCAGTTTGTCAAGTCTGGACCGGGCATTGTGGGCGGTCCATCGTGGCAAGACCAGCAAAAGGTGGACATTGTTCGGAGGGCCTACCACAAGGCGACTGCCGTTCCTTCGCAGCCCCTTCATGCTCTTTGGAAAGAGTACGAGCAGTTTGAGACCAACTTGAACAAGAATACGGTACGTTACGCTCACCAACCCTATCACCGCCCACATGGACAGCGACTTACAAGTCATAACAACAAGGGTCGACGATTCGTAGTTGAACGCTCTCCGATGTTCGTCACTGCACGCAGCGCATGGCAAGAATGGCAGAACATCACAACCGGCCTGAAGCGGACTACCTTGCCGCGCTTGCCTCCCGCACCAGGATTCGACGGCGAGGCAGAGTTCATGCACCAGGTTGACCTTTGGAAGCGATGGATCTCATGGGAGAAGGATGATCCGTTAGTTCTGAAGCTTGAAGATCCCGCAGCATACAAGAAGCGCGTCATTCATGTCTTCAAGCAAGCATTCATGGCTTTGCGCTTCTGGCCGCACATTTGGTATGATGCTGCAGAGTTCTGCTTTCAAAACGACATGAAAGATGAAGGCAACAACTTCCTGGTTCAGGGCATTGCCGCCAACCCCGAGAGCTGCCTTCTTGGATTCACATATGCAAATCGTTTGGAGGAGAGTACAAAAGGCGACAGCAATCACGAGAGACGTGGGCAGGCTGTTCGCGCGCCGTATGACAAGCTTCTCGACGCTCTCTACGCGCTTATCAGTGCCACCAAGACTCGAGAGGAGCAGAATGCGGCTCGCATCCAGGAAAATTTTGCTCGACAAGAGGAGGCTCTGGCTCAGGACATGGATGAAGATGATGACGATGCGGCCGCTGCAGCAAAGGCGAGGGAAACAGCTTTGAATTTACAGCTAGAATCTCTTCGCGCGGGCTCTGCGGTTCAAATCGACTTGCTGAAGAAGACGGTGACTACAGTGTGGACTGCTCTCATGCGAGCTTGGCGCCGCGTTCAAGGCAAGGGCACGGGTAAGGTGGGCGATCCAGTTGGTGGAATGAGGACCATCTTCCAAGAGGCGAGAAAGCGTGGCAATTTGACCAGCGACATCTACACGGCGTGCGCACTCATGGAGCACTACTGCTACATGGACAACAAAGCCACTACCATCTTTGAGCGTGGCACGAAGCTCTTCCCGGATGACGAACGGTTCGCATTGGCGTATTTGAAGCACCTTCTGGCCATCAACGACCCCACAAGTAAGTCATGAACCCTTCACATGTCGAATATTGTTGCTAACAATCCGTGCAGATGCACGCGCCGTGTTTCAGACTGCAGTAACTCGCCTCACTGCAAAGCCAGAGAAGGTTGAAAAAGCCAAGCCCCTCTACGCATTCTTTCATGAATTCGAGTCCAACTACGGCGAGTTGGCGCAAGTCGTCAATCTCGAGACCCGTATGAAGGAGCTTTTCCCGAACGATCCGTACCTCCAACTCTTCGCCCAACGCTATTCGACTCCCGACTTCGATCCCACCGCTATCCGCCCCATCATCTCTCCCATGACCCAAGCCCGTCCCCGCCCGCCCCAAGCTCTGCAGGGTGCAGGTGTCCAGCAAGCTCAGCTCGCCCAGCAACCCCCGGCGATCCAATACAACGACTCCCCTCGCCCTCTCCCAGCTCAAATTTCCCATTATCCTGTCCAACAACACTCTCCATCCCCCAAGCGTCCCTTCATCGCCGATGCCCTCGATGCCGAGCCGCCCCGCAAATTCATCCGCGGCGAGTCCCCCCTCAAAGGCGCTGCCGGTCGCCGGCTCGACGCGGCGAAGCGCAACCTCCAGAACGCGAGCGGCGGATACGGCACTCCGCAAATGGCACCGATGCCACCGCCCTTGCCCAGCCATGTCAACTTCCTCCTCAGCGTCATCCCGAATGCTTCAAAGTGGGATGCACCGCGCTTCATGCCAGACAAGATGATGGACTTGTTGAGGAGTGTGGATTTGGACAAGGCAAAGATGGTAGGGGGACGACGATACTGAGTTGCGGACCATGGACGGATAGGTGACGGCTGGTAGACCAAACTGGAGTATTTGCTCAAGTACAGTCACGTGGAACATGCACGGAGTTTAGTGGTGTATATTGCGTGGTGGCATCCAAAGCTGGAATATGGGAAGTTCCAGAGACGAAAGAGCGAAGAATCTTCTGAAAGCATTTGCGACGGCGCTCGAGGAGTTGTCTGATAATGGCGGGGACCATCTCCCGGTTCCCCTTTCTTTTCTTTCCATTTTCTTTCTGAGCCGGGTACCTTTAGGTCGGTACCCGACCCACCCAGTTACTCTGCCAACGCAGCTTCGCCCGAGCTCTATCCCAAGAGAGAGCAACCGGCCGTTCGATAATCATCAACAGGAATGGGTCTGACGGGACGGGGAGGTCCGCTTTTCGTCCTCCTTACTACGGGATAGGACTACTCTTGCCTACCGGGAAGTTCTCGCAAGGAGACGGCGAGCTTTTCGTGTATTATAATCTCTGCTCGTAAATAGCTAGCTAGCTTCATCGAGTCTCTATGACCTTTGAAATCAATCAAAAGTGCTTTCACTCATTCTATTCTATTCCTTGCCTCCTTTTACAGCCCTAAGGTTGTTCTCGATCACGCGTCCTGAGGTGTATTCCCCTGCTCACCACACGTGCCACTGCAGAGTCCCAGACCCGTACTATGGTATCAGGCCGAAATATTGTTAGCACAACGCTAGACAGGGGTCATAGAGCTAGCCGAATCCAGATATCAAGACCGCGCACGAGAGAATACCTTACCACACCACACTCACGTCCTCATCGCATCTTCTGCACTCAAACGCAGTCAAGTTCTGCATCTCAGCCCTCGTAACCTCAGCAAAGATGGCTTAAGAAGCCTAATTTATCCCAAGATGATCGAATTCGCGCACACACTCTTCAGCGGATCGGTTGAACCTATACGTCAAATAGCAGCTGAGCCTCACTGCACTTATGGCTTAGTAATGGTTATTTGGCTTTTAACCTCTCTATCTGGCTAGCGTTATTGTCCCTGTCTAGCGTCGCGCTAACAATATCTCGGCCTGATACCGTAGTAAGGCTCCGGCTTGGAAGCTCCCATGGAAGCGGGCAAGTTGTTTGAGGGCACGGTCCAACGCGGATTAACGCTATTCCCGCACCGGTCTCCACGCCAAGCGCAAGCGTTCGTTGTGTCCCCTGCAAGCTCAGAACTACTACTACTCTACTTTCCTCAGAACTACTCTACTTTCCTCGTCACGGCTTGAACTGCGCTGTAAAGCCTTGTGCTGGCCCTGATCTATATTCATTCCTATAGAGGGTATGCTTGAAAGTCGGCAGGCATTATTTGCGCGTCGGTTTCCCCGTCGGGGCGCGTTCAAGGCGATTGAAATCGAGAGGTAATTGAGTCCCCAAAGTTGTAGTAATGACCTGCCATTCAGAAGCACCATATCGGCTATACGATATGCGGATGAAACACGGCATGTAGTCGCCCGCCGTCTCTGGGGTTGGTTGTCTGGCTACACCGTACGATCGTGTGGCCGCATCTGGATCGTGTTGTCTTCAGGCGGCAATGGGCATTGACAAACATCTGCTTCGTGGTTTGGCTGCAGAGATCTAGCTTTCCGAGTGTGCTTCAACACGCCGTCTTTAGCCAGCCCCAGCCAAGCCCTACAGCGGTCCTCGGAGTGCAGACTCGCCGTCTGGCTGGAAAGAGTTTTTCTCCAATATCTTGCTTGCTTGTCCTTGAGGACGTAGGGTTGTATCTCCAGGGAGCCATCCGCCATCTCCACGTCCGTCTGGCAGCGACATGGGCGAAGTAGCTTGAAGAAGCCGCGTCGGACTTCCCATCTACCAGCAACTCTCAGCCTGGTCGTGTGGCTGCCGAGATGTTGCCTTTCTGTTGACGTACCTATACAAAGCAGGGAGTCCTGACACTCATCAACCCCGCCAGCCTACCCTACGACCGGACGTTGTCCTTTAGAAGGAGCCTTCAAGTAGTCTTCTACGGGCAGTATTCTCTTTGGGGTGTGTGTTTGCGGAGGTTCTCGTCGCGCTGCTGGCGTGGATTGAGATTGTCGTCTTTGTCCTTGTCGTGGACGGAACCGTTAGCCTCTAGCGATGGTCAGACTGTAGAATTGTCCCCACCCTGTCAGACTCGTTTGATTCTTTTCTCGTCATGTTCGTCTGATGCAGCAATTTCCACGTCCCACAGCCATGTTTCTGTTTCCATCTCCCACGTGCCGTCTCTTTCAGCATCTCTTGTGACTTTCGCTTCTGTGGGGGCAAGACGGGGAGGCTGGCTGCAGTCTCGGAAAGACATCGGCGGGACACTGCAGTTCCTTGGATGACAGTCCAGTACTCTTGTATCTTGCTCGTATCTCTCCCTCTTCATGAAAAGGCTTTCGCTCATGCCCTTGCTCCCCGTGCCTTCTAGCTCCAGGACAATCCTTTCGTTGTTCTAGGTCTAGGTCTAGGTCTAGGTCTAGGTCTTGGAGGACTGTCTTCGTCGCTGTCGTCGTGCGGTCAGGAGGTGTGAGCTTGCAAGCAACAAGCCGAGCAGGCGCTGCAGCTAGCAGTCGGCGTCGGTGGGCATTCTTCCTGGTATGGAGTTGAGTCACAAATTGCTTTACATGGAGTGGTATAGCCTGGATTTGTGCTGCAGGGCTTTCTTGGAGCAGACTGGGAGCACCCGCCATAGAGACAAGCGGTTGGCGTGTTCTCTGTTGTAGTGTCCACGGCGAGGCGTCTTTGAACAGTTGGAAGCAGCTCTGGAGGTCGTTGGGTCACTGTCCTGCTTCTCATACTACCTAGGTACCTAGGTACCTGGGAGGTAGCTTAGGAGGTAGCTTAGGAGGTAGCTTAGGAGGTAGCTTAGGAGGTAGGTACCTAACTCAGGTGCCAGGTAGCTCTAGGGGTACCTAGAGGTTATCGGGGAGGTTCAGGATTGCCACCTGCACACGTGAGGGAGCGCCGAGGCACCAGAATTGCGGTCCTTCCCTCTTGGGTAGGTAGTATAAGAAGGCATCAACAAGCCGAGCCGGCACCGCTTCTCTCTCTCCCCAAACAACCTCCACCTCCACCTCTTCACTTCTTCACTTCTTCACTTCTTCACTTCTTCACTTCTTCACTTCTTCACT
>ML977151.1:25900-83072 GCA_010015705.1 Aulographum hederae CBS 113979
TCTTCACTTCTTCACTTCTTCACTTCTTCACTTCTTCACTTCTTCACTTCTTCACTACCACCTCTCGTCCACCCTCAACCCCCTCCTGCTCGTCGGCCTCCGCCCATCTGCACTGCATCACCTGCTCACTCACTCTCGAGTCTCGTCGGAAAGGCTTGCCACGCTTGCAACAAGCTCTCTGGTCAGTCAGCTCTACTCCAATTCCCCGTTCGTCCAAACACCATCACCATCAGCACAACGCAACAAACTCGACCTGACTGGAATGCCTGACCACATCTCGCGTACACGTGCTTCAAGCGTTTGGTCGGCACCTGCAGTGAGATTGAAAGCAGCAGTCTTGGCACGTCCATAAAAGCTCTGCCATCTGCCATCTGCTCTCCACTCTCCACTCTCCACTCTCCACTCTCCACTCTCCACTCTCCACTCTCCACTCTCCACTCTCCATCTTCCCTCCACCACACTCCACCTGCACCTTTCCACCTCCTTCCCACTTCCTTCCAACCCTAATCCAATCCACTTGCTCCATCCCGCAACACACACCCTGACTGTCAACAAGACTCCACGCACCGTGTCCAGTCCTTGCAGCTCACGTTGAACTCGTACGTACTCCACCTGCACCCTGCACTGTCTCACCGCGAGTCCTTTGTACTCAAGCTGGGACTGAAAAGCATCCTCACTGACACAAAGGATCCGACTTCCAGAAACACTCAACCTCAGCTTCGTTGTCGACGCGATCAGCCAGTCTTGTCCTCAAAAGCAAGCTAGTAAGTTCATTGGCATCCCTCAGCTTCCAAAACACCCAGCACCTCCAGCTCCACTTCTCAGCACCAATTGCACCATCCCCCAGCATCACCTCCCAGCACCGCGCCTCAGTCCTCTTGAGCAACATCAACATTAACGTCAACGTCAAAGTCAAGTGTTGGTGGAAGCTTTGACCTCGATCCTCCTCGAGCAAAGCCAACATCAACAGTTGCTGCTCACCTTGTCCTTCTCATCTCCTCGGCAACCTGCATCTTCTCCCGAGCAATTGCAGCCGCTCTTCACTTCACCTGCATCTGCAACTGTACCTCCCCACCACCTGTTCCTCCATCTGCAGCTCACCTGACAACAAACTCGTGCCTTCCCGCTCCAGCCCGCTTCATCATCGCAATCAATTGAGGATCATCATCGCTGACAGCTCTTGCCTAGCCACTCTCATTGCTCTCACCTTCATGGCGGGTGCAAGCAAGCAGCGCGCTAAGCGCCAGCCCATCGATGACGCCAACTCAGCTCAAGCTTCGGGTCACCATGACGCTGAAGGCTCTGCATATGGCCGTCCCTCCGATACCTCTGTTGGCCGCGTTGACGGCAACTCCGAACCTCGCCCTCGGGGGCCCCAGTACGACAATTCGAATGGCCCAAATCGCAACCCAAATGAAGAACCGGAGGGAGTCATCGTTGATTCTCGTCGCCTCGCCGATACTCTGGGCGTGACTGGCTACGCCGTCGTCCACAACAACAAAGTGAGTCTCCATCTTCATCTCTTTGGCTCTCTTGGCTCTCTACTGCCTTGCCTTGCCTTGCCTCCCGCTTCTTTTTCTTCGTTGCTCCTCCCTTCCCGACGCTACCCCTCCGCTCCATCATCACTTGTACTTGAAGACAATCAACAACACCATCACATCGTACACTTGACGTTTTGCGACATCATCTCCAACCGTCATCTTCAACACTCCTTGATGCAAGTCTCCTTCTTCCTGCAATGCGGCCTGCCTTTGGGTCGTCTGCCTGCCTGCATGGACACGTGCCTGCTTTTCTCTCTTGCTGGCCACCTATATATTCCTGCGCCTCCCGCCTCTTTCTCTCTTTTATCCACAACCTCCTCCACTGAAGGAACCTTCTATTACCCCTACGTTCTCTTCACAACCTCCACCAACCTCCCTTCTCTCTTTCATGCAGAATCTTCTTTTATCTTGCATTTCCCTCCACAATGGCTTCATATCCGGGCGGTCCTGCTGACTCCAAACAGGCGGGGATCGCAGGAGATCTTCCCAAGCGCGGCCCTCTCAACAACCAAGGCCGTGCCATCAAAGTTGGCCTCAACATGTTCCAGGTTGCCATGCTGCCGAGAAAGAAGATTTACCAGTATGATGTCCTCATTGGCAAGGGTGATGAAAAACGTGGCACCGTCCGTGCCGTTTGGGATTCGAAGAAGTTGAAGAGCGAGTTGGGTCCTGGTTGGATCTTTGATGGTGTCCGACTCGCTTGGTAGGTTATCTTTAGAATCTATTACATCGGAATATTTACTGATGCTCCTCAGGGCTCTTACGGAACGCCCCAATGTCAACATCCTCATTGATATGGACGAAGAGCGTGGACGCCCTCCGCGCGTAGGTCGCGACAATAACATCCGGGTTACTTTGAAGTGCACCAACATTGTTCACTTCGACTCCCTCACCGCGTACCTCAACCGCCAGGCCGACTTTGACAACTCCTGCCTGGAGGCGATCTCCTTCATCGACCATCTCATGCGTGAGCATCCCTCCCGCACTTACACCATGATCAAGAAGTCCTTCTTCAGCCGTGGACAAATCCGTAAGAATCTGGGTGGAGGCGTTGAAGCCTTCAAGGGTGTCTTCAGCTCCCTCCGCATGGTCCGTGGTATTGACTCACCTTGCCTCGCAATCAACGTGGATGTTGCCAACGGCACTTTCTTCACTGCCTCGGGCCTCTTGGACTCCATGGTGCAGGCGTGTGGCTGCCGAAATGCTGCCGACCTGTCCAATGTTTTCAACAACTCCAAGAATCATTGGAAGAAGTCGGACCTGTACAAGACGCTCAAGCGCTTCCGCAAGCTTCGCATCATTGTCAATCACCGTGGCACCGATGAGCAGTACACCATCAATGATTTCCTCGACAAAGATGTCACCACTTTTAGGTTCGAGCAGAAGACCTTCGACGAATCCGGGAACCAGACCTCGAGTACCATGACCACGCTTCAGAGCTACTTCCGGACCAAATACCAAATCAACCCGGTCCCCGGTTTCCCCATCGTGGAACTCACCAAGAAGGGTACGGTGCTGCCCCTCGAATGCTGCAAAATCCTGCAGAACCAACGGTACCCGTTCAAACTGAACGACACGCAAACTCGGGACATGATCGGTTTCGCGGTTCAGCCTCCAAAGCAGCGTTGGGAAGCCGTCCAGCATGGCCTCGACATGCTGGAGTGGGACAAGGATCCCTTCCACAAGAACTTTGGATTCAAGATCAGCCCCCAGCGCACCGAGGTCACCGCTCGACTGCTTCCGGCTCCGAACATCCTGTTCCAGAACGCCAAGATCGACGCGAACAAGGCTTCTGGTGGCCAGTGGCGCATTGACAAGATGAAGTTCCTCACTCCCAACACTCGTCCTCTTGTTGCCTGGGGGGTCTGCGTTGTGGACCCTAGGGGAGCTGGGGACAAGGCCGCCGCCGAAAACTTCTTCAAGAACTTCGTCCAGATCTACGCCACTTCGCACGGCGGCAACGTGGCAAGCAAGGAACCTGCCTTCGTGGCAGGCAATTCGAAAAAGGGCGGTGAGATGATCACCGAAGTTTGGAACTCGACCGGCAACAAGTTTAAGCAAAAGCCCCAGATCATCTTCTTCGTCGTGCCCAACAAGAACTCGGACACGTACCTTCGCATCAAGAAGTCCTGCGAAATCCGCTACGGCATTCCTTCACAAGTCTTGCAATCCGCGCACGTCATGAAGAACCAGGCGCAGTACATCTCCAATGTCTGCATGAAGGTTAATGCCAAGCTCGGAGGTTCGACGTGCAAGGCTTCTGGCTCGATCATGGCGAAGATTGGTCCGTCCCACATGAAGCTCCCGACAATGATCATGGGCGCCGATGTCTCTCATGTTGCTCCTGGTGCACCAGGCCAGTCCGTCGCGGCTATCACAATGTCCATCAACCGAGACTGCACCCGCTACGCTGCCCAGTGTGCTAGCAATGGCCAGCGCGTTGAGATCATTTCGACGGCCAACATTCGGAACCTTTGTGGGAAGATGTTCAAGATGTGGAGCGAGCTCGTTGGCAATGGTCAGTACCCGAAGCGTATCTATTACATCCGTGATGGTGTGTCTGAGGGCCAGTACTCCCATGTCTTGGACCAAGAGGTTCGGGACATGCAGGAGGTCATGCACACGCTCAACCCGAAGGCCGACACCAAGTTCACTGTGATCATTGCGTCCAAGCGCCATCACATTCGATTTTTCCCTACGCAAGGCGACCGCAACGGCAATCCGTACCCGGGCACTCTCGTCGAGACTGGATGCACCCATCCTTTCGAGTTCGACTTTTACCTGGCCGCCCACGCTGCCATCAAGGGCACTACGCGTCCCATCCACTACCACGTCCTCAAGAATGACTGTGAGATGCGCTCCGAAGAGCTCCAGCAAATGATCTTCGAGCACTCCTTCCAGTATGCTCGTGCGACGACTGCTGTCTCTCTGCACCCGGCCGTCTATTATGCCCATCTGGCTTCCAACCGTTCCAAGGCCCATGAGGACAAGGCCGAGCTGTCCAGCGGCAAAAAGGAACTCATGAAGAAACAGACTAGCGCCAGCGGCTCTGGAAGCGCTCCTACTGATCTCTACGAGATTCTCCCCATGAAGGGCGATCTCAACATTGATTCTGGCATGTGGTACATCTAGACCACTTCAACAATCTCGTCTACGGCCCAATGTCTCATCGTCGGTTCATTCTCTCAGGATTTTCTCGCTGCTCGGATTGTTGTTTTCATGGTTTGTACGGAGCTGGGCTTAATTGACTGGTCCCCATCTACTTCATGATCTCGATTCATTTTGAGCGGCACCTCGGTCACCCACTCGGTTTGCCGATTATTCGGTGTTGCACGAGGCTGGACTTGATTGACTGGCCATGGTCTACTTCGCATGATTCGACTTGCTGATGGGTTTGTTTTCTTTGTTTCAATGGGGTTTTCTTTTATGGGCGGCTATCTCTCCTTTCATCATCATGGCAGCATTGATACGGCGGTTCAATGGAAGGGCATGGAGTGGAGGAAAAAGTGTGGTTGCTTTTCTGAAATCTTCAACATATGGAGTTCTCATCAGTCTTATCTGTCTCTTTCCGAGCCTCCCACTGCTCTTGCAGTCGTGCTTGGGAGTTGACGGGGACCTTGCTTGCCGGGCGATAGCTTAGGCTTCTTACATAGGGTCTTCAATTGAATACCAAAAATTGCAAGTGCAATACTTGGTGACTTGTGAAATTTTTACAGCCTGAGCTTTGAAGGCAGTAGCTTCCACGAGGCGATTTTCGAGGCTTGTAACTCTTCGGCTGCTGAGGAGCTTTGCCAGGGCATTCGGTTGTAAGAGGTTTGTAAGAGGTTTGTGGTAAACTGGATGCTTGATGCTCACGAGGAGATTATAGTGCAGCCTGTGGAGCTGCTGAGAGGGTCATGCTCATGTGCCGGACAATCTCCCACAAGCTGCATGTGAACAAGCGTCATGCTTCTCTTCTGCGAGCAGTGTCCTTGATCTTCGGACAGGTCTCATAAGCTTGTGTGATTATGGACTGACTAGCAAGCACTAGCTGCAGCGAAAAATGTGTACTGGGATGGTGATGACCGTCTGATTGATGCTTCTAGATGTCCATATCTGCTTCACCGGGTAACTTCCAAAATATGAAAAGGCTTGTGCACCACTTAAGCCATCATAATCCTCATATCCAGGCAAAAGTAGGTCCACATCATACAACAAAGGGCCGCAAGTGCATAGCACCGCCTTCGAGGACCATCCACAGCAGCAGAATAGATTGGCAACCCGAGGTCTACATCTACTTCTTCTTCTTCCCCCCAGTCTTGGAAGTTGGCTTCCCCTTCGCCGCCTCCTTCAGCTTGTTCTCCCTCTCCTCAATCTCGGCAGTCCGCTCCTTCTCCTTCTCCGCCTTCTCATCGGCTTCGGCCTTCTTACGCGCCGCCTCGGCCTCACGACGCTCGCGTACGAGCTTCAGCCGCTCGAGATCGGCGCGCGCCTCGTCTGTCTTGCCTTCGGCGTGCAGCTTCTGATAGCGCTCGCGGGCGGCTTGAGCTTGGAGGGCTTCGCGTTCGCGGCGGGATAGCTGGGAGGGGTCTTTCTTTTTTGCGGCCGGAGCGGCGGGGGCTGCGGTGGACGCAGAGGCGGCGGAGGCTTGGGAGCGTGCTGAGGCGGTATGGTTGGGGTTTGCGGGGGCATCGTCGTCTTCGGAGTCTTCCTCGTCGGAAGAGGTCGGTGGAAGTTCGCCCGGTGCGGCCGTCTTTTGGTTTGCCCTTGCAATGGCGGCTTCTTTGCGAGCCTTGGCCTGGGCGCGACGTTCTTCGCGGGTGAGCTCTTGAGTTGGGGCGGAGGAGGAGGGCCCGGCCTCGTCCTCGCTAGATTCTTCTTCCGACGAGTCTTCTTCCTCTGAGGAGTCTTCTTCTTCGTCGATGGCTTTAGAGCGCTCCTGGGGGCGGATTAGATGGGGGATAGTAAGAGCAAAAGGCAAACTCACGGCCCACATGCTTATTTGCTCGCCATCTGCGTTCAGCGGCTGGAGGTCGCGACTGAATTTCTTTCCACCTGGTTGAGGGTCAGCCTGGGTAGTATTCAGTGGGGAGACAAGTGCGGCTGTACCTCCTCGCTTGTGCTTGTTGAATTTACCCCCACGGCCACGGCCGCCTGCGGAAGACATGTTGTTTGTGTTTAAGAGGTTGTATTTGAGTTGTGTGGAGAGAAAGAGAGAGAGGTCTCGTGAGGCTGTTGCTGTTTGGCGGGGCTTGGTGGGGCAGGACGCGACGTCGGCTGGGGAAGACTTGAAGGGAGAGGAGAGGAGAGGAGAGGAAGGGGGGGAGACAGGAACAGGAACAGGATGGCCTTTATGTGGTTTGTGGCGGGGCTCGGGGTATCAAAGGAGGCAGTTTTGTTGTCAGAGCGACAGGCGCGAGTGAAGAGATATTGGAGGCGAGTGTGACTCTTAATATGCGTCGTCTCGCTGCCCAATCCTGTGAATCAACGGCTGTCACACGTGACACTGGTGGCAGAGCAGAGGGGCAGAGTTAGAGTCCGCCAAGAGTTTGCTTAGTCACCCGCTATTTTCTCCAGCTGATCTCGCGGCGCTCCGTTTCTTCCTCCTCTCCTTCTTCTTCCCAAAACTATAAAACTATAACCCTTCGTATTCACTCTGTCATCCGCCACTTGGCCAATGGATAGCTGGAGGGGAAAACGGAGGGAAGACCGACCTTCCACCCGGAATTATCTCAGGCCTACAGATGCACTGCTTGCCTGGCAATTTTGATGGAGACACAACCGTTCAGCATCATACAAAAAGCCAATTCCTCACTCTCTTAGTTCTTCCATTTCTCTCGGGCTTTAGCTCTCAGCTTCCACGTCTCAACCATGGTCATGACTACCTATAGACTACTACCTGTAGACTCTTTACAGCATCGACAACATCCTCCAGACTCGTCACTATTACCGTGGGCCGTCCAACATCCAAAGCGACAAGCCTATCCGCCCATCCATTGCCCGCTCGGTCCACCCAGCACGTCTTCATCCCACACGCATTCGCGCCCACGACGTCAAATGGATTCCCACTCACCAGCCACACTTCCTCCATGCGCCCCTCCTTCCCGACTTTCCGCGCCAGATGCTCGTACACGCGTGGATCGGGTTTGAAGCGCCGCACGTCCTCGACCACAACAATCTGTTGGAAGGCTGACGCGTGCGGCGAGAGGTCTGGGGAGCGGGTCACTGACGCCGAGACCATGTCGTAGGTCCCGTTGCTGAAGACCACAGCGGTGATGGAGGGGACAGACGCGAGTGATGAAAGACAAGGAGACACGTCCGGAAAGGTGGAAAGGCTGTCATAGGATTCCATGAGGGATTCCACTTGAGAATGTGGGATGGATTTGCCCTGTTCCGTTACAGCGTGGAGGAGGGAGCGACGGGTGATTGTGGCGAAGTCTATGTATTGGTCTGTGGAGTATGATCATTAAACGGCACAGAGGCATGGCGGATAAAGAACTGTACTCATGCTGTTCGATCGCCATGTGTACTCCAGTTGATATTTCCGCCACTCTGCCGCGATTGTTTTGGCTTGGTCCTCCCCGAAAGATTCGGTCAATTTTTTGGCAATTGATTCCGTGGAGAGGAGAGTGCCGTAAGCATCAAAGGCGACTACAATGTTGCTGGACGCCATGGTGGATCTCGGACGAGGATGGGCTTCTCCGTGCTTTGGTGGGAGGGAACTCTCTCGTCGCTCTATTGATGAACGATGCAGGTATCCTTGATTATTGAAATGTACGAATCGTGATGCCAACAGCCCACTACTACTAGTAGTACCTACCACCTACCTAGGTACCTACGTAGTAGGCGGTCACGGCGGGGTGGTGGCCGGCCGAAGGGGCGAAGGGGCGAAGGGCCTTCGGCGAGTCTTTCCAAGGTTGTGATACGAGGGACTCGCTCTCGTCGCTCTATTGATGAATGATGCTCCCATTGTACCGCGGAACATCAAACTCTTGTTAACTACCTACACTAATACTCGAAATAAATCTGGTGCGGGCATCGTTGGGCTGGACAATATGCGCTCCTCCAGGACCTCCCGCATTCCAGTTGTTCTTGTCACGTGCTTGTCACGTGCCTGACTGGCGAGTGGCTCGTGCTTTGACATTGGACAACGTGACATCGCGGACATCTTGCTGCCATTTGCTCACATCTAACCAACCCAAGCGCCCATAAACATTGCGAAGTGACTTCAGAATGGCCGACGAGGACGGCCCCTCTTACATCGACTACGAGGCGTTCCTCGACCCGTCATTTTCGCCCACCGCCTTCGCCAACACCCTCGTCCTAGCCACCAATAACCCTTCCGACACGCCACTCGATCTCTCGACTCCACTCTCTCGTGTACTGTTCGATGTGCAAGAAGTAGACACACACATAGACACACTGTCCACCAGATCTGCTCTGCCACTCATCGAGTACTCCAAAGACACTGCTGCAGCAAGCTCCCGCATCCTCTCCGAAGTTGAGGCTCAAGTCGCCAGTCTTACCGAGAGCTACAAGGCGCTGGAAAAGGAGGTTGTTGACCGCTATGAAGCTGCTGCCCAGGTCCAAATTGCCGCCGAGAGGCTGTGTCAGACATTGAAGCTCGGACGAGCGGTGGGAAGGTGCCTGACTTTGGGCAGACAGCTCGAGCTTCAAGTATCCGAGATCAATGGCAGTGCTTCGAACAAGAGAGGCGACCACCGTGCTATGGTCAGGTCGTCCAACACGCTCCTGTCTGTGCGGCAATTGCTTGCTGCGTTGAACCCTGGTGACGAAGGGGAAGGCTTGAACAGAATCAATGTCATCAACACCTTGAAAACCGACTTCCTCGGTCCCACCGAGCGGAACATTCTCAATCGCTCCCAGCAGATCGTCCGGGAATTCTCCATGTCCTCGCTGTTAGCGTCCAATGCATCGGGGACCGGATCAGGTGCACAAAGTGGAGCACCATCCACCTTTGCACAGACAGAAGATACGAAATCCCGAGCAACGTCTGCTCTCCTAACCTTATACCTCCTGTCTCCACCATCAACTACCAACAAAGGCTCAACCTTCGATGCCGCCCTCCTTGTCTCCTCCCTTCAAGATTACCTCCGAACCGCGCTCAAATCCTCCCTCGCGGCCCTCGCACGCGCCCTAGCCACCCTCCCCACCCTCGATCGCACACTCCTTGAAGTATCGGCACGCTGCCAAAACATCGTCGCTCTCGAAGCGCTCCTCGAATCCATAAAGCCGCCCCCACATTTCCTCCTCGAGTCTAGCACCCTCACCCCGCCCTCAAACTTCCTGCAGCCGCTGCTGCAGTCGCTCGACACGTCGAGCTTGCCCTCCTATTTCTGGCGCAGTCTCGCATCCTCGCTATCAGCGCGGGTCCAGGAGATTCTGAGCAAAGGCGGGGTCAGTGCGAGGACTTTGCGAAGCAATAAGGAGCGCGTGCGCGATTCTATCCGCACTTGCGTCAGCAGGGGTTCTAAACTTCCTGCGAATGCCTCGGGACGGGGCAAGGAGGGGAAAGCGCAAAGTGTGGGGAATTGGGAGAGGGAGGCTGCGGTTATGGTGCAGAGTGTGATGGGGCCATTGGGACGATGACTGCAGGTGGACAATCACGATATTGAGATATGAAAACGGATCAACTATACGCCTAGATGGCTTGTACATTATAAGGATACCCGACTACAAAGTCATGTTGGTTTGGACCGCCTTTTTGGGATGCCCGAGGCACCTCACCCGAGGCATCTCACCTCACTGTCTCGAAATGGAAACAACCTGCAAACACTACGGGTCCATCAACGGCTCGGATTTCCTCCTCTTCTCACCTCCCTTTCGATCTCTCACGATTTCATGCTCACACACTCCTCCACCCCCCTCACCTCCTGCCTCCCAAGCCGCCCTAACCAAACCCCAACACGTCTGATCCAAAAAGCGCTCACCACCCAAACTCGGCTTCCAAATTGCGCCCCTCATCGAGCCCTCAAATGAGAACCCAGCGCGCTGAAGAGTTTTTTCTGAAGCGGTATGGCCATTGAAGACGAGAGCGTAGAGCCTGTTGAAGCGGGAAATGGTGGGCCAGGTACTGCGGGTGAAGGCGTAGGTGGTGAAGGCTTTGAGGATCTGGGGTCGGAGAGCTATGGTCAGTGGCATGAGATGGATGAGAGCAAATGTATATGAAGAGGTCGATGGTTGAGGAGTGAAGCTGGCTAGAGCTTTGCATGCATGGTATGATGGTGGGAAGTGATCTTGCCCGTTCTATAGCCCAGCACATTTGACGTGACCGGAATTCGCCTTTGGACGTCGGGCTCTCCCTCGATCCCAAGCATCAAACCGCAAGCCGCAGCTTCGCTGGCCAATATTTCCCAGCTCCCTCAAGCACGGCCAAAAAAACTCATACGGAACAGGGAACTTACCTCGACCATAGCCCCGCTCCCCCAATAAGCTCTTCCAAGCCAATACCCAACCTCGGCGCCGAATCTCTGCACATCCACCCCCGGCTTCAACCCGATCCCACCAACCGCAATTCCCATGTCGGCCCTCGCATCGATAAGGGCGAAATGCATGTACCCTTCAGGCTCGCCCGCGGTCGCGACCTTGATCCAGCTTTCAGCGGAGGCGACGGTGTAGGGGGATGGGAAGGCGTCGGTCATGTAGCGGGCGATGGCCGGGTCATTGGCGTGGTGGGAGATGGAAAGAGCATCGAGAGGGTGGTATATGCGGATTTGGAAGTGCTTGGGGTGGGATGTGGTTGGAGGAATGTCGACGAAGGGTTTTAGAGAGCGGAGAGTTGCGTGTTGGGAGGGGGTGTAGCCTAGCTCTGCTGGGGTAGGGCTGGGGCTTTGGAAGGGTGAGGAGGTTGGCATTGTGGATGGCACGTTGAAAAGCTCCAGACACCCCGATAGAGATGAGAAGGGTTGGAATTAGGAGGTACCTTGGAGTAGACGGTCTTTTTGAATGAGGATGTTTGGACCTCTGAGTCAGAGATGTTGAGTGGAACCTCAGTCTTGCAAACACTACGTTCGTTAGGACTACAGAAAGAGGAAGCCAAAAATTTCGTTTCGAAGGAGACTTTTAGATGAACAGTCGAGTTTGCTTGACACTGAAACGTGGAAAGAAAGACAAAATTCATTCGGGTACAGCAACGTTACTGTCGAGCTGAGTTGACGCAAATGAGAAGAAATTGTATCATGAGCGTCAAATTCGGCGCTCGGCGCCCGTATCTCCACTGTCTTCGTCCAGGCAAGAGGGGCAACAAATGGGGACATGCATATTCTAGAAGCAGCTGAAGAGTTGGAAGTGAGTTGAAGGTTGTGAGGCCATGTCGGGTGAGGAGGGGAGGGGAGGCTGAGGCTCGGGCTCGGGCTCGGGCTGAGGTTGTGGTTGACTCTACAGGCATGACTCGCTGCATCTCCATCGAGTGCAGTCTCACGTGATCTTACGAGTCAGACAAGAAGACAAGCGTCATCGATAAAGAAGACGCTGTGGAGTCTGAACGCTCAGCGCACTGGTGACTGCAGTGCCCAAGGACGGAACTTAACCTTACTTATCACTGGACGTGGAACCCTCAGCTCGCTCAAGGAAGATGGGTCTGTCTTCTGTCTCCAAGGTTCAAGGGCTCCACACTGCCACAGGCTCCCGTCCTTTATGATGCCCACAATCTCCCGCACATGCTTGCCGCCAGGAACGGAAGCGAGCTAATGCACCCGTCTTCCAGACGACAGCATCTCACTGCTCACTTCCTCGCGCTCCTCGCGCTCCTCTCTCCCAACTCTCGTCTTCTTCAGGCAATCATCTTCATCCTTCCTTCACCTGCCTCCTTCCCCCCGCCCTCCCCTACCTCGCCCAACCGGCCTCTTCGGGTTTCGTCCGTCTTCGGCCGCCTATGCCGCTTCGACCGTCACGCCAACTCCCACCCCGAGACAGCCCTGTGCTCAGGTGACAACGCCGAGTGGAACGAAACGGCAAGGTCAAGAACAACGAGCACGAGATAGGCCATACCCAGGTGGAGGCTCCGGTCAGCGCCTCGCCGTCATACAACTACACCACCAACAATACATAGCTGCCTCTTGCAACACGAAGACTACTACTACGCTGTGAACATATCCTCCAGTGCTGCAATGGCCACCCAGGCCCACTGTGCGTACTGCTTCGAGAGCTTGTCGGCTAACTTGGAAAAGAGGACGCCGCTCAGCCTGCAACAGGTGGAGGACTTGTGGGAAGAGTACAAGCATGCAAGCGAAGAGGCACTTGCAGACACAGAAATGAAAGACGTTGCCGATGAGCCTTCCGTGAAGCCACCAGCTGCCAATCGTTTGGTAGTACCAAGTCCGTCCTCATCTTCAGTACCATCTGCATCCTCTTCTACGCCCTCTTTGACTGCTGGCTCTTCTGCTGCTTCCAAGTCTTCCTCCCGATCATCCTTGTTCTCCTTCAAGCGCTCAAAGAAGAACAAGTCAAGCTCGGATCTTGACGAACATCCGCTCTTTGTAACATGGAATACCATCAGTAGGAGTGGAAACAAAAGTCTGCGCGGTTGCATAGGCACCTTCGAGGCACAAGAACTGAGTGAGGGCCTACGAAGCTATGCGCTTACATCGTACGTTTGCCCAAGTCTACCAAGAAAACTATGCGCAGTGCATGTCTGACCCTCTTCGCTCTGCCCGCAGTGCCTTGGATGACCACCGCTTCTCTCCTATCTCCGCTCGCGAACTCCAAACCCTCGAATGCGCCGTCACCCTCCTCACCGACTTTGAAACCGCACCTTCGCCCATGTCGTGGGAAATCGGCAAGCACGGCTTGCGCATCTCGTTCAACTACCACGGCCGGCGCTACGGTGCGACTTACCTCCCCGACGTGGCACGCGAGCAAGGCTGGACGAAGGAGGAGACACTGGTCAGCTTGATGCGGAAGGCCGGATGGAGCGGTCGCAAGGAGGAGTGGTCAAAGGTGGCTGACTTGAATGTGGTGAGGTATCAAGGGCTCAAGGTAGATGTGGACTACAAGGAGTGGAGAGATTGGAGGGACTGGGTGGAAGAGACGGGTCGAGAGTAGGGAGGGTTTGGATGGAATGTCCTTCGGTCATGCAAGAGCGAAGAATGGGACTGGATCCATTCCTCAGTCACGGCGTCAGCGTTGGGGTTGTCGGTCTTTTCCCTTGGGCATAAGTGGGACTAATGTGAATGGCGATTTTCGCCGTCATGATTTACGAGCGTCGACGAAACGAAAGCGATTTTCGGCATGCTCAACTCTAATAGATTCACGACTGTGGGATTTGCAAATAAAATCATCACACAATATCGACTGATTCCCCCTGTTCCTTTAGCGATCTATAAGGCATCGTAACGTATGGGCTTGGGATCACTCCTGAAGATTCAGTTAATTCTCAGAACAAGCAAATTGTCATTTCATCGAAAGCGAGAGGGACATGCCTTAGGTAGTCAGGGGTTCGTCTTGGGAGCAAACTCGAAAAGTATTTGCAGTGCCTTTGGTCATGCCCTAGATCCCAACTGCGCCGTGCATTGGGGAGGCTGGGGATTCATTGAATAGAGCAAGTGTTGTTGAGGAAGAGCCAAACTTACGTTAACTTCTGCCAGATGCTCCTGTAAAAGAACGAGTGTCGGCGGTCTGAATTGCACGCACCGTGCTTGAAAAGTTCCGAAGGAAGGAAGGTTCTAACGGGAAAAGAAAAAAAAAAAAGAAGACAAAAAAAAGACAAAAAAAAGTTGTTCAGAATTGACTCTGAGGTTGGTTTCCAAAGAATGGGTGAATAGGAGTTTCGGGAGATCCACGGCTACTTCTGGTAAAAGGCAAGAAATAGATTCTTTAGATCTTCCCGTCCCACCAAGTCTTGGCTGTCTGAACATTTTCATATAGCAATCGCTTTTTCTGCAGGCAGCCACAGCAGTCAGCCCCGACGTTCCATTGGCCAGCCCTACCAACTTCAACTTCAACTGCAACTTCAGCATTCTCCTGTCCGAGATATATTGCTTCCTTATGTCATTCACGCCCATGTTTCCCCCAACTACCCTGTCACAGCTGCCGCTCTCTTCAACCTGAGGATGCAAACTTGTCTCGCTACGGCGTAGCCCTTGGGTGCCGCTGCGTACGCCCAGCCTTGCCTCCAGGTCAACTCCTGGTCACACAGCTCCAGCAAGGCACAACACTTCGAACACACTCGGTACGCACTACCCAGCCTTTTCACGTCCAAGGCTCGAAGCCGGCTGTACTCGGTCCAAAGTTCAGTCAATTAAGAAAGGAGGCTTTCATTGCAGCAGCCATTAGTGCCATGTCAGTTATTCGTTCCTGAAGACGAAAACCAGATCAAATCCGGGAGCGCGATACGACTCGTCTCTGTACCTGCGCCTTTTAATCTATTCAAGAGGCACCGTGGTCAGCCCGAGTAGCAATCTCCCCATATACCCATATACCCATGGATCATGTCCGGCCCTTAGCTCCACCACAGCCGGCTGTCTCTTCCATCGACTGCGACCCAAGGTCCTCTGCCTCAGCCATCCAACCTCTGGCCTAGACCGTACGCCGGAAATGAGCACAGTATATCTTTAGCTCTCTCACTGCTCCAAACACTCGCAGGATCGCTGATGTCTTGGTAGGCGAGCCTGGACCTCAGTGCTTCGGCTCCAGCCTCCAGCCGGTGTTCATGTTGGTCTTTCATGAGAAACGTTGGTCTTGAATTTTGGTGCCGCTCGGGACAAGAACTTCTCCACACATCTCCCCACAGCCTGCTCGGGTTACCAACAAGAGCTCCATCGGGCCCCGCTGCAAAGTGGAAGCTCACTGCTCAGGGCCACGAGCAGGAGCAGGAGCAGGGAAAGTGTGATCCGCTCCGGGAGCAGTGATCCGGTACTCATCAATATCGGATCTCTGGGTTCTCCTACTGGCACTCGCCTGGCGAGCAGAGGAGCTCCCTGTAGGGTTGATGTAAGATTCTCTTGTGACCTTGGTCAAATCTCCGCATTTTCGTAGTATTTTCGTCCTTTCTCTCTGTACCATTGGCGGGTTTACCCCCATGTTAAACCTCATATCTCCTGCCCTCTGGGTTGCCCGTCTGTCCCTTACAGTAGTGCGTGCACCATGCACTCTCTGCAGCGTCACCGTCCACAGGACCCAACTTGTTGCCTATCTTTAATAAGGGACTTATGTCTTCTTACTCCGCCTCCTGGTGAGCGACTCTTTCTCTCCCCATCCGTGCTTCATCTGCCTTTTGTGCTCCTGGCCGGGCTGCACTTCAGTTTTACATTCTTTGAATCTATTGTCGAGACCTTCTCTCCCTTCGTGCAACCCGCCATCTACAGTCTTTACCCAATTGGGTGCAGCTCAGCAATTTTCAACATTCCTCAGCGACAGCTGTCAACAAATCCAGGAACCCGGCCATTCACACGTGACAGCTCGCATAACTCTTTCAGTCACCTGGCAGACGCCGACTTTTGTAAGTATTCCATGCTTCTTTCGATCACTCATGCAACCGCACCACATGCTCTCCAGATCTAGACTTCGGCACCACCCGACACACTCACTTTCATCGTTGCAACTGCACAAAGCTTTGGCTTACCTCATTCACTAACGCCGCTGGCCGGCTTGCGTAGTCCTTTCCAGTTTCTGGCATCCCTATCCCTCGAGCTTGACGCTCGGATTTCTTCACCATGAAGGCCGGCTTCTTCAACATCGTTGCATTTTCTCTCATCAGCCTGGCTGCTGCACAACCCCATGGTAAGTGTTTCCTCCTGATGGCTCCAACAAGCGTTGAACACAAAGCAGGCCACAAGCATCATCATGAGAAGCGTGATGTCGTCACCGTCACCAATTATGTGACTGCACAGCAACCTGAGGCTGTCATCTACTACGACCACAAGGGCAATGTCGCTTTCACCTCATATTTGAATGGACCGGGCCCTACTGCGGCGCCCACCGCTCCTCAGGCGCCTGTGCCCTCAGCCCCTACGCCTGTGGCAGAGCCCGCAACAACACCGACGCCAGATCCGTCCGAAGGTCATATCGCTCCCTCTCCCCCCGCAGCCCCAGTAATCCCCCCTCCACCGGCACCTCCGCCAGCTGACAAGGATGGCAACATCCCCAAACCCGTTCCCACCGGCGATTCCAATGGCTTCATCTCCTGGCCCAAGCCCAAGCCGCATCCGCAGCCACCAGTCTCCAACAAGGGTCTTGGAATTTCCTATTCCGCCTATGTGAACCGTGGACACATCATCGGCGACTGCAAAACCAAAGACGAAGTCCGTGAAGACATTGAAAAACTCTCCTCTTACGCCTTCGTCCGCGTCTACGGTACCGACTGCGACCAGCTCTCCAAAGTCTTAGCCGCGACTCGGCCACTCGGTATGAAAGTCTTCGCCGGCGTCTACGACCTCAAGAGCGTCAGCGAGGAGACACAGGAGCTCATTGATGCCGTCAACGCCGCCGAAGGTGGCTGGGATAATATCGACACAGTCAGCATCGGCAACGAAGACATCAACCGCGGCGCCGCTACCGTCTCCGCCGTCATTTCAGCAACCAACAGCGCGAGGGGTCAGCTTAGAGCGGCAGGCTGGACGGGCCCGATTGTCCATGTCGAGACCTTTAACCAATACCTCGCCAACCCCGAAATCTGCGCCATTTCCGATTACGCCGCCGCAAACTGCCATGCCTTCTTCGATCCGACAGTACGCGCCGAGTTCGCCGGCGAGTACGTCTGGGGGCAAGCGCTCCGCGTCGCGCTGGCGTGTGGAGGTAAGCCAGTCACCATCACGGAGAGCGGTTGGCCGTGGAATGGCGAAACGGATGGCCTTGCGGTGCCGAGTCGTGAGAATCAGGAGAAGGCAGTGGCGAGCTTGAAGAGGGTTTTCAAGAGCAATTTAGTGCTTTTCTCGGCGTTCAATGATCCGTGGAAGGTGGATCAACCAGGTACCTTTAACGCGGAGAAATATTGGGGCTTTTTGGGGGATGGGGCCAGTTAGGTTGAGAAGGGAGAAAGGCGACTGTTGTTTGTTGTCGTGTGCGAGGCTATTGGTTGATTCACTTCTGTGGGAGAGGTATTGGCAAAAATGAGGCAATGCTCTCGTTGCCAGGATTGTTGTCAGAACGCCTTTTTTTCCCTTCCACGTTCCGCATGGCGCATCGACTGGTGTCCGTTTTCTTACTTTGTCATTTTATCCTTATCCTTGAAAGCATCAGCTGTACTTGTATAAAATGAAGCATATTGCCAGCTGGGAGGGAGGGCGTTTCGAAGGCAACGTCATCAGCATCTTTAGGTGGATGGGTTGGTGGATGGATAAGGGGGTTTCAGTCGGTCGTATATACGATGGTATGAACTGCAATGAAATTGGATGCAACAATTTTTGTTTCTTGAGATCGAGTGGGTGCTGTTCTATGATGTGCCAGTTGATCAATACTGTTTGAATTGGAGGTGAGCATCAGGTAAACGCTCAATTAGAAAACAAGCTCTTCGGTAGTTGTTGATAGAAGCTCTTTATTCCAGAGCTGTCCGAAATAAACTCTCGACGTATCGGTTCGCGGTGTCAGCTCGCAGTTCCAGGCAAACAGGTACAGGCTTCTAAGGGCTATTAAATTCCTTTTGAAGTCATCCAGGGGTGAGCCATTACCTTTTTTGCCATGCCGTTCAAGCGCAATATGATCAATTCCTCCAAGCCGTGTAGGTTTAAGGGACGTCTCCAAACTCTGCTCATTTACCCAGCGATGAGCGAAAGTTGACCCTTTCACGGTTAATGGACAACGCTTCGACTGACGGCGATCTCTGATTCCCCAAGGTAATCAGCGGCAGAGATAACGGATACTCATCGAAGTCTTTCAGTGGTAGTTCTCCAAGTATTACCGTCTTTTAAAAGTCTCGAGTCTTGAAGCCCATAAATATACGCCAGACAGCAAAACACGTTTCGAAGTAGTCACACAAAGGTTGAGCAAGTCAGAAATAGCCAGCACTGATGAGAAAGAGGGGCAAGGGGTAATCTTCTGTTTTGATATTGATGGGGAGTAATCTAAGAGACAAATATTTCTTCCAAGCTGTTCAGAGGCAGGGGCCCGGGGGTAATCTCACATAGTGCCCCCAAGCCGACGTGTCAGAAATGTGCGACAGCAACCAGCTACATCGTCAAATTCCCAAGACACTCACGGGTAATACTGCCAGCACTATACTACAACTGCAAAAAGTAAATCCAGCAAGCTTAAAAATACAGCTACTCCTCCTCCATTCCCCACTACCACCCCAAGTCCTCAAAGCTTGCCTTCTTCTCAAATGCATCCATCTCCCCATCAAGCCCCACTACCCTAATCTTCCACCTCACGGACTGTTAAATCATTCCTTAGCAATGCCTTGAAGTCATAACCGTTAGCCTCGTCCGATTGATCCAAAAGGTGTTGGGTATCAAGCCTATCCGCGAACAAATGGCAGAAACGCCAGACTCCGAGGAAATGTCCTTTCCATTGGATTCTTGGTCGGGGAAAGGGGGCAGGTCAGGCGGAGGCGAGCGTGGTGTAACGTACTTATTTTTCTTGGCCTCGGGCTTGTAGTCCAAAGTGTCCTGGACGGACTCGAGATTCTCAAAGCGCTTGCGCTTATTGGCGCTTTTGTTCCGCTGGATACTTTCGTATTGGGCTTGCTGCTCGTCTACAATATGCTTCTGGACGATGTCGTTGCGGGATAGTGGTGATGGTGGGGTTGGTTGGGAGGAGTAAGCGGCAACCTTGGAACTCAAAGCCTTGATACGGGAAGATATTTCGGCAATTCTGGCGGCACTGGGGCCATTTCCCTTTCCTTTCCCAGTACCCTCTCTGCAAGCCTAGGGAGGATTGTCAGTTCTTATTGAAAGGAAGCTGGATCGACACCGTCCAAGACCTCTGCTTGCGCCATCCCTCCCATGTCGGTGTCATCTGGGATGCTCTCGACCACCACGCGCTTGAGTGGTTCGGTTAGCTCGAGGATCTTGTTCGCGTCCACGTAGATGACATAGTATGCGGTCGCCGGCGTGAATGCGGTCTGCTCCTGCTGGAGGATCTCCTTGGTGTCTTGGACCTCCGTCACGCGATTGTCATTGTAGAGACGCCACATGTTGTTTTCGTGGTCTTTGATATACACCTTGTAGTGTCCTCCGCCGGTGCCGCCGATGTGCTTGAACACCGCGTGCAATGCGTACGGATGCGACTTGAGATCGCGGAATTGGTTCTCGAGGAGGCTTTGTAGTTCAGAAATGCGAATTTGGATCTCGTCGATCTCCTTCTGGATGCCTCTGGCCTGATTTCGAAGCATGCCTGGCAGTTCCTCTGGGACGCTCCGGTCCACATCCACCAGCGTCTCGCGAGCCTCGTCCGACGCTACACTCTCCAGAAATTCGGCGATGATGTTCAAGCGCCTCGGAAGAGGTTCGCTGTCACCTTTGCTCTCGAGAAGACGAGCCAGAACCTCCTCTCGTTTGGCCAATTCGGCTTTCCAGGCCCAGGACTGCTTGCGCATCTCCAACAAGTCAGGGTTCCCGGATTCCATATAGCGGTCCATGTAGATCGTCTCATCCAGCTCTACGAGACCTTCGTTCTTGACTTGGGAACTCGTTTCGGTGTTGTAGACGGCTCTGTTGATGAAGATCTGGAGGATGGGGGGTATTTTGCGAATGGTGCAGAAGCGCTTGATACGTTTGCCATCAAGCATGGTTTGCTCCAGTTCGAAGGGCACATCAAGCGCGGTGTAGATGTGCTGGGTCGTTGGCTTTGCGAAGATCTTGATATCAAGAAACGCCTCCACTTTGTCGTTCTTGTTGTCCGTTCCTTGAGTATATACCCACGTTCCATAGAACAGCTCCCGCAGGAAATCTGTCTGTCCTCCATTGTCTGTAGCATCCTTTGACTTGAGTGCACATTGGAGCTGGAAAATGACACTCTCATGAGCCTCGGTCACATCATGTTGCCTAGCAGTGAACTCAATATCCTCTTTCACGCTCTTCTTAGTATTGGTGTCCCGCTCCTTGGCAGTTGGCCGTGGGGGGACTGGCGGAGCCCTAGAAGGTTGTTCAGGCTTGATCTCTGCCATCTCGAGGACAGCGTCGCCTCCCATAGATACATCGGCATTTGGAGGGGTGGGAGGTAGAAGCTTGGAGCTGGAGTCATGGGAATCGGCTGGTTGTCCTCCGATCAGATCGGGGATCGCGTCGTCTACAAGTGTGATTTCGCTGCTGCGTCTGCCGTCCTTGTTGCCGTTCGCATTCAGAGCTTCCTGCATGTAGATATCCTGCTTAGGAGAGTCCGGCTTGGAGGTGTCTTGTTCTTCATCTTTCTCCAAATGCGGCGGGAGAGCGGGACCTAGGAGAGGTTGTCCGTTCAGAGATCCGATACCGCGGTTGGGGGCAACGCTGATCGACGAGCTTCGCCTGGTGGGAGGAGGGAGTGCCAAGACAGCCAGCCTCTCCGTGGGCCTGACCTGATAGCTAGCCACTGTGATCATCTCGGTGAAGAGCGATCGGAGCTCTTCAGCCAGGTCTTGACCGCGCTTGACCTCTTTCAAGGACACATTGCGGCCGCCGACTTTCCGGGACCGAATGTTCTCGAGAGTCGCGTCGACCTTGTGCTCGTCGAATTGGATGACCAGCTCGCGGAGGGGCTTGACGGAGAAATAGTATTGGAGGAGGCTGTTGAGGTAGCACGTGTTGCCGATGTTCTCCAATCCAACAGGCCAGTCACCGACGGGATAAGCGCGCGCTGGCTCTTCTTCCTGCGATTTGTTCCCGGCGTCTCCAGGCCCTTTCAAGATGCGCGCGTAAGCAAGCTCGTACTGTTCCTTTTGCCACGGGTTGTCGTCGCTGAAAGCCAAGACAGCAGCATGGAGGGTTAGCGGGTCTGGGACGGTCGCTGGGTCGACACCGAGCTTGGTGCACGCAGCTTCGAAGTCCATCTCGGGCTGAAACTCGCCTGTAGCAAGTACGCTTCTCAGTGCGTCGCTGTTGCGGTGGTCGGCGATGAGTTCAAGAGCTTTGCGAGCGGTGGATGATGAGGCGGGATCGTCTTGGCTCTGTGAGACGGCGTGTCAGTCGCTGAGGTTGACGTTGCCGTGGCGTGCAAAGCAAGTTGGTGTTAAAAGGAAGATGGAGCGTCAATGTAAACAACAGGTGCCCGAACCTTTAAAAAGGCGGAGGCCCGTACCTGGTTTTTGGGGGTGGTTTGCTGATAACAAAAGTGGATGGGTGCGTGCAGAGAGAGGTTTGTCTGGTTTGGAGTTGGGAGGGAGAGAAGGTGCACTTGGTTGGGGGAGGTGTGGAGGTAGCTTTCAGACCGCGCACGTGACCATGCCAAGATCCCCAAAAGGGGGAACACGAAAGCATCGCATGCTCACCGAGACTCCCGCTTACATTCACCTAGATAGAGCAAAGAAAGAGATATTGAGGGCTCACCTTCACATTGAAAAGGTTTGATATCCATTCATCGCCGACTTCGTGTGACGCTCCAAGGTATTCGTACGCCTGCTCGACTGTCTCCACCGCTGTGATATGTAAGTTTGACACTGTTAGAGACGTGGAAACACGCAAAAACCATACCTTGGGCAGCAGCACTCTGTAACGACGTACTTCTGCGGCTCTGTGCGATTATGCTGAGCGATTGGCGGAGCTCCGCCTGCCTCGAAGGGCTGACATCTGAATACATGGACTTGAATATGCCCAGAATGTGATCATCCGAGTACACGGGCTCCGCACCGAGATCTCTATATGCATTTTGCAGATCCTTCTGGCTGACATGGCCCTCAGATTGGAGTAAAGCTACCTTCATGTTCAAGTCTTCACTGGTCCTACTATTGGCAATGGCGCTCAAGGCGTCGAAATAGTACGAAGTCCGCATGGGATCGCATTGAGCCTGACGATCGTAGGCAAAGATGATCAGACTGTCCGAGAAGTTGCCAAGAGCTCCAAGAACTGCATACTCCGGAATCTCCGTTTTTGAAGCTTCAGACCTCCGTGTAAGAGGCAACTTGTCGTAGTTTTGAGCTGCCAGGCAGCGCTCAAAGAAGGGAAATGCAAGGACAGGGTTAAAGCGGAAATGCCTGAGATTGCCTGTGGTGGCAAGGGGGTATTTACTCAGAAGGATTTGGAGCTCAATAAAGAATTCCTCCACATAAGACCGGTTATCAGGCGTGCTCGCTTCAGTCAAGGCCAGTTCTGGGATAGTCCAGCCCCCTTCCGTCCGAGTGAAAGACAAGCTTCTGAGCATGTCATCGCAGTCCTCACCGAGAGCAACCAAGAATTTCTTGTTTTTGGCGGGTACCGTTTTGCCACTACCAGCCGGACTGTCGAGGCCGTCTTGGAGATATGCTTGAAGGACGTGGAGTATCTCGTACGGCGGCAAGGCAACCAAGTCATTGCACCGTTCAGGCTCGATGATTTGAGCATGTTGTAGCCTCGATTTCAGAATATCGATGTTGGTAAGCCGCGTGACATATTCTGGCGTGACTCGAGGGGGAGAATGTATTATCGACAAAACCCCGGGACAAGCCATGGCTGTACATTTGAATACGTGAAGTACCCCCCTCTTAGACAGCACTTCTCGGCGGCCGGCGTCTTGCTTGCTTGCGTCGTCGTCATACACAAAGTGATGGAGTGGATTGCCTTCGTTGACACATGGCGACGTCTTGTGCGGGTCATGCCTGTAGTCCATTACGAGGTTGACATGGCATCGGCACTCTTGACACACGGCAGAGGCAAAGTAGAGAGATTCGCTGTCCGGCCTACTGTCCTTGGGTGGCTCTTTTGTCTGAGACGTATTGATGATATAGACATGGCGGCAACTGCCCTCTGGTACTAATGTTCCTCCAGCTTCTGCCCACCGTGGTGCGTCTCGAAGGATGTCCCACTGGCCCGTGTTTTCTGCATTGCCTGGATCGTATAGGAGGAAATCTTGAAGGAGGCGGGGGGCGGTTTTTCCTGGGAGAAGCATTTTGATTAGAGGCATTCCTGGCTTTCAAAGACAGGGAGAGGGAGCAGACCTGGACGACTAGACATGACCCTATGCGCTTTTGGTGGCTCGGAATACGGACTTTATGGAGAGGTAATGTATAGGATTATATATATTGGTTCGCGACAGCAGAGAGGAGTTCGCAGTAGGTAGTCAGGCAGTATATGAGGGCTGGTGACAGAAATGCGATGGTGTCCGCCTTCGCAACGGCACCAGCGTGCACGCAGCCGTCTGGCCGTTGTTGGTCACTTGGAATGGGTCATGAGTGGAAGATGGGTTTAGAAAGCAGAGCTACAATAGATAGTGACTGTCGAGCTTGGTAAGCCACACAAAGGAGACGGCGCGCAGCTTCCGAGGAGTGGGACTGGAGGAGAGTAGGTATGAAGGCTGTAAGCCCTGGTCTACACCTCGTCTCACTCTCCGGGCGACTCGACGACAAATTAGCCGCCGTAGAAGCCTTGGCAGCGCGCCTAGAGGTACGGAGCACAGGGCAGGTACCCAGGCGCGCTTAGCATCTGGCGCGACCTGCAACCCGCGACCCGCAACCTCTCACCTCCGCTCCGACCTCGATCCACAGCCCGACCCCCTCCAATCGACCGCACCATTCCCCACCATGGCCGAAGAGACGGTATACCACCCCAAGGATGCCATCGGCGTAACTGGACAAGCCGTTCTGGTCACGGGAACTGCTGGATTGTTCCTGTCGGCCGTCCAGAACGCCCTCGCGAAGCAGAATGTCGGTGCCATGGGAGTGTTTACGAGGACGGGAGGAACTGCTGCTGTCTACGGTAGGCATTAGATCCGCTGCATCAATGCGGTGCTTGTCAATTCAGCTCGGCTGATCAACCGCAGCTGGCATGGGAGCGGGATATGCCTTCACGCGAGCCGCGAGCGCCAATCTCCGCCAGAAGGACGATACGTACAACACGATGATTGGAGGTTTCACTGCCGGAGCACTGCTGGGACTGAAGAGTGCGTGACAAGATTGGTCCAAAGGAAGATACCATCGGGCTAATCAACGTAACAGGGGGTGGATCTCCAGCTATCGTGGGCTATGGAACAGGAGTGGCCATTGTCCTCGGACTCTTCGACTACGGCGGTGCCAGTCTATGGGGATACCCAAAAGACCCTTTGGTGGATGAAGTCGCGAGGAAAGAACACCTCAGGAAGAACCGGCGGAGATCAGTGGAGGAGACGATTGCTGAGTTGGGCGAGGGCAGAGGTAATGATTTTTGTCGTCCTTTTGACTACACCTTGCTAACAACCAAAGGCATATACGGCCCCGGCTATGAAGAGAGGCGGCGTGAACGGATAAAGCAGAATTACGGCATCGATGTGGCGCCATAGACTTTCTCGTCCCGTTTTCTTTGTTTCTGATTCCATCCATGCTAGGCACGAGGACGCCGGCCTGAAGCTGGTTCATTCCAACTTGGGATCACAGGCTGGTTGTAAGTAGACTGTGCTCTGCGCAAACTTGTGTATATGACAAATCCCATCCAAAAAAAGCATCACTCATGGAACTGCGATCAAGTGGACGGCACATGAGCGAGCTAGTCACCTACGTAGACAGCGAAAAATCCTACTTCCTCTTCCCAACAACCTTGTCCATTTCCCTCTCATCCTTAACAAACAACCCACAGCCCAGAACAACCCCACCAATCCACCACGCTGGCCACCAAACTAACCAGACAACTACCTGCGTCCACAGTCCCGAGACGTGCCACCCCCAGCTCGCCCTGACCAGAATCTCCACGACCTTTCCCACGACCTTGCTCCAACCCCTCTGCCACGTCCCGTCCACAAGCGCACATACCACCACCAGGACCACCGGCGGCGCTGTCAGAACCAGTAGCGTCACGGACAGCAGGAGTTTCGGCGAGGAACGGGAGGAAATAGGGCGGATGAAGGAGAGGGGCGCACTGAGAAGGCCGAGGAGGAGAGACAGTGAGAAGTTTAGGGTTGCAAGGGTGGAGAGGGAGGTAGAGAGAAGAAGCAGCGAGAGCGATTGGATGAGCGAGAGAGTGCGGGGGGTAAGTTGGGCGTGGAGGGGCGTGGAGAGCAGGAGGGATGTGGTGAGTGGAGGAAGGGCAAGGGTGGAAATGAGGAGGACTGCTGTTGTTGTAGGTAAGGACTGTGGGAATGGTTAGTAAGGTTGGGTAATGGGAAGGAGGGGGAGGGTATCTTACGCTCTCTGGGGTGTGGTTGAGAATGTATAAGGGCATGAGACCGAGGAAGTGGAGAATTGAGAGAAGAGCGATAGGAAGGAACATGTTTCGTTCGACAATCTTGAAAGTTGAGGTCGGAACGAGAGCGAGGTCTCCGGATTTCACGATGAGAGTCATTTCGTCCTCTTTTTCTTCTCCTTCGTCGTTCTCATTGCCAGCTTCCTTCCCCTTCTCCTTGGACGACGAGGACGAGGCAATAGTTTTCTTCCCTTTCAAAGGCGAAGTAAGATCGTTCCTCTTAGCAGGCCTTCCACTTTGCACCCACAGGACTATCGCCGTAATGGAGAAGTTCACTGCAAGGAGCATGGCACTGGGCAGATACGTCCCAATGCTCACGAACCGGTTTGCCTGCATCAATAGGTAGAAAAAGAAGCTCTGATGCAAGTGCTCTAGGAGGTTGTTCAGACTCCTGAACAGACTCTCCATGACTCTCCCCAGAGTCATCTCATCGTGCCATCCATCTCCAACGGTTTGAAGCGTAATGGCATCGACATGATACGGGATAAAGCTGCTATGCGGTCCGCTCACGTGACCGAGCCCCTGCTGCACCATTCCACGCAGCATCGTTACGAGGCGGTCTTGGTAGCTGTCATTATGTTTCCACATGCGCTGAAGGGTACATCCCAGTCCCATCTGGCCGCTTGCTATTGACACGGCGGTGTTGAAGAGGTCGAGATTCGGCAGGGCGCCATTTGCCCCATCGTACAGAACGTGTAGTTTGTCGAATCGGTGACCCCAGGGGCCGGCCGGATAATCAATCGCAATAGCGGCTTGGAGGGCTCCAGATTTGAGGGGGAGAGGTGAGATGTTTGGAAAAGGGTTTGTAGAGTGGTATGCGGAAACCCAGGCCGTGGGACCTAGAGTGCTGTCGGGAGGGATGAGAAAGATGATGTCCTTGGACCAGAGTGACCAGCCTGAGAATTGAGTCAGCATGTAATCGTAGTTGAGTAGGGCAAGACGGTATGATGCCCGGAGCGTCGCGGCTGAGCAGGTAGTGTTGGAGAGACAAACGTTTGAAATAGCGAGCCAGAGTCAAAACAAGAGCCACGCCGCTGTAATTGATAACATCGTCCATATTCTTCCAAGCTCCTATCATGACAACAGCTTCAGTAGCATCTGCGCGTGGCCCTTGGAGGATAGCGTATACGTTCTCTCCGGATATCGTCTTTCCGGCGGCCGTATACTCATACTTCTGTCTGGCAACCTTCAATCCGGCATCTTTGAAAATCTCTTCGAGTCTCTGGTTCCTCCTGTACAGCCGATTAGTCCATATACAGATTCGACTTCAAGTCTCAGCCTACTCTTCCATGGAACTCTCCCTCAACCCGAAAACCTCATGTCTGTGTGCGCGAAAGATGTTGTGTTCGCTGCCCCCGAAGTATGTATGGACTTGGCCTGGCAGAAGGGCGTTTTCGGACACATAGGTCTGGCGGGAGTACTCGTTCAATGGCAATAGGAGGAGCCATACCACTCCAACAATGATGCAAAGGGCCGAAAGGTAGGGAGGGATTCTGAGGATATTGGGGTTCCGCCGCGCGGCGAGCAGAGCCCTTGCTGTATATGTGTCAGACTCTGGCTTTGAATAGCGGTTGTAGATTCTGTATACGCACTAAATGCGGACATGATGTAGCTGGGCTGGACTGGACAGCTATGGATGCTACCTCCCGGCGACCATTATGGAATTGAGGCTTCAGCTCCGTACCTAGGCGCGTAAATCCCCGTCGCTCCGTCAGCCCAGGGAGAGAAAACAAAAGTTGGGTAGGTGGGTATTAAATTGCACAATTCCTTTGAAGCTCCATCATCCACCACTCCCCCGGAGAATTGGCGCAGCCGCGCCGCGCGCTTCTTCCCATCTGTGCATCCGCCCTGCGCGCCTCACCACCAACTTCAACCCCGAAGCTCCATTTACCTATATTTCCAGACACCCGCACATGGCCGCAGGAGTCGCAGCCACAAACCTCCAACCGCCTTCACGATGCCCACCGTGCGGCAGTCCCTGCTCTCCTTCAACCCGCGCACCCTGCGCTCCTACATGTACCGCATCCCGCTCTGCACCCGCGGACTCCTCCTCTTGATCCTCGTCCTGTACCTTGCCAGCATACCGCTGCCGTGGATTGTCGAATATGGCGCGTTGAAGCCGAGTTTGGTCAGCTTTGGGAGTAGTAAGAGATCTGCTTTGTCTATGCGATGCTGGATTATTGCGACTGGAGAGGCTACGACCGCACTGTCTCGAGAGAGAAGCACGCGACATCTGGCTGACTGATTCCTGCGCAGTGGTCCGACTGTCGACATTTCCACTCGTGCACAATGGCTTCTTCCATGTCGTGCTTAACCTGCTGGCTCTCGCGCCGCTGTTGGAGAGGTTCGAGGCCGAGTACGGCACGCTTGTCACCTTCATTCTCTTCACCGGCCGTACGTATACCCCCTCGAACACGCAGTGGCGCACTGCTAACTGGACACGAGCCTTCTCTACAATACCCGGCGGCATATACACTCTTGTGGAGAGGTTCATCTTCCACTGGGACACGGCTGTCTGCGGTTCAAGGTAGATTACCAATCCCCTCCTCCGCCCACCTCTTCCCCCTGTCACCGGCGCAAGACAACAAAGAAAGACTCACAGTGACTAACCATCGCACCACCCGCAGCATCTGGATATTCCTTCTCCTCGCCTCCGAGTCCCTCAGTACTTCCACCTCGCACCCGACCTTCACGCTCTCAACACTCCGTATCCCCACCTGGACCACGCCCCTGATTCTCTCTGTCCTCCTTTCTTTCCTGCTCCCGAAAACCTCACTCCTCGGTCATCTTGCCGGTTGCGCCATCGGCTATCTATGGGGTCTCTCCTATATTAAATTCCTAGTTCCGCCAGAGAAGATCCTGCGCTGGATCGAGGGTAAATTGGACTTGATGCGGAGGCTGCCGCACTATGTGAGCGTTGACCGCACGACCTATGGCCGCTATGGGGTTCTACCCAGCAGTGGTGTGGGTGTGGTGAGCGGGGGCATGGGGGCGCCGGTGGTCGAGAGGGCGGATGCTAGGACACCGCTTGTCACTCTCGCGAGGGAGGGCGCTGGGGTTGGACCCGCAGCCGGAGCTGGAGTAGGCGCTGAAGCTGGTGTGGGATTGAGAATGGAGGGAACCACCCAGAGGCTGGGACCCTGAAGAGAATTAGAAACGACAATTTTTCGAGAATGGGCGCGGCGTTGTCGGTCCTGGTTTTGGAAAGAGATGCTTTTGAAGGCTTCTTCGCCGGGGCATGCGTGGGTATCATGTGCATTTGCCGGCGTGGCGATTTGTTTTGGTATTCCATGGAGCTCGGTCTGCCGGGACTGCGTTGGCAGTCATTGTTGTCACATCCGGGAGGGAAAGGGTCAACGGCCATGGAGCATTCTGGCGTTCGTTATGCATGTCTGGATACTGACCACGACATGAACATGTGTTGGAGGTCTTGCCTGTAGATATATAGTGTCTATACCAAAGCGGATTCTGCAATGAATTGTGTCGCCGTCGTTTTTGGAAACATGGTCGACCTGGCGTAGCTGGGAATAATATCTTGAGCTTCTCACATCCAAGCAGACTGGTACGACTCGCAGTCATCGAATCGATAGTTCGGGTATCTATTCGCCTTTCCCTTCGCCTAGTGCTCTGTCCAATCCACGAGTCGTCCAGGCAGAAAGAAAAAATCGAAAGACGGTCCATCTTAGCCGTTTGGAGTCTTCTCTGCACCGGCTCCTTTACTTGACCCTCCCTCACCCTCTCCACCCTCGGCCTTGTCTTTCCTCCGCTGCGCTACGTCCCAGTTGTAGACGCGCGCTGTGGCTACTTCGAGCGTCTATTACAAAAGTCAGTAGCATGTCCGTTTAGGCAATCATTCAACCAAACGTAGAGTGCAGTTGAAACACATTCAACGTTGGATGGGTGAGCGTACCGTGATCTGCTCGCGCAGGAAGTCCAAATCTTCTCCGCAGTTGGAAAGGCCGCTTTGGGCCGAGGACAGGCGAGACTCAAGGAGAGTTTCTGCTTCGGGGATTGGGTAGGCGAGCATGACGTTTGCCTACATAGTAGAGAGGTGATTAGTTGTGTTTCTCATAGCTACGAGTCACGTGGGAAGGAGAGGCGGAAAATGAGGAACAGGTTTGGCGTACCCCTAGCCATAGATACACTTCTTCTGTTGGCGGGACTGTTGCTTTGGCATAGAGGGTATCGTTTAGCTCGAAGGTCGTCTCGATGGGCTCGGATCCGGGCTGGAAGAATAAATAGTCAATATGCCTGTACGCAAACTTCCAGGGGGATTTGCCAGGAAAATTACCTTCCGCGTCTTGAGGAATTGGACGGTATCCAGAGTCTTCTGAATATCAGGGATTTTCTCTCTCAAACCAACGGCGCGTCTTTGGGTATTGACTTCCATGAATTGATATTTCCTGTGCGGCCGAGATCAGTACGTGCACTACAATATTCGGGGTAACTTAGGTAGGTCTAGGATACTCACGATATCATCTCCTGGAAGCTCTTCAAGGTCCCCTCAACCTCAGCCCGGCTGGAGACATAGTCCTCGACCTTGTCGACAAACGGCGCAAATGGAATGCCTCTGGGGTTTGTGGGCGCTTCTTTGGGTCTGGTGAGAGTATCACATTAGCTTTACCTCTCTTCAGCTTCCCTCGCGGGAGAAATACCTACTCACTACCCGATGCTTTGGTCGCCATCCTTGTAGCGACTTTGCAATCAGAAATTAGGTAGAGTGAAAACCGCCGGCGTTGGTTGCCCTGTCGTCAACGCCAAGATTTCGTGTACTCTCGAGTCGTGAGATTTTGACGCGCGAGTCATGCGCGTCCTCTCGTCACACAGTTGCGCTCGACTTCGAGCTTCGGACGGAGAGCTCAGAGGTCCAAACAGCTTTCGCAACACCACCATGAACTCTCGAATACCCCCATTATTTGGCCAGCCCCTGCTTCGCAATACACTCAGACTAAACCTGCGTAATTACTCTAGTTCCGCTCCTCATTTCCCCGTCGCGACGCTCTCGAAGCCTACTCCTTCGCAAGGATGGGTTCCCACTCCATATGTGACTGAGACGGTGGTATGTGGACTCTTCCTCGAGCGTACGGACAAGTACTGACCTTCTAGGGAGGCGGTTGGCATACATGTATGGACTCGCTCGCAGACGAATCAACTGGGAGAGACACTGACAACAGCTCCAGATGACATATTCTCGCGTTTACTAAAGGTACGGTTCCAGAAGAGACTTCTCCTTCGAGACGAAGCTGACAGAGACTATCTAGGAGCGAATAGTCTGCCTCAATGGCCAGGTCGACGAAACAACCTCCGCATCCGTAGTGGCCCAACTCCTCTTCCTCGAAGCCGACAATCCAGAGAAAGCGATCAGCTTATACATCAACTCCCCCGGCGGCTCCGTCACAGCAGGTATGGCAGGCTTGTTACAAATCTCCCATTCAAAGATCAAAATCTAACACCCCCGCACAGGTCTTGCGATCTACGACACGATGTCCTACATCCTCCCACCCATCACCACCATCTGCATCGGCCAAGCTGCAAGCATGGGCTCCCTCCTTCTCTGCGGTGGCGCTGCCGGGTCGCGCTTCTGCCTCCCACATTCCTCCATCATGATCCACCAGCCCTCTGGCGGCTACTCCGGGCAAGCATCCGACATCGCCATCCACGCGAAAGAGATTTTGCGCATCAGGAGCCAGCTGAACGGCATATACCAGAGGCATCTTGAGAAGGCTGGGAAGGTGCGGACACTGGATGAGATTGAGAAGTGGATGGAGAGGGACTATTTCATGGGCGCGAAGGAGGCGTTGGAGATGGGCCTTGTGGATAAGATTCTGGGCAGGAGAGAGGATGAGGGGAAGGAGAAGGAGAAAAAGGAGGAGTGAGAGAGGAACCGAAGGATTGGAAATCCGTGAAAGAGATTTGCAAGAAGATTCGTTTGAAGATATATCTGGCTCGATTTCGTGCACGCCAACTGACATGGGGTTTGCCTACATCAGGGCTAGGCCATGAAGCGGATGATGTGGAGGCCATTGCACTCCGAAGCTAGATCGATATACGCTACAACGCCTCGATCTTTGGCAGAACGTAATCCTTGGAGTGGGAGATCTTGTTTTCGAGCACACCTGTAAGGTCTTGTTCGTCGATGCGATGTCGATTATGGCGTCCCAGGTGTCTCCGAAATCATGTATACAGCCTCCGAAACACTGTTGGATCATCAATCTAGTATAAAAACGCGACAAACAACATCGAGAAAGGCCTAACATGGACGTTAAGGAATTGGTCATGCTGCCTAGTCGAGCATGTTCAAGACGCTAGAATAGAGATGAGCACTAGGTGTGCTGATGCGGAACTACAACGACGTATGGCTGTCTATGATTCGGTAGATGGAGATCCTGCGCTTCCGAGGACTCCGGATATATGCTACAGCGCCCTTCACTAACCATTCAGACTCCCTCAGCACCACCAACCCACGCCAGGGAGCAGCGGTCATCACACACGCTGCAAGCTCCAGTTCCCTGATACTACGAGTGTCGTTCATCTCGCTCTTCTCGTCCTCACGCAGCCCAAACATCCCTCCCCACCCCCTCGATCCAATTACCCAGCTGGTTGACGCTCGAATCCCACTCCTTCAGCCGCAACCTCATCCCCTCAATCTGCTTCATATCCAGCACTTTGGGCTGGACCCAATTGATCCTCGCGACCTCCGCCACTTGATCGATGGTGCCCTTCACGAGCCCCAGACTCAGCGCCTTCATGATCAGATGCTCGATCGACTCCATCGGTACCTTGGTCTCCTGGCTGATGGTGGAAAACGTCATAGCGCGATCGTGCGGCGGCCGCTGGAAAACCGTCTGGGTGAGCGCGCTGAGGCTGATTTTCAAGCGGAGGAAATCCTGGCGTTCCGCGAGGACGGGCTCGCGGGACATATTGGGGGCGAGCGAGTCGTATTTTGCAAGATCACCAGCGTTGAAGGCGAACAGCAGGTCGCGCAGCCAAGATTTTTCGGTCTTGGAGAGGGATTCGAGAATCGGATGCAAGAGCAGCTCGCCGAAGTTGAAGATGGTGTCGGAAGCGAGAGCGGCGAGGCTGAGCTCGTAGGCGGTGATCTGGCACTGGCGTTGGGAGATTTCGTCGAGGTCTTTGCAGGCAAGGTGGAGGAGGGTGTTGCGGTAGAACGCGGTGAAGTCATTTTTGACCTGGATGGGTCAGACGTGTTGTAGAGATGGGAGTGCCAGACAAACCTTGTTGTATGCCGCGTTCACTTGGTAGAAAGCAGCGTGGATCTTGGTCTCGAGATAATCGAACGTATCCAGTAGAGCTTCGCTCTCGTCTAGGCTCTTCTTTGCTTCATCAAACTGATCGAGCGAGAGCTGCTTATCTGCGACTGCGACCAATGCGTAGACATATGCATCTTGAGCTTTCGTCTTGTCCAACTTGCCTTTGAGCGTCTTGAGGAAGGCGAGCTTGGCCTCGTCATCTTGGGTTTGGTTAGTCCAGCTATATATATAATTGGTGAGAATACGGCACCTTTGCATTGTGATGCAGCGTATATGCCCAGGTCCACGAGCTTCAGCTGGTTTATCTTGTCTGCGAACATGAGAATGAAGCCATCGAATAGTGGTAACCGCTGGGGCTTGCTCTGAGGTTCGCCGTAGAACTGGAGGAGAGAGTCTGTGAGCTCGTGCCAGAGCTTCCTTTCCCAGAAGTCTTCAAACTCGAGGAAGAAGTGCTGGAGGTCATCGGGGGCGGCGTCTCGCTGTTTTTCCAGCAGGTTGGGTATCGAGTCAAGGTCCATAGCCATGACGGGTGATTATCGGAGTTGTGGGGTGCGGAGAGGAGTGCGCAGGTGGTCCGGTTGATTTGGAGGAGATGGTGGATAGTGAGCGGTGGTGGTGGTGGTGGTTTGTTTGTTCTGTTGCTGGGGGAGGGAAACCAAGAGAGGCTCCCGTGCTTTCGCGTTGCTTGCAGCTGGAGGTGAGGTCCGGGCAGAGCTCTTGATACCCCCGAAGATTTGCCGGCCTTCCAACGACGGCGCCTCCGAGCTCTCCACTGCCACTGTCTTGTCCCTCCCCTCCCCTCTCGCAACGACCACCACAGGCCATGCAGCAGCTGAGTGGACAGATGATGGCTTCCTCAAGGCATTGTCCTCTGTCCGGGGCTTCCCTCTCCAAGGCATTGCCCAAATCACGACCTACGCGCGCCGTCCCGAAAGTACAACGACGAGGATATGCAATCGGGTCGGATATTCAGATTACTCGCACTGGAAAGCCCATTGTGAGCGTTTCAGGTGGAAGGTCAGATCTACATTTTGCCTGTGTTCACGGATTTGTCTGACATCTCTCTACAGGTCGTCCCTTGGAGGTAGTTTGGCCCGCACATATCCTAATTCCTCGTATCCTGACTCTTCATATCAGGCCACACTGCTACCGTCTTTGGCGCAACTGGCTTCTTGGGACGCTATATTGTGAATCGACTCGGTATGGGAGACCACACTTGAGGGTAAATCGGCAATGGCTAATATGGGTGACGTACAGCGCGGACTGGCAACACAGTGGTGGTACCATATCGGGAGGAGATGTTCAAAAGGCATCTCAAAGTTACCGGCGATCTTGGCCGAGTTAACTTCATGGTATGCCGCAAGAAGCATGCACCAGGCGAACGATACTGACTTGCAATCAGGAAATGGACTTGCGCAACACAGCGTCAATTGAGGAGAGCGTACGCCACTCTGATATTGTGTACAACCTAATCGGCCGTGACTACCCTACCAAGTGTGTCTTCTGCTCCCTGCAAACGAAAGAGTCTGGCTGACAAGACCAAGGAACTTCGATCTGGAAGACGTGCACGTTGAAGGGGTGGAACGCATTGCCGAAGCTTGTGCCAAATACGATGTGGACCGCTTCGTCCATGTTTCGTCTTTCAACGCAAACAAAAACTCGCACTCGGAGTTCTATCGGACAAAGGTAGAGATCCATATATGGTCATGTACGACTTCACGGACCTAACTCATGATCAGGGCCTGGGAGAGGAAGTTGCTCGAAGCATTTTCCCCGAAACGACAATAGTCCGACCATCACCTTGTTTTGGCTACGAAGATCGTTTGCTCAACAGGCTCGCAAGCGTTACACATTTCCTCACCTCGAACAACATGCAGGAGCGATTCCGACCTGTTCATGTATGATGAGTCTCTTTCTTATACGGCAAAGCTGACGCATTACCAGGCAATCGATGTTGGTATGGCCCTCGAGGCCATGATGCACGATGACAGCACTGCCTCGCAGACGTATGAACTCTTTGGGCCTGAGGAATTCTCCATGGAGGAGGTCGCGGAACTCGTCGACAGAGAGATCATTAGCCATCGGCGACACATCAACATCCCCAAATTCATCATGAAACCCTTCCTCAACGTCCTCAACAAGGCCCTCTGGTGGCCAGTTGGTTCGGCAGACGAAGTGGAGCGGGAGTTCATCGATCAAATCGTCGACAAAAAGGCGAAAACATTCAAAGACCTCGATATCGAGCCTGTTTCTGTGAAGAGCCAGCTCTACAGGTACCTGGTGAGTGTCTACAAAGAAGCTATCTGTGTTCCTTTTCTCCTAACAGCTCTGCAGCAAGAATATCGCATCTCAAAGTACCAGGATCTGCCACCAATGTCGGAGCGCGAAAAGCGCGAAGAGAAGAAGTACCTGCACGTTATCGACAACCAGTAGTGTTGCCCCTGGGATTTTCTTGCGTCCGAACTGTAAATACCAAATACACTGTCAAGTCCAGGAGAAGAATCATTAAGAGGTTTTATGTGTCGTGCGTGTCTAGTCCAGACTTTACTTTGTAAGGTGGTCCATGTACTCGTTCAACACCATGGAGTCGAGTCCTTTCACGTCAATATCGAAAGAATTGCTGTCGTGGCTACTCTACTGCTGATTCCATGGAGACTTCGGCTTTGATGGTCAGCAAGCTTCTTTCGAATCCGGAAATATTCCGCTCTTGGCTGACTCAGGTTTGCATTTGTGCATGAATAAGTCTGTCCCTGCATTGATTGTAGATGACGTTTCGATTTTGGCTTCTCAAAGTCAAGCGAACGTTGTTCAGCCCGCCGCCGCAACTCAACCTGCGTGCGCATATAGGTAGGATCTCTTCATTGTACACTTACCTTCTCATCTCGATTCTTCTACCTCTGTACACTTTCTCAAACTCCTCAATCCCTCCATCATGGCCACCAAAATCTTTCTGTAAGCCGTCTTTCATGCTCCCATCCCATTACTAACACTCTCATCAGCACCGGCGTAACAGGCTACATCGGCGGCGACGCCCTCGACGCCATCACAACCGCCCACCCCGACTACTCCATTACAGCCCTCGTCCGCAGCCCGGACAAAGGCGCCAAAGTCGCCCAGAAGTACGTCTCAGTGCGCCTCGTGTATGGCGACCTCGACTCCAAAGACGTCATCGAAGAAGAAGCCGCCAAAGCAGATATTGTCTGCCACTTTGCGGATTGCGACCACGAACCCTCCGCCAACGCCATCATCGCGGGATTGGCGAAGGGCCATGACAAGAGCAAGCCGGGGTGGTTCATCCATACCAGCGGCACAGGCATCTTGGAGGTAGATGATTTGCTGCGTGAGACTTATGGCACGAGTGCTGAGAAAGTCTACGATGACTGGGACGGCATCAAGCAGTGTATCACTCTGCCTGACCAGGCATGGCATCGCAACGTCGACAAGATTGTACTTGCGGGCCCGGAGAAGAGCTGCGGGGCTGTCAAGACAGCGATTGTATGTCCACCGACGATATACGGACCGGGCAGGGGTCCGGATAAGGGGAGGAGCGATCAGGTTTACAAGATGGCGGAGGCGGTCATGAAGAGGGGAAAAGGATTTATGGTGGGCGAGGGGAAAAACCGCTGGACCCAGATTCACGTGCATGATTTGTCGTCGCTGTATCTTCTCTTGGTCGAAGCGGCGGCTGAGGGAGGTGGGAAGGCAACTTGGGATCAGGAGGGATACTACTTTGCCGAGAATGGCGAGTACTACTGGGGAGATATGGCGAAGGCGGTTGCGAAGGAGGTTAAGAAGCAGGGATTTATCAAGACAGATGAAATGGATAGTGTTTCGAAGGATGAGGTGAATGAGATCATGCCAGCGGGGATTGCGAAGTGGGGAATGAATAGCCGATGTAAGGCTATCAGGGGGAGGAAGCTGTTCGGATGGACGCCGAAGGGGAAGAGTTTGATGGAGGAGTTGCCTGGGATCGTAGAGGGTGAGGCAAGGGTGCTAGGGTTGAAGAAGGGGCATGCTGAGGTTGCTACTGGAGACGCTTGAAAGAGACGACGTCCATTACAAGCTCAGGGATATGGGAACTGCGTTGGGTTCGCTCCTCGACTGGCAGTCATTGACCTAGAGATTTAAGTTTTTATAAAAAATAAAAGCATTGAAGATTTCTCTGAATAACCGTACCTAAGGTAGTCGTACGGAGGTTCCACACACGTACATTGTGCTCAGCAGTCGCAGTCGTAACCCCCTCGATTCAAGTTCCCTCGAAAGCACTAACGGAGGGCTTTGACAAAGGCCCCACAGATTACCTACCTACACAGTCCCGTGTTGAGTGTCTGCTCGGCGACATGGTAGGTCCCTTTACATCAGGACGACTTCTCGGTCAGGAATACAGCGGACATCCATCGCATCTTCGTATCAGCAAACTCCTCTCTCATTCTCTATCTGCATCTGACTATACAATCAATTTCCCTACTCCTTTCCTCTCCTCTTATCACCTCCCATCTCTGTGGACGATTCATCCACCTCGCCCGGCAAAATTACAGAGCAAACACTCAGACTTTCTTTGCCACTCCCCGCCGCAAGCCCTGAACGCACAAATGCAAAAGACCCCCGGATATCACTCCGATCCAAATCAGTCCTCTCATCCAGAGAACATGGAATAACCGCCCGCCGCCACCTAAGCCGAGCCACATCCAGAGCCACAGCCAGAGGCCCGCAACACGTGAAGCACCCTTTCATGCAAATTCTATAGACTTATGAAAACCGCAAAGACAAAAGAAATGGAAAAATGGCAATAGAAATACAAAGACGCACGTCATCTGCACCTGCACCTGCAAGACCTCTTCATCTGCAAGCTGCAAAGGCTTTCGATATAAACAACAGTCGCAGTCCAGTCACCTCTCTATCCAGCCCTGGACTCGACTTTCGCCCTTCTTGCAAGAATTAACAACCCACCCAGCCATCCATTGACCCATTAATCGGGGTAATCGCCAGTATGCAAGTGTATGCAAGTAGGTAAAGGAAATCGCCATCTGCACCTCATCCCGCGGACTTCCTTCAAACTCCTCTCAGACTCCATCCGCATGCTCTTTCTCACCTACCGCCCCTTCTACATACTCTCCGGACTGATTAGCCCGCCTTCCTCTCTCTCTTTGTCCTTTTGCCCATCCTTCTCGGGCTCCCTGAACTCCTCCTCTCTACTCGGCACCTCCAGCCTCAATTTACTCTGCTTGGCTGCTCTCCCCTCCGTCGCACCGCCCTCTTCCTTGACGCCGCTCATTTCCTCCGCCTTACGTTTTTTCTTCGCCATCTGCTGCTGTTCGCGGATCGGGCGCTTCCGTGGCGACGTGATCTTGCCGGTGGGTGGGAGACGTGGTTTCGGGAAGCGCTGTTTGATAGGAAGGTCGTCGTCTTCGATGACAAGAACGTTGTCGGCAGAGGGCTGGGATGTTGCTGTAGTTGCGGGAAGTGTGGGAGCAGTAGAGGAAGACGATGATGGTGGGATTTTGCTGAGGAAGAAATCGTGCACGAGGCCAATGTGGCCGGGAATTGTTGCCGCAGCGATGGGGTCCCATGGAGGTGGCGGTTCCATGATTGTGCCCGAGGGGTTGACGGCGCTGCGGCATTGCAAATTAGCTATGTTGAACTCTGAATGGAACCACAGACGGGGATCGACGTACCTTGGATTTTGCGCTTGGAAGGCCGTGTGCATGCGATTTTGCAGCAGATGAAGCGGGACAGTGACGGAGTCGAGGCCCAGCTCAGCCATGATGCCGCTTTCACGCAGGCCGAAGAAGTCTTCGCCAATGTCTTCTGCAAAGTCGCCACCGACAAACTGGTCGCTGCCATCGTTGAAGGCACCTGCTCCGTCTGCACCGGCATTGGGATCGAGGGCGGGACGCTGAAGAGAGTTAGCCTGCTTGTCCTTAAAGTATCGAATACTGGGTACTCACTAAAAGGTCAGCGAGATGGGACCGCATCCGATCATGCATAACCCCGAGTTTTGAACCCAATCGGTCCACATCGTCCTTGACATAGCCATCGAGAGCCTCAACATCCAATCCATTCTCATTAAGGCAGTGGAGAATCATCTCCTCGTCTGAAAATCTTGGCTTGTACTGGGCTTTCTCGCCTGGAGTGGTTGACTCGACCCTGACCATCGGCGCTTCCTGATAGTCCTTGAGACTACGGACAAGTTTCTTGAAGAAATCACCAGCAAGCTCAGTCACTGCATCGAGCGCCGAAGGCTGGAACTCTTCAAACCCGGCGTGGTAGAAGATCTTGCCGACACTGCGTTGCAAGGCTGCTCGGCAAACGGGAGTAGAGATCACCGGACCGTCGTCGGAGACAACAAGGGTGTCGATGTCGGACTCGATGAGCGTCTGGGTCTCGTACTTCTGAAATTGGTTCTGGTACGTCTGTACATGTGTTAGTCAGCCAGAGAAGTTGTCGTCGTTATCACATCAACGTACCTGCGACTGCAACTGCATCTGTTTGACAATACCGATTTTGGCACAAATCCTTCGGGTGTCCTGCATCTGTGACATGTTTGCCTCCATTTTCCTGGTCAGGTTGCTTTGTGGTGATTTGAACAGCTCTTTCGGCACCACTCGGAGACACTCTTCAGCCTGTGCGATGACCTGGCCTTCCGAATCTTCGACCCATTTCAAGCGCGGGTTAAGGTCAGGAATGGCCGACATGGGATCGTAGTAGTCAGGGAGGAGAGGGTCTTCCTCCTCTTCCATACCCTCAGCCAGAGTCTCCACGGGCAAAGCTTGAACTCCGTCTCTGCCATCCGCAGCAGCAGACTCATCCATGGCTTCCGGGTTGCTCGCGAGCTGTTGCTGTCGCATCCACCGGCGCATGCCAGCTTTGCTGCGCAGCAGCGCAGCCTCATCGGGATTGAGTCCATTGCCACGAAACAGCTTGCTTCGATCGGTAGCAGCTCTGGCTCGAGCCTTCTTGGTCAACTGCTTCCACGTCTTGTGCTCGAGATCATCAACGTCAGGCTCTTCTGCTGCGGCGGCCGCGACATCAGCAGCAGTGCCATCGAGGTCGGAGGCGTCTGCTTGGCTGCCAGGTGCGCCACTGCTGAAGATTCCATGTGCTCCGAGGGGAGTGAGGGATCCAGGCGGAGGGGTCGTAAATCCGTTTTGGCTGCCTTCCATGGGTGCATCGGAGTCTGCGCGTAGAAAGTCATTCTTCAGGTTCGAGGCGGAGCCAGGTGCCTTGGATGCGGGAATAGGCTTCACATCAGGGGCGGGAGAATCGTCTTGTGCGGGAGCCTTGCGCGCAGTTGTGACGCCCTTCTTGGGAGCTTTGCGGCCGCGAGACGCCATGATTGGCTCTTCTTGTGACTGCGTGAGCAAATTCCGTGATCCATGAGTCTGAAACGTATACATACCATCATCGCTCTCCTCAGCGCCATCAGCATCTTCCACGTTTGCCATCCTCCTTTCTTCTGCTTCGACATCGGCACGGTCTCGAACGACAATGTCGGGGATCCACTGGGTCAAATCATCGGATTGCTTGCGCATATAAATGGCTTTCCTACGCAAAGGGTGGGCAGGATCTGCATTATACTTCAGGCAATTCGACCAGATCAGGTACAGGTCATCGACGAAATCCTTTTTAGACTTGTACTGGAACGTCTTGAGCTTCTTCAACATCGTCCCGATGTCCATGGGATGCTTGATGATGACATGGTAATCTGGAGCCTCGCGCTTAGCAACCCTGTTCAGAAAAGGAGTTGCATACTCCGTTTGGGCTTTCAGAGACTCGAGCACTTTTTCTGCGGCTTCATAAAGCTCTTCCTGTCCGACCCTCTCATCGCTTGACCATTTACTTCGGTTCTTGCGGACATCTTTGATAAGTTGGCGTAGCTGGGTCTCAGTCGCATTGATATCCCCTCGGTGGGCATCGATCTTGGCGAACAGATGCTTCAAGGCCAGGTTGGACGCTCCAAGGTTGGCGGTGCTGAGAGTACCCTGCGGCGCGACAGGACCAGCAGCTGCATTAGCAGAGTTAGCCGCCTGTCCAGACGTCTCTGCTTCAACTTGGCGGTCCAGCTCATCAAGTTTCTGCTGCTCCACCATAGCATCACGGTCTGATTCCAGGGTGTGAAAGAAAGTATGTAAGTTCCTCTTGACGTTGTTCTCCACTTCGTCCTTGTCTTCCATGAGCTTTTTACGGACATCTTCTGCTGCTTTTGCGTGTTCCGATGCGGTTGATTCTTGACGCGCGACGACAGGCTTGGAGGGAGATGCGCGGCCGGGAGCAATTGCGGCGACAGGCGCGGGTTTGGCCAACTGGGCAGAGGTTGCTGTGATATCCTCCTCCTCTTCATCATCCTCATCGCCATAGTCATCTTCATCAATTGTGCGCGCATTCTTCTTCGCAACGACCGGAGCGGTTTCGGAGGAGTCCGCGCCGGCAGCGTCTTCATGCGACCTTTGTTCCCCATTGTCCATATTGTCCATCCCAGGCAGCGCGCCCTGGCTGCTGAACAGCGCAAGCAGGCGGGCTTCAGTTCGCGCAAAGCGGTCTCTGAAGTCTGCGCGCCGGGGATCCTCCTCTTCTCCAATCATCACCACGTCTCCCCCCTCAACTGGAGGATGCATCCCCATCCCGTTTGCGAGCACGGTGTCGTCGGTCATATGTGGCATTCGGAATCGCGTCGCGTTGGTGTGTTGTCCGGCGGCGCGATGGAGTCCATGGCTACTGCGGCGCGATGGTGGGGGATGGGAGAGGTGTGAGGGTGGTTGTTCCGGCCGCATCACCACTCACTTGAGCCCGCGTTCGCAGGCTAGAAGAGCCCGCCTCGCCAAATCTTGCAACGAGTGCTCCGGCGCGCCAAAATAGCTCTCATCGATAGCTTCGGAGGTCGAGGGTGTCGAATATCGGGTTTGTTTGATGGAAATGGATGGTGGGCCGATGACTTTGTCGATGCGCGGTGGTGCTCTTATTGGAGTGATGTTCGAGAAGTCGGGGCAAGACGTCTGGCAGTGTTGCGGCACACGTGACTGTTACTTCGCAGCAGCGAATAATGGCAATAGAAGCCCACTATTGTCCCTGAATGGTCTCTGTGTCTCGCAAATAATAGAACGCGAGAATAATGGAATACTTCTCTCTTGATGCCCTCAAACAATAAGGTATAGATAGGTAGTCAGGCACCTAGGTAGAGGTCTTCATGTTCTTCTATTGTTCCTCGACGCCCATTCAGGCCCGCAGACACCGCACAGCATAAGACGCTAGTCACAAACCGGCTAGTCTACTTTTCCCATCACCAGCTTCGCAGCGCAGCTTCAAGGAGTCGATACGCATCAACCCCGTGGACCAGTACTCAACTCCTGCGCCAAATTGCCCGGATGCAGCGATCCAGCCATCTCTACTAGCTGTCATGCGGGTCCGCACCTACCCAGCAGGTGAGTAAATCCATCCCTGTTTCACCATCACGAAGCAAGCCAGGCGCCAGAGCTTCATCATGCCCAAGGAGCTCCTCCACCACCTCCGCAATCCTCCGCACGCCGCTTGACTCCTCGCAGACGAAAGAAGCTATACTGACAGCTATGTAGTGGGGTTCGGTGTCCTCCTGCTTCTCGCGGGCTACCTTGGTCTTGCGCCAGTGACCCTTCCAAGCTGGAACCAAAGCGACAAAGTCTTACACTTCGTGACCTTTTTCCTCCTCACGGTAAGGCATCTTTCCACCAGGATCAATTCCGAACAGACCGTTGACGGATGCCGCAAGCTCTGCTTCTACTGGATCATCGAGACGAACCGCCGGCGCACTCTCCAGTTCACCATCTTCGGCTGCACCTTGGTCTTGGGCGTAGGCTCCGAGATCGCACAAGCTCTCCTTCCCGTGAGCTTTCCTCCCTGCCCCCCTCTTTGCAGACCCAGCACTCAACGCATATCAGAATGGCCGCGAATTCGACCCCTACGACATCGTCGCCAACGCCATCGGCTCCCTAGCCGCCGTCGGCATCTGCACTTGGTACCACAAGCGAATGATCGAGCGCAAGCGGGCCGCAAAGAACTACACCGCTGTACCAGGCGAGGACCCATCTGACCGAGATGTCGAATTAGGCGAGGGCGTGGGCGTCCAGGAGAGTGGCGTAGTGGGCGCATCTTTGGAGGAAGAAGTTGACAATTGGGATGAGAATGGGGATGATTGGGAGGAAGATGAACCAGCCACGGATACGGCTGAGCAGAATGGCGCAAAGGACGAAGATTCCAAGAAGAGAAACGATTGATTCAACGCTGTACATATAATGGCGATTCCGGGGCTGGAATGTACTCATGTCTACCTACCTTACCTACCTAATAAGCACGGGCTTATGCTAACATATTATGTGAATTACTTTCAGAACCACCAGGTATCCTGATACTGCATGCGATTTTTTGATACCTAGTACTGCCTGTTATAAGTGGCATCGTGGTTACAATTCGTAATCGACCATGCGAAAGCATTCGTATTGGGCATCCTGATGGGCTGGCACGTCATGGCAACCTGAGGCGAGATAATCGAACTTCGAGTGAATACCATGCAGGAACCATTCTGAACTGTATTTTCGACCTCATTTTAATGCTCAGTAGGCTCAGGTCGTGGTTACCCGGCCCTGGAGAGGCAAGTGTAGGCAGAGCCGCAAGAATTTGGATCCGACCAGGAGAACCGCTGAGTCTGGCAGCATTGGAGCAATTCTCGAGTGTCTTTGATTTCGCGACAGCTACGTAGGTAGACGGCTGCCGTCAAGAGCACCCCAAGACCATGCACCTTTTCCCCATAGAAGATCCGTTCGTCATATCAACCAGGGAATTGAATGCTTCAGAGCAGGACCCGTGTATGCAGTATCCCGCCGAAAATGCTCCTCATACACCTGTCTCCTTCTTACGCAGCACCCTTCGCCGCACGTGGCGTCCGGACCCTCACTTTCTTGCCATCTTTGTTGTATCGGACGCGGGGTGGGGGAGCGCGGTTGCGGCGGCCTTCTCGAGAGCGGACACTGCAGATCATGAGCATTGGGATGGTGATTTGGAGGGGCCGTCAGCGGTGGAGCGCTGTAACCTACCGCACAATCTTGCCGTGAATCGCGCAGGAGACGCAGTACTGCAGCTTGAGGTACATCTTAGGAACCGAGTACTCGGGGAAGACAGAGGCATCAGAGATATCACCTGTTGCGTAGGTGGTCAGCAAGTTTCGCGGATATGACGATTCGAGCGCAAGTTTGATTGACGGGTTGCCATATATCCGCTATTGCAAGGAGATGTGTTGGGAGTTAGACGTACGGATGGCAGCAGACTCGACCATGTTCCTGATAGTAAATCTCTTGATCGCCTTGTCCTTGGGTGTGCAGCGGGAGCAGTTAGAGCATCGGATGGGCTTGACGTGACCGCGGCCCTTCTTGTTGCGGCCGCTGGAAAGGAATTAGCGATTGAAATTGTGATGTACTGCGGATTTACGCACTTGTTCGACCTCTTCTTGACCATGATGGCGACTGAGAGGTTGTGGAGTTATATGGTGGGTGATGTCGTCGACGCCTCTTGAAGTTGCGGTCCAAATTGAACCTGTGCCTCGTGCCAAGCCAGCCTTGAGAACCGAAGTTTAGCCACTGGGCCCAGGGGCAGGTGCATGCTCGTTCACGTGATCCAGCCGGTTCGAGGCCGCCAAGACGGCATCGGAGCCTCTATCCCAGTCGAGGGCAGGGAAACATTGGAACAGTACAATGTCAGATTGTTTCTCCTCCCGACTCTAGCAATCGAGTCCTCATAGGCTTGTTCGCTACGAACCTGGTTCGAGTTGCCTGGTCCTTTTCCTGTTGCTTTTGAACTGGTATTTTCCTCCATTTCTTGGAAATCTCATGACAGTCCAAGCTAAGGCCTCCGCTCCAGTGCCCTAGCAACCCGAAGGACACGGCTATAGAACGCGCCTCCGACACCCCACTCGACTGTTTACATCGACGCCAACAAGCAACTTCGCAACTCATCAGCATCGAAAACTCGTCGGCATCGACAACAACCGATAATATGTCTGGCGTTGGTACATATAGAGGCACACCCAAATCGAGGGGCCAGGTTCCGTTCACGAACAGCCCGTCCGGCATACCTCGTCCCGCACTGGAAAGCCATGTAACCGGGAGCGACATTGGAGCAAACTCCACACTCAGTGCGAGTAGACAGAAACAGTCGAAGCGAGATGAGGTTGGTATTCCCGTTGCTGTTCAAGGCTGTCCATTCACACCTGTGCAGGCGATACGACGGAAGATCGAGACGGATCTGAACAAGAAGAAGAACCCAACGGGCCGCGCACGACAGACACGAAAGGCTCCCCCAGGAACAGTTCTTGCCCTCAGGCCGAGCCAGGCTCTCCAGATCAAACCCAACACCACGGTCGCCGAGGCTGCTCAGTTGATGGCAGCGAAGAGGGAGGATTGCGTCCTCGTTACCGATGACGACGACAGGATCGCTGGCATATTCACCGCTAAAGATCTGGCATTCCGCGTGGTGGGTGCTGGAGTGCGGGCAAGAGATGTTACAATCGCAGAAATTATGACCAAGAATCCCCTTTGTGCAAAGACAGACACCAGCGCGACCGATGCCCTGGATCTCATGGTTAGGAAAGGGTTCCGACATCTCCCGGTCATGGATGAAAACCATGACATTTCTGGTATTCTTGATATCACGAAGTGTTTCTACGACGCGATGGAGAAGCTGGAGCGCGCTTATAGCTCGTCTCGCAAGCTGTATGATGCTCTGGAGGGCGTTCAGGCGGAGTTGGGGTCCAGCCAGCCTCAACAAATCATTCAATATGTCGAAGCCATCCGAACGAAGATGTCTGGCCCTACCTTGGAATCAGTCTTGACCGGACTCCCACCAACCACTGTATCAGTGCGCACGTCGGTCAAGGAGGCCGCTGCCCTGATGAAGGAGAACCACACCACAGCAGTGCTTGTTCAAGACCAAGGTTCCATCACTGGTATCTTCACCAGCAAGGACGTCGTTCTTCGTGTTATCGCGGCTGGCCTCGACCCTGCGACTTGTAGCGTGGTCCGAGTGATGACCCCACATCCTGATTTCGCTCCTGTCGACATGAGCATTCAAGCCGCTCTCAGGAAGATGCATGGTCTGTAGAATTCCAAGAGGATAGAATGTGTAAAAAGCTAATTTAGTATGTAGATGGGCACTACCTCAATCTTCCAGTGATGGATGGAGAGGGCGCCATCGTCGGCATGGTGGACGTTCTCAAGCTCACTTACGCCACGCTTGACCAGGTGTGTACTGCCCTCTTATGTAGAACTCGCCGTCATCATCTGACACTGTATAGATCAACAGCATGTCGACAGGTGACAGCGAAGGTCCAGCTTGGAACAAATTCTGGCTGTCACTGGAAAATGACACTGAATCCATCATGTCTGGAGAAGGGACCTCATCTCGAATGCCTCATACTCCTGATACCCGTTCGCTCATGTCGCCAGCCCTCGATCGTCCTGGCATGATGGACCGCGGTGATAGCGTGATGCCTAACGAATCAGCTTCGCATCATGGCGACTCGCCTGAGCCATCTGCTATTGCTGGAGCTCAAGGTCTGGGTCTTCCCATTGAAGAGACACCCTTCCCGTTCAAATTCAAGGCGCCAAGCGGCCGCATGCACCGCCTCCAAGTTGTTGCAGCGGCTGGCGTAGAGGAACTTGTCGCACACGTGGCGCAGAAGCTTGGTGGAGAAGCCGAGTCAATCGGCGGTCTTCCGGCTGTGGAGGATGGCAGCCTGGGCAAGTCTGGCTTCGCGATGAGCTACCTCGACAACGAAGGAGATACCGTCTCTATCACAACCGACCAGGATCTGCTCGAAGCTATCAGCCTGGCGAGATATGGTCATCGTGAGAAGGTCGACCTCTTCGTGCACGATCCCAACGTCGCACCTCTCCCAGCCACCCTCGATCCGCACCCGAGTCTCGCCAAACCGCCATCTCCACCCGAGTCTGCCGTCAAAGAGAGGCGGAGGTATGATAGCGACAACAGCGAAGCGGAAGAGACCATGCAGCGCCAGAAGAAGCGGCACGGTGGGTCCGCGGCGAAGAACGAGGAGCAACTGGTGGCCGGTGTACCAAACGACCTTCTCCTTCCAGGAGCCATCGTCACGCTGGCGGTGGTCATCGTCGGCGTGTTCGCCATGAGCCGAACGACTAGTCGCTAAATGCGTGGAAAGGAGTGCTAATATGACATAATCTGCTGCTGTCTGGGCGCTGCGATGCGTGTGCTCCTCGTGCTTTGTTCTTGTCTGATATCCCACCTGCGATTTAGGTTAGGTTGGAGTGGAATTTGTATTTCTAACTCTAGGAGTAGGCGATGGGTCGGTTCCAGGCTGGCAATAGCAGTACCCTTTAGTTGATTCTGGATGCAATAGATATTTTGAAAATACTTGTTCGACGAGGCTCAGATTCAAGCACATTGAGCGAATACGATCGCTTCTTGTGCTGTGGAATAGGCCAGCCCCGAAGCTTCCTCAAGAAATGTAGGGTTCCTCTTTTAAGGTTGCCAGAGATAATCTAGCAGAGACCTCGCATTGGCTGTTATCGAGGTTTATACAATGCAATGCTCATCTGAGGCGGAGTGATGGATCGCGGCACAGGGCTGGCACGGCCACACGGCTGGTGCTGAAGTGCAAGCTGGAGGTGGCTTGTTGGCGCGGAGGATTGTCTTGGCAAGGCGCGCACGTGACGCATCCCACGTTCCAACTCAAAAATAATTCGAGGTCCCCACCAAAGTCAGGTCAAGTCAAGTCAACACACGCGTCGAAAGCACAACAACAACGAACAACTCCGATTCCCGTGCCTCTGCCTTTGACCGTCGCTCTATCACATACCTTTCGTTCATTCAACCTCCGCCCTTGCGTCGCCTCGAAAACCAAAGTCGCATCCTTGTCGCCCGCAGCCCGCAGCCCGCAGCCCGCAGCTCAATCAACAGCGATTGAGGACAACACCGCAACCTCACGCGCTTACCAGCGGCTGCTCCAACATGTCTATCCTTCCACCAGAGGTGCACGCGGAGCTGCATCACCTTTTGCAGGGTGTACAGTCCCCAGACAACGTCATTCGATCACAGGCAGAAGAGCAGCTCAACAATGGGTGGACGGTTCCAAGGCCAGACACGCTGCTGATGGGACTGGCGGAGCAGATCCAGGGCAGCCAAGATAATGGAGTGAGTGCTCCCGCTGATGGCCTATCTTGGAAACGTACTGACATCTCACAGACTCGATCTTTCGCCGCAGTCCTCTTCCGCCGCATAGCTTCAAAACAGCGCAAAGTGCCTGAGGCCACCACAACCAAGGATCTTTTTCTCTCACTACCCCCACAGTCCAGGGAGGCCATCAGGTCGACCCTTCTCCGATGCCTCGAGACGGAGACGGTGCCCAACGTACGCAACAAGATTGGCGATGCGATTGGCGAGATTGCAAGGCAGTACACTGATGAAGGTTCGTTACACTATTTCAGCGAAGTAGAGGAAGTCCAAGCTAACCGGCCTGCTTTAGGTGAAAATTGGGGCGAGTTGCTCGGCACCTTGTTTGCTGCCAGCCAGTCCAGCGACGATGGCCTCCGAGAGACTGCCTTCCGCATCTTCGCAAATACACCTGGTATCATTGAAGGCCAGCACGAAGAAGTTGTCTTGGCCGCATTCACAAAGGGATTTCAAGACAGTGCTGCCACCGTGAGTCAAGTCCATTTCTACGATTACAACCAACAGTAACTAACACAGCTCCTAGGTGCAACTCGCCGCTGTGGATGCCTTTGCAGCATTCTTTCGATCGATTCACCGCAAAGCGCAAGCCAAATACTTTGCGCTTGTACCCGACATCCTCAATATCCTCCCTCCGATGAAAGACAGGAAAGATTCGGACGAGCTTACACGGGCATTCATGTCGTTGATCGATCTCGCCGAAAGTTCTTCGAGGATGTTCAAGCCAATGTTTAATAATCTCGTTCAGTTCAGCATTTCCGTCATTCAAGACAAGGATTTGGATACGGAGGCGCGGCAAAATGCTCTGGAACTCATGGCGACTTTCGCGGATCAGAATCCCCAGATGTGTCGGAAGGACGCGAATTTCACTAGCGATATGGTCACGCAATGTCTCTCGCTGATGACTGAAGTTGGCCTGGACGATGATGATGCGGAGATATGGAATGAATCTGAAGACGTAAGTAGACCTCCCCCACTCCTTGTCGCGGTTCGGGCGGCAGAAGGCTTCGCTTGCGCGAACAAAACCAGATGGACAAGATCAAGCGCACAATGGGAATGAAACGCATCTACCCGACGGGAACGCTCCGCCGCCTCGAGCTTACGGTTGAGGGTGTGACGCTTGAACATTACGCTGACTCATTCAAGTTGGACATTGACGAAAGCACTGAAAACCACGTCGCTGGAGAACAGTGCATGGACCGCCTTGCCAACAAGTTGGGAGGAGAATCTCTCCTTCCACCGACTTTCAATTGGCTGCCGCGCATGATGACCTCTACCGCATGGCGAGACCGACACGCCGCTCTGATGGCGATTTCTGCTATTTCAGAGGGCTGCCGAGATCTCATGATAGGCGAGCTCGACAAGGTGTTGGATCTGGTTCTCCCAGCGCTGCGTGATCCCCATTCAAGGGTCCGCTGGGCTGGTTGCAATGCCGTCGGACAGATGAGCACTGATTTTGCTGGAACTATGCAGGAGAAGTATCATGGCGTTGTTCTTCCTAACATCATCACGGTGCTTGAGGCTGCCGAACCTCGCGTGCAAGCTCATGCGGCAGCGGCTCTGGTCAACTTCTGCGAAGAGGCGGAAAAGAAGGTTCTGGAGCCTTACCTCGACAAGCTCATTATGGCCCTTCTCGATGTTTTGCAACGCCCGAAGCGTTTCGTCCAGGAACAGGCTCTTTCAACCATTGCAACCGTTGCAGACTCTGCCGAAGCCGCCTTCGGCAAATACTATGACCTACTCATGCCGATCCTATTCAAAGTTCTAAGGGAGGAACAATCTAAAGAATATCGACTCCTCAGGGCAAAGGCCATGGAATGTGCAACATTGATCGCGCTCGCAGTTGGCAAGGAACGGATGAATCAAGATGCCCTGGCATTGGTGCAGGTCCTCGGATCAGTCCAGCAAAACATCACAGACGCAGACGATCCACAGGCGTCATACCTGTTGCACTGTTGGGGCCGAATGTGCCGTGTCCTTGGCCCAGACTTTGTTCCCTACCTTCCCGCAGTAATACCTCCACTGAGTGAACTTGCCAGCACCAAAGCCGACATCCAGCTGTTGGATGATGACGAACAAATCGCCCAAATTGCCGAGGAAGACGGATGGGAGACGGTTCCACTCAAGGGAAAGACGATTGCCATCAAGACCAGCTCATTGGACGACAAGCACATGGCGATTGAACTCATCGTGGTCTATGCACAAGTCCTTGAGGGAGCATTCGAGCCGTACGTGATCGAGATCATGGACAAGATCGCGCTCCCTGGTCTCGCGTTCTTCTTCCATGACCCCGTCCGTGTGGCGTCTGCAAAATGCGTTCCCCAATTGCTCGGCTCGTACAAGAAGGCGCATGGCGCAGGATCATCAGACCTCGGACAACTGTGGTCTCGGACAGTGGAAAAGGTCCTTGAAGTTCTCAGCACAGAACCAGCCATTGAGACCCTGGCGGAGATGTATCAGTGCTTCTATGAGTGCGTCGAGATTGTCGGCAGGGGCTGCTTGACAAATAACCACATGGATCTGTTCATCAAATCCGCTCAGAGCGTGCTCGACGATTACCAAAAGCGCGTCGCAGCTCGCATTGAGGAGCAAGAGGATCGGGAGGATGGCGAGGAAGAGTCGGAAGATGTTCTCTTTGCCATCGAGGACGACCAGACGCTGCTTTCCGACATGAACAAGGCATTCCACACAATTTTCAAGAACATGGGCACGGCGTTCCTGCCGTACTGGGAGCAACTGCTCGAGTTCTACACCACCTTCATCCGCAATCAGGACCCTACCCAACGCCAATGGGCCATCTGCATCTTTGACGACGTTCTCGAGTTCTGTGGACCCATGAGCTTCAACTACAGTCAATACATCGTCCAACCGCTCATGGACGGCATGCGCGATGATGTCCCCGCCAACCGGCAGGCAGCTGTCTACGGTGTCGGTGTTGTTGCACAGAAGGGTGGCCCGTCCTGGACCGAGTTCGTAAGTGCGAGTCTGCCGATGCTCTTTGAAGTCACGGTCCGACCGAAAGCTAGGCAGGACGACGATGTCTACGCCACTGAGAACGCATGCGCGGCTATTGCCAAGGTGCTCCACTTCAACCCCGCGGCGGTCAACGGCGGTCAAAATGTGGTCGCCGCCTGGCTCGATACGTTACCTGTCGTCAACGATGAGGAAGCGGCGCCGTTTGCCTACTCTTTCCTCGCGCAGTTGATTCAGGAGTAAGTATACGCAATGTCCCTTTGACAAAGAATTATTGCTAATGCCTTTTGCAGTAACAATCCCACGGTGATGGCGCAAGCGGCCAAGTGCTTCACGTTCATCGTTCAGGCCCTCGAGGCGGAGACTCTGCTGGGCAACACCGCCCAGCGCGTCGTTTCTGCTGCAAAGGCGCTGGTTGCCCGGGCTGGACTTAGCGAGGCGCAGTTGCTGGCGAATATGGCGCCCGAGACGCAGGAGACGGTTCGAGTCTTCTTTGGCTAGTCCAAGGATACAAACCGTCGTATGAATGGAATGGCCACTTTACGAGGGATGGAATCGGGTTTCAGTCACGTGATGGACTTTTTTCTTGTGCCGCTTGTCTCGGGGCATCATGGAGTTTAGGCTGGATGGGATGATGTCTAGTCCGTCTGGATGGATGGATGGACTTCTCTGCTCTGCTCTGCTGTTCTCTTCCCTGCCTGACCTGGCTGGGGCCTACTGTATTCGGTCGCTGGAGAGAAGTAACAGCGACTGCAGCCCTTGAGTGTGATTTTGTGAAATAGATAGATGGGCAATGTGATTCATCGATATCATGAGTGCCACATGGTTGAACTCAAAAGAAGGTAGACCCTTCAGAGTGCTCCCGTGCATCTCTATCTACTTAGCTAGCGTAGACAGAGTCGTAGGAAAGTTCTGCAGACTGCAGGTGGTAGTGGAGGGCGTTTAATCTGCAGGTGGAGTGAAGGAAACTAGCACGTGATGGCTGATTCAAGCTTTTCCGACAGCCGAGCCGACCGCCTTGTTCCAACGTCTATTCAGCGTGGATCGTGCAGCTAAACGTCATCGGCTCGCACTACCCCAGCTACCACAGTGCAACCACTGACACAACAGTACCCACTGTACCCATGACTGGCGACCAAATGCAGCAGTTCGGAGACTCTGTATACGTCCAAGGCGTCTTTGAATCTTGAAAGACCGACCTAAACGAGTGCAGTCATCAATTCGGACCCAGAAGCTGAAGTAGCAAGCAAGTCTTGTCGCTGAGAGAACCAATGGTGGAGCGAAACGGCACTTGCGGTGCTTCCGGTGGGAGCCAGCGCTGTGGATAGGAACCATGCGGAATTCATTACGTAGGTGGGGGAACGGGAGGACGACCACTGCATATCTTCAGGTGTGACCGCGTGCTCATTGTGCGGAGAGTGAGTGCATATAGGCTACCGGGTATATAGGTGAAGGTGGTCCTGATCCTTTGTCGTCTGCTTGCTGCTACTCACGCTTTTTTGTTGTTTTGAGACTGGCTTTGAGGAAGTGCATACGCGGACCCGAGTTTCTGGCTCGACCTGTACAAGGAGGGGAGTGACCATATCAATTGGTTTCGATACTGAAAACACTGGGATTTTGGTCCAGACGACTGCGTCAAGAGACGAAACGTGAGGAAGAACATTGGCGAGGAAAAGAAGAGGAAATAGCCACAATGAGACACACCCTCCGCAACCACTCGCCGGTCCGACGAGGCATGACACCCTCCGCCCCACCTCCCGCGTCCTCCACCCCTCTCGAACCCCGCGAAAGCGTCGCCGACAGCGAAAAGCGCTCGCTCGACAACGACCTGGACAAGCGCTCATCGGGCGGCGACGACAACAACACCACCCTCCCTGACACCGGCAATGGCGATCGCACCCTAGCAGGCGCAGACCCAGAAAAGTATGGCGGCCGTAAGAAGAGAGGACATGGTGTGGGACAGATGCCGGCGCCAGGGTATGATGATAGGAGGGGCAGTGTGTGGAGTAAGAGGGGAGATCCGTTTGGTGATGAGGAGGGCAATGAGGTCAAGTATCGGACTATGGAGTGGTGGCAGGCTTCTATGAGTAAGATCAACGTTTACTTATGTCCACAAGATGGAAGATGAACTTAAAGGGGCATATTGAACCTGAAACTGACCCAATATCAACACTCAGTCATGATAGCGGAAACCATATCCCTGGGAATTCTGTCTCTACCTTCGGTCCTCGCTGGCGTTGGAATGGTCCCTGGTATCATCCTGATCGCGGGATTGGGCTTCTTGGCTACGTACACCGGGTACACCATCGGCCAGTTCAAAATGGCCTATCCTCACGTGCATAATATGGCTGATGCAGGGGAGGTAATGTTGGGCGCTTTCGGGCGTGAGTTTTTTGGCGCTGCGCAGACCATCTTCTTGATCTTCTCTATGGGGTCGCATGTAAGTGTCTTTTTCCATCTCCTGATTTTCTTCTCCATGGGAAAAGGGTGAGAATGAAGAGCTGTGGCAGGAATAGCAGGGAAATGCCTTGATAGCATTAGTACATTTCTTGTCGTTTGCTTTGATTCCTTTCCTCCTCGCAAAAGTCTCTCCAAACCTTGAGAAATAGGCCTACCAAAAACGAGAGAAACCAAAGACTGATCGCGTACTCCCTCAGATCCTCACCTTTACAATCGCCTTCAACGCAATGACCTCCCACGCGACCTGCACAATCGTCTGGGGCGTCATCGCCATGATAGTCCTCTGGATCTTCACACTCCCCCGAACCCTTAAAAAGGTGTCCTACTTCTCCATCGCCTCCTTCATCTCGATCGTCGCCGCGGTCCTCATCACCATGATCGGGCTCGGCGTCGACCCAAAGCCCAACCTCCACCTCGACGCCACCATCAAAACCAGCTTTTCCCAGGCCTTCCTCAGTGTGACGAACATCGTGTTCGCGTATGCGGGACATGTGGCGTTTTTCTCGTTTATCAGCGAGTTGAAGAATCCGCATGATTTCCCCAAGGCGCTGTATTTGCTGCAGGTGGTGGATACGAGTATGTATTTGGTTGTAGCAATTGTTGTGTACAGGTATGCTGGCGCGGATGTGGCGAGCCCCGCGTTGGGGAGTACAAGTCCTGTGGTTAAGAAGGTGGCTTATGGGATCGCTTTGCCTACCGTAAGTCATTCTCATGTTCTTTTTTCACCGTCCTCAAATTCAAACTCTGTGACACCGACTGACCATGCTCTAGATCGTCATCGCCGGCGTAATTTACGGCCACGTCGCCTCAAAGTACATCTATGTCCGCCTCTTTCGCGGCACAAAGCACCTGTCCTCGAAATCCTTCCTGTCGATCGGCTCCTGGATGGCAATCACACTGACCCTCTGGGTCATCGCCTTCATCATCGCCGAATCCATCCCCAACTTCAACGACCTTCTCTCGCTCATCTCGTCCTTGTTCGCCTCCTGGTTCACCTACGGCCTGAGCGGTGTCTTCTGGCTGTTCTTGAACTACGGCAAATGGTTCAAGGGAGCCAAGCAGTCGGCGTTGGCACTGTTGAATCTGTGTCTTGTTGGGATTGGTGCCGCCATTATGGGTATTGGGCTGTATGCGAGTGGCAAGGCTATTCATGATGATGGCGGGAATGGGAGTTGGAGTTGTGCTGACAACTCGTCGTAAGGGGGATGGAGAGGGTTGAGCTGTGGGTGGTTGGACGGTTTTCTTATACTCTTATGTGTGTTTGTGGTGTTTCTGAAGCGCAAAGTTTGTTGATTTTGTTAGATGTAGGATATTGCCGAAGTTGGATGACGCATCAAGATGATGTTTCCATTAGCGATATCCAAATCCTCAGGTGTCCTTTCAAATACACAATCACATGTGCCGGACAGGAGGTAAGACCCTGCAATGCAGATCTAGGATTCGGCCACTATAAACTCACGAATTTGAGAGAGAACACGGTGTACCGAGGGTGCTCTTCTCCTGACGTAGGAGACGGAAGGACAAAGAACTATCAATAATACCCCGAAGTTCCCAGCGTTTCTAAAATCCTTGTTTGCTAGCTTTTCAAAGCGCTTGCTTCTCACCGCTGGATTCACTGATAACGATTTCTTAAGGTTTCATTGGATGCAGTGGATAATCAAAACCGGACAATATCACTTGGCTGGTCAGAACGATGCTTCATCTGTCGCTTAGAACCAGAGGCATCTTTTCATCCTCCCGAGAACACAGGAATCCAGACAAGAAAGAATAGGGTTGTTATCGACTAGGTCTGGCCAGAAGATGCTTACTTGTTGGTAACATCTTTCATGAGAAAAAAAGTGGCCATCGATTTGTGTGCGAGAGCAAAACCTTTATTAGATTTCAACGTGGATGTCTATTGATCTGGTGTGGCACGAGCGTCTTTTCAAGACGTCGGATGGGTGATAACAAACGGAGATATAACCTGAAAGTCTTAAAGTTCACAGGAAATCAGAACCGTGGTAGTTGGAAGTGGACTTATGATTGGAAATGTTAGAGATCTTCGTAGCATCAAGCGGAATGGGTGAGTACAAAGATTTTGAATAATTTGCAACCGTAGAGTTCTGTGAGCCTGGTTGTGTCTTGTTATCTGATGTCTCCGGATACTATCTCAGACAGTTGAGCGCGTGCCTTGAGATACTGAGTGTGAAGGCAAAGGTAACGCTGGACATACACAAGACGTCTCAAGAGAAGACACTCCTGGGTTACTCACAAATCTCCCTAGGATAGCTGGAAGATACTTCAGTTTAGCACGTACCTGAAGACTCTTCGTGAATAAGTCGACAATTTGCTGAATACGTACATAATTTCGCTAAGGTCATAGAATCTCAGCAGGCTTCCCAAAGCGTTGAGTAGATACCTATAATTGTGAGTAGATCTATATCCTAAAAGCTGACGAAGATTGCCAGCTGAGGGATTTCGAGTTATTACACACCGCGTATTCTTGATGCTGTGGACATCTAAACGCAGAGACGGCCTAGCCTGCCTCTGAGAGGGTTGACCAATAGTTATAGGCATTGAAGAGCACGCCTGAAGATGTAGAGTGTAAAGTAACGGTATTGCTGAATACGAATGGTCGAACTCAAATCAGATAGAATGACTCTAATATTCGTTAGGCGTTGAGTATCAAATTGTTGGCGTAGACACACCTACGATGAATACTACCACTGAGGGTTTTCTTCATATTAGATACCGCAAAATCTGAACCCGTAAATATCCAAGCGCGTGGACAACCTGCTCCAGGGAAAACCGACCTACAATCATAGGCATCCAAGAACGTGCCTGAAGTTGCTATATGTAAAAGTAGATTGTTTCTGGGTACGTGTGCAAAATTTCTTAGTCGGTAGAACATTAGCAATCTTCCCGAGGCGTCGAACACGTGATAGCAAGCGGAGGCCCAGTGAAAAGGACTAACGTTACAATGAATAATAGCGCAGTGATTACAAGATACTTTGAACTCTCGACTCACTGTGTGTATATCCAAGCGAAGGGACAGCCTGCTTCAAGAAGGGTTGACTGATGATCATCGGCACATAAGAGTAGGCTGAAAAATGCTTGAAAAGATTTTGTTGGATACGCAGAGGAAGTCCCCAGGCGATAGGATTCCAGCAATCTGCCCAAGGCGTCGAGTAGATGATTACCGGTGAAGGTCCAACTAAAATGCTAGCAAAGACTATCAGCTAAGTAGTTTATCCTCGTTAGATCCCGATGATTCTAGGTATGTAAAATTTTGCCAAAAAAAACCATATAAAAGTAGAGATTTTGTTGGATACAATAATAATAATTCAATTTATAGTGCTGTCTGGTTCCCTTTCGGGTCTATGAACACTGCAAATCCGTTCTAGTAGTTACACAGCAGTAAAAAGCCTTATGAGGACGAGAAGGTCTCAGTCCTATACGCGTAAAAATCTGCCAACTCCTTCTGGACTTCCGACTCATCTTGCTGTGATGGTATCCTTACCACCTCCGCTCCTAT